>CAWUFW010000883.1:3000000-3446310 GCA_963921515.1 Calotriton arnoldi
CTTACTGATTAATTAAAATCAACAGGAATAGCAGTGCACCCTATCCAAATTAATATCAATGCCATAATGCAATTGCATTCTAGCTTTGGGGTGAACTTCTTGCTAAGCTTCATGCACACTGGACTCTGTTTTCGCAAACTTCAACCTCTTCAAGTGAGACCATTGTTTCAATGCTTGAACTCTTTTCAAGCTGTCTTCTTGAACGTTCTGTTGGAACAACAAGCTATGCTTCCTGTCGATTGCTAGGAGCTAACTCTGCTGATCAGAGAGCATCAGGCATTCTGCAATGCAATACAATTTCCCAACTACAAACCTGCTGTGTTTGAATCTTCACTTGTGCTGACACGTGCCGACCCAGGTCAAACAGGATTACTTTAGAAGCCATCCCAGAGTCATTGGATGATCATCCAACTACTCTAGAAGTCATTTTCACGTCGTCAGACATCATCAAGCTCTTGAAGTCATCGGCAGAGCTTAGAAAAGTGAGCCTGATGATTTGAGGATGACTTGAAAATGAGTACCTGATGACTCCACGAGATGGGATTGGTCCTGATGATCAGAGGATGAGCAGTTGATGAGCTCTCAAGATGAGATTGTTCCTGATGATTTGAGGATTCTTTGAAGATAACTATCCGATTACTTCATAGACCCTCACAAAATTAAACTGGCCCTGATGGTTTGAGGAGGGCTTGGTTATTACTTCAAGAGCCTTTCTCTGTTTTTGTTTAATTTTTGTTACAAAAAATAAGCCTTGTTGATTCCAGAATTATTTGTTGATTAGTGAACAATGAACACCGTTTAGCTATTTCAGAAGTTTTTATTTACTTTTAAATAAATGGTGCTTAATACAACTAGGTTCTTTGCACACCAGTAAGTAGAGTGTAGTATGCTGCCTTCCTGGAAGTGGGTATTTAATAATAACATTGTACATTTATGACAAGTCACTCTAATGGGCAGTCTCTCTACCCTAACTTTCACTGTCTTCTTTCTCTGGCCCATCTCTGCTTTTATTTCTTTTTCCCTGCAGCCTCTTTGCTGAGTTCATTTATTATCATATAATGTTTTTTTTCTTCTGGAGTGCGGTGTTTTGCAGCTTCAAATTGAATGAAAGGGTGATGAGCATCTGACATCGTAACGCTATTTCTTTAGTCAACATGCTGTACTTTTGCACGGTATAGCACAGTCAATGCCAGTTTGTTTGCAAACTTCCTATAAGAAATACGTGCACACATCTAGAATGATTTTTTTCCTGTGCGGGTGCCGGAGAGCGCAGGGTCTTGCCTTGAATTTCTCACCTTTTGGAACAGTATTGGCATATATTGCGTAGTCCAGATTTTTCCTTTGCATTCTGGTACTCGTAGTCCGGTGTATAAAATCCCGGTTTATAAGCACCAGAATACAAAGAGCAAATCTTAACTAAATGAATGTCAAGCTCCTGTTTTATGGTCTCTAAGATCTTGGCGCTCTGAAGTGCACATTACTATGTAATAAGGCAGACATGGTGCACTGCTTCTTTTTGGTTTGACACCCGAGCAGAGCAACTTAGGGGGCTCTTTGGTCTGTTCACAGGGAAGACGCAGGCTCAGAAAAAGCCGATATTGCTACTGAGGGACCCCCGCAGTACATACAGTGTGTTACTATGGACTGGCCCCCACCGCCTTACACTATCGGATCAATACTTTGACCTTAACTGTGGCAAGAGTACAGAGAGCTCTGGGGCTCAGAGGGACACATGTTTGATTGTCATGGCGCATCAGAGTGCTGCAGGGAGTTGGTAGGCTGGAGCAGCCGGTTACTCACAGCACACTTCAATGCATCAGACCACTCGCTGCCTGTCACTGCAGTCCCATCAAACGGAGGCACAGGCTGCACCTTGACTGCACTGAATACCTTTCCTCAATCCCTGCCCATGACCCACTCCACGCCCCACATTTAAATCTATAACCGATTCAGGGCAGGCTTAGGAAACCAGGCTGACAACTAATCGTCTGTCAGCAGCAGATTCTCAAAATCGGATGTGTATAATCATGAATCGGGAGATTAGGCTCGAAATCGGTAGTCTCCCACCGGAATCGGGAGGGTTTGCATAAATGTCCTTGTGCTCATTCAAAGCGCTCCAATACCTCAATACCTGTGGGGTGATTACACGGTATATAAATAACTGGAAATACAGGGATACGCATGACCTATGACTGCCTCTTAGTTCAGAAATATCATCAGAGCGGGGCCAGAATTGTTTCTCGGGTTTATGTTTTAAAACGTTCCCTTTTAAAAGATAGCACATAATATGATTTGCTAAGGTAAATGGCATCAGCGCATAAAAGATATACACTTACTTGAACTTTAAAGACACCTTATTTTATTGTAACATGATCTTTGTTGCATGCTAACATACAACATATTTTCAAACTCTGATCGTGCACCAGCATTTTACAGCCTGAGCTCAGGTCTTGCTATTAGTTTGTAGGGTCGCCTACCTTCACATTGTATGAGGCAAGTTAGGGCATCGGTGTAGTCATTACCAGTGCTTGATGACTAGATACGTTTTTCTAGTCCTTCCTCTATTTCTTGAATCACACAGTAGTGCCTCCTCTGCATTGGACGGAAGCGGAAGTTGAGGTGCAGGCTGCAGGGGAACCCACTGGGGAGCAGAGAAAGTTCTTCTTCGTCGAAAGTGTACAGATTCGGGGAGACTACTAAAGGGGAAAAGAAGAGAGATTTGCTCCATTTCGTTGGTATTTTGGCTCGGGGGAAGAGGAAGAGAGTGCGATGGGTGTGATTTTTGCCGCCTCTCCTCGCACTTTTGTAGGAAAACGCAGTGCTTTAAGGCGGGAACCCGCAACTCTTTAACCCCTTCGATGCTCATGACGGAATGGTTCCGTCATGAGCATCGGTGCCCCTGTGCTCATGACAGAACCATTCCGTCATGAGGACAGGGCAGGAAATCCCTCTGCTGCAGACAGCAGAGGGATTTCCTTCTCTCCCCCAAAGCCTCGGGAGCTGGGGAAGAGCTTCCCCAGCTCCCCAGGCCCCCTCCCTGGTTTCTGTGCAATGACGATCAGCGCGCACGTCGCGCTGTCGTCATTGCACAGAAACAAGCTGAAATGAGCCTTTAGGCTCATTTCAGTTTCACTTCTATGTGCTCAGGGGGCTATCTCAGCCCCCGGGCACGTAGAAAGACGGGAGAGGTATCATTGGAAAGGGAGAATCTCCCTTTCCAATGGTACCCTCCCAAGTGGATCCCTGCTTGGGGATCGCCCCAGGAGGGCGATCCCCAAGCGAGGATCCACCCACTAGACACCAGGGAGGGGGGAGCAAGGGCTTTTGCTCCCCCCAAATTTATTTGGAGTGATTTAGTCTTTTTGCCCCCCTGGGGGGCAGATGGAGGCAGTAGCCCCCAATCTGCCCCCCCGGGGGGGGCAAAAGGCCCACTAGACGCCAAGGATTTTTTTTTTGGCCGCATAATTTATTAGGGTGGGGGCTGCCCATAAAGGGCATGTCCATGCCCCCAGACCCGCAACATTTACAGCCTTTCTGCCCCCCCGGGGGGGCAAAAAGCCTACTATACGCCAGGGATTTTTTTTTAAATTATAATTTGTGGTGGGGGCTGCCCAATATGGGCATGCCCATGCCCCCACCCACCCCCGCAAAAATGACAGCCTTTCTGCCCCCCCTGGGGGGCAGATGGGGGCATTAGCCCCAAATCTGCACCCCCGGGGGGGGCAAAAAGGCCAGTAGACGCCAGGGATTTTTTGGGCAAATTTTTATTAGGGTGGAGGCATTGGCATGCCCGTTTTGGGCAGCTCCCACCCTAATTAAAATTTGCCCAAGCTCTCTGGCGTCTAGTGGACTTTCTGCCCCCCCCTGGGGGGCAGATGGGGGCATTAGCCCCTAATCTGCCCCGAAGGGGGGGCAAAAAGCCCACTAGACGCCAGGGATTTTTTTTGGGCAAATTTGAATTAGGGTGGGGGCTCGCATGCCCATGCCCCCACCCCCTCCACTGCAAAAATTACAGCCTTCCTGCCCCCCCCTGGGTGGCAGATGGGGCAGTATCCCCCAATCTGCCCCCCCCGGGGGGCAAAAAGCCCACTAGACGCCAGAATTTGAGGTTTGCAGGGGATTCTGGGTAGGAAAATGTTGGGGGACCCACGCAAGCCATACCTCGCTGGACTCCCCCGGGTGTCTAATTTTCAGAAATGTGTGGGTTTGGAAGTTTCCCAAGATGGCTGCCGAGCCCGGGGCCAAAAACCCAGGTGACCCCCCTTGCAAATCCAGGTTGTTTTGTGATAGGTAATTTTGATGTCTCCTCAATACGTTTTGGGCCCTTGCCTGTCGCGGGTACTTGACCCACCCACGTGAGTAAGGTACCATCTTTATCGGGAGACCTCGGCGAACACTGGGTGGTAGGAAATTTGTGGATCCACATAGATTCCAGAACTTTCCCACACAGAAATTTGAGAAAAAGGTAATTTTTTTCAGCTAAATTTGAGGTTGGCAGGGGATTCTGGGTAGGAAAAAATTAGGGGACCCACGCAAGCCATACCTCGCTGGACTCCCCCGGGTGTCTAGTTTTCAGAAATGTGTGGGTTTGGTAGGTTTCCCTAGATGGCCGCCGAGCCCGGGGCCAAAAACCCAGGTGACCCCCCTTGCAAATCCAGGTTGGTTTGTGATAGGTAATTTTGATGTCCCCTCAATACGTTTTGGGCCCTTGCCTGTTGCGGGTACTTGACCCACCCACGCGAGTGAGGTACCATTTTTATCGGGAGACCTGGAGGAACACTGGGTGGTAGGAAATTTGTGGATCCACGTATTTTCCAGAACTTTCCCACACAGAAATTTGAGAAAAAAGTGTTTTTTTTCAGCTAAATTTGAGGTTTGCAGGGGATTCTGGGTAGGAAAACGTTGGGGCACCCACGCAAGCCATACCTTGCTGGACTCCCCCGAGTGTCTAGTTTTCAGAAACGTGTGGGTTTGGTAGGTTTCCTAAGATGGCTGCCGAGCCCGGGGCTAAAAACCTCACTCGCATGGGTGGTTCAAGTACCCGTGACCGGTAAGGGCCCAAAACGTATTGAGGAGACATCAAAATGACCTATCACAAAACAACCTGGTTTTGCAAGGGAAGTCACCTAGGTTTTTGGCCCCGGGCTCGGCGGCCATCTTAGGAAACCTACCAAACCCACACATTTCTGAAAACTAGACACTTGGGGGAGTCCAGCAAGGTATGGATTGCGAGTGTCCCCTCACGTTTTCCTACCCAGAATCCCCTGCAAACCTCAAATTTAGCTGAAAAAATCACTTTTTTCTCAAATTTCTGTGTGGGAAAGTTCTGGAATCTACGTGGATCCACAAATTTCCTACCACCCAGTATTCCCCCAGGTCTCCCGATGAAAATGGTACCTCACTCGTGTGGGTTGGTCAAGTACCCGCGACAGGCAAGGGCCCAAAACGTATTGAGGAGACATCAAAATGACCTATCACAAAACAACCTGGTTTTGCAAGGGGAGTCACCTGGGTTTTTGTCCCCGGGCTCGGCGGTCATCTTTGGAAACCTACCAAACCCACACATTTCTGAAAACTAGACACTCGGGGGAGTCCAGAAAGGTATGGCTTGCATGGGTCCCCCAACGTTTTCCTACCCAGAATCCCCTGCAAAAAAACACTTTTTTCTCAAATTTCTGTGTGGGAAAGTTCTGGAATCTGCGTGGATCCACAAATTTCCTCCCACCCAGCGTTCCCCCAGGTCTCCCGATAAAAATGGCACCTCACTTGTGTGGGTAGGCAAAGTGGCTGAAACAGGAAATGGCCAAAATCGTATTGTGGAGACTTCAAAATTACCTATAACAAAACTACCTGGTTTTGGGGGGGGCACCTGGTTTTTTGGCCCCGGGCTTGCCGCCATCTAGGGAAACCTACCAAACCCACATGTTTTTGAAAACTAGACACCCTGGGGAGTCCAAAGAGGTATGACTTGCGTGGATCCCCCAACGTTTCCCTACCCAGAATCCCCTGCAAACCTCAAATTTAGCTGAAAAAAACATATTTTCCACATATTTTTGCGTGGAATCACCGTGCTAGCACAAATGTCCTACCACCCAGCGTTCCCCTTGTTCTCCCGAGTAAAATGATACCTCACTTGTGTGGGTGTCCAAAGCAGAACTGGCTAAAAACGTATTTGTAAACAAATGTAGCGCTTAGAATTCTCGGTGCCCTACTCTAAATCCCTATGTTTTGGGCTCTTCCTAGTCACAGGCCTTTGGCCCACCCACACAAGTGAAGTATCATTTTACTCGGGAGAACAAGGGGAACGCTGGGTGGTAGGACATTTGTGCCGGCACGGTGATCCCATGCAAAAATGTATGGAAAAAGTGATTTTGTTCAGCTAAATTTGAGGTTTGCAGGGGATTCTGGGTAGGAAAACGTTGGGGGACCCACACAAGCCATACCTCGCTGGACTCCCCCAGGTGTCTAGTTTTCAGAAAATTGTGGGTTTGGTAGGTTTCCCTAGATGGCCGCCGAGCCCGGGGCCAAAACCTCATGGGACCCCCCCTTGCAGAACCAGGTTGTTTTGTGATCGGTAATTTTGATGTCGCCTCAATAGGTTTTGGGCCCTTGCCTGTCGTGGGTACGTGACCCACCCACGCGAGTGAGGTATCATTTTTATCGAGAGACCTTGAGGAACGCTGGGTGGGAGGAAATTTGTGGATCACCGTAGATTCCAGAACTTTCCCACACAAATTTCAGAAAAAAGTGATTTCTTTCAGCTAAATTTGAGGTTTGCAGGGGATTCTGGGTAGGAAAACGTTAGGGGACCCACGCAAGCCATACCTCGCTGGACTCCCCCGGGTGTCTAGTTTTCAGAAATGTGTGGGTTTGGTAGGTTTCCCTAGATGGCCGCCGAGCCCGGGGCCAAAAACTCATGGGACCCCCCTTGCAAAACCAGGTTGTTTTGTGATAGGTAATTTTGATGTTGCCTCAATAGGTTTTGGGTCCTTGCCTGTCGTGGGTACTTGACCCACCCATGCGAGTGAGGTATCATTTTTATCGAGAGACCTTGAGGAACGCTGGGTGGGAGGAAATTTGTGGATCCACGTAGATTCCAGAACTTTCCCACACAGAAATTTCAGAAAAAAGTGATTTCTTTCAGCTAAATTTGAGGTTTGCAGGGGATTCTGGGTAGGAAAACGTTAGGGGACCCACGCAAGCCATACCTCGCTGGACTCCCCCGGGTGTCTAGTTTCCAGAAATGTGTGGGTTTGGTAGGTTTCCCTAGATGGTCGCCGAGCCCAGGGCCAAAAACTCATGGGACTCCCCCTTGCCAAACCAGGTTGGTTTGTGATAGGTAATTTTGATGTCGCCTCAATAGGTTTTGGGCCCTTGCCTGTCACGGGTCCATGACCCACCCATGCACGTGAGGTACCATTTTTCTCGGAAGACTTTGGGGAACGTGGGGTGAGTGGAAATTTGTGGATCCACGCAGATTCCAGAACTTTTCACCACAGAAATGTGAGGAAAATTTGTTTTTGTTTTTTTACAATGTTTTAGGTTTGCAAGGGATTCTGGGTAACAGAACCTGGTGAGAGGCTGTCAAGTCACCCCATCCTGTATTCCCCTGGGTGTCTAGTTTTTAAAAATGTATAGGTTTGCTAGGTTTCCCTAGGTGCCGGCAGAGCTAGGGTTCAAAAGCTACAGCTAGGCACTTTGCCAAAAAAGGGTCATTTTTCACTGTGAAATTGTGGTGTGTCCACGTTGCGTTTTGCGCCGTTTCCTGTCGCGGGCACTAGGCCTACCCACACAAGTGAGGTATCGTTTTTCTCGGAAGATTTTGGGGAACGCGGGGTGAGTGGAAATTTGTGGATCCACGCAGATTCCAGAACTTTCCACCACAGAAATGTGAGGAAAATGTGTTTTGTTTGACAATGTTTTAGGTTTGCAATGGATTTGGGTAACAGAACCTGGTGCGAGGCAGTCAAGTCACCCCATCCTGTATTCCCCTGCGTGTCTAGTTTTTAAAAATGTATAGGTTTGCTAGGTTTCCCTAGGTGCCGGCAGAGCTAGGGTTCAAAAGCTACTTCTAGGCACTGTGCCAAAAAAGGGTCATTTTTCACTGTGAAATTGTGGTGTGTCCACGTTGCGTTTTGCGCTGTTTCCTGTCGCGGGCACTAGGCCTACCCACACAAGTGAGGTATTGTTTTTCTCTGAAGATTTTGGGGAACGCGGGGTGAGTGGAAATTTGTGGATCCACGCAGATTCCAGAACTTTCCACCACAGAAATGTGAGGAAAATGTGTTTTTTTGGACAATTATTTAGGTTTGCAAGGGATTCTGGGTAACAGAACCTGGTGAGAGGCAGTCAAGTCGCCCCATTCTGTATGCCCCTGGGTGTCTAGTTTTCAAAAATGTATAGGTTTGCTAGGTTTCCCTAGGTGCCGGCAGAGCTAGGGTTCAAAAACTACAGCTAGGCACTTTGCCAAAAAAGGGTCATTTTTCACTCTGAAATTGTGGTGTGTCCACGTTGCGTTTTGCGCCGTTTCCTGTCGCGGGCACTAGGCCTACCCACACAAGTGAGGTACCATTTTTCTTGGAAGACTTTGGGGAATGCGGGGTGGGTGGAAATTTGTGGATCCACGCAGATTCCAGAACTTTCCACCACAGAAATGTGAGGAAAATGTGTTTTGTTTGACAATTTTTTAGGTTTGCAATGGATTTTGGGTAACAGAACCTGGTGCGAGGCAGTCAAGTCACCCCATCCTGTATTCCCCTGGGTGTCTAGTTTTTAAAAATGTATAGGTTTGCTAGGTTTCCCTAGGTGCCGGCAGAGCTAGGGTTCAAAAGCTACAGCTAGGCACTTTGCCAAAAAAGGGTCATTTTTCACTGTGAAATTGTGGTGTGTCCACGTTGCGTTTTGCGCCGTTTCCTGTCGCGGGCACTAGGCCTACCCACACAAGTGAGGTATTGTTTTTCTCTGAAGATTTTGGGGAACGCGGGGTGAGTGGAAATTTGTGGATCCACGCAGATTCCAGAACTTTCCACCACAGAAATGTGAGGAAAATGTGTTTCTTTGGACAATTTTTTAGGTTTGCAAGGGATTCTGGGTAACAGAACCTGGTGAGAGGCAGTCAAGTCACCCCATCCTGTATGCCCCTGGGTGTCTAGTTTTCAAAAATGTATAGGTTTGCTAGGTTTCCCTAGGTGCCGGCAGAGCTAGGGTTCAAAAACTACAGCTAGGCACTTTGCCAAAAAAGGGTCATTTTTCACTGTGAAATTGTGGTGTGTCCACGTTGCGTTTTGCGCCGTTTCCTGTCGCGGGCACTAGGCCTACCCACACAAGTGAGGTACCATTTTTCTTGGAAGACTTTGGGAAATGCGGGGTGGGTGGAAATTTGTGGATCCACGTAGATTCCAGAACTTTCCACCACAGAAATGTGAGGAAAATGTGTTTTTTTAAAACAATTTTTTAGGTTTGCAAGGGATTCTGGGTAACAGAACCTGGTGAAAGGCAGTCAAGTCACCCCATCCTGGATTCTCCTGGGTGTCTAGTTTTCAAAAATGTATAGGTTTGCTAGGTTTCCCTAGGTGCCAGCAGAGCTAGGGTTCACAAACTACAGCTAGGCGTTGCGTTGTGAGCCGTTTCCTGTCGTGGGCACTAAGCCTACCACACAAGTGAGGTACCATTTTTATCGGGAGACTTAGGGTAATTCAGATTTGTAAAGCAACTGTTATTACCTATTGACTTTCGATGCATTTCTGCCTTCCAAATGAAAGACAATGTGTAAAAAAGAAGTAATTTTGAAAAATGATCGATAATTCTCATGCTAGTATTCCCAATTTCGGAAATGTGCAAATATCTACTGTTTCTAAACTCTATATTTTGTTCCCATTTCAGAAATACATAGGTGTCTTTCATACCGACTTTTTCATGTATACATTTTCCCAGAATAATTGCTATATACCCGGTACATAATAAAAAACCATTGCAAGTCGCTGCTCAGTTTTTGGCCCTGGGTTCGTCGGATTCTTGGTGAACCTACAAGTCCTATATATCCCCACAACCAGAAAGGTCCAGCGGATGAAACTGTATATTGCTTTCAAAGAGTTGTCATAATTAGAAGAAGTTACATGTGAAAACGTTGACACAAAAGGCTGTTTTTTTCAACTAATTTTCAATTTTTCCTATATTTAACTGTTAGTTTCCATAAAGAAACCTTGAAGGATCTACACAAATGACCCCTTGCTGAATTCAGAATTTTGTCTACTTTTCCAAAATGTATAGCTTTCCAGGATCCATTATTGCTTTCATACCCATTTCTACCATTAACTGGAAGGAGGTTGAAAGCACAAAAATAGCAAAAATAGGCAATGTCCCAGAAAAATGCCAAAACTGTTTAAAAAATTTGGTTTTCTGACAAAAGTCTGCTTGTCCCTGAAAGCTGAGAAGATGGTAATTTCAGAACCACAACCCCTTTTTGATACCATTTGCAGGGAAAAAAACAGACACTTTCATCTGTAGCCCTTTTTTCGCATTTTTCCCCCCCAAAAACTAAATTTAGCTGTATTTTGGCTAATTTCTGGGTCCCCTCCAGGGGAATCCACAAACCCTGGGTACCTTTATAATCCCCATGATGTTGGAAAAAAAGGACACAAATTTGGTGTGGATACCTTATGTGGTCAAAAAGTTACAGGGGCCTAAGCGCGAACTACCCCAAATAGCCAAAAAAAGGCTTAGCACAGGGAGGGAAAAGGCCTAGCAGCGAAGGGGTTAATATGCCACGTTAAAATGTAGTGCTTTGTTTGGGAGAAGTGGTGAATGCAGGAGTCCGCTCCTCTGAGCTTTCATTATTTTGTCTCTTGAAAATGTGAGAATCGAACCACATATAAGCTAGATTGAATGAATGTGCTTGGGGCTTTGTTTGAGACACCGAGCAAATATGTGTGTGTGGGGGAGGGGTAGGGGGTATGCTCACATCTCAACAACAACCGTGGAGCAGACTCAGTTGAATTTAGTGCTTAATTATGTCTAAGGTGCGCGTGAAAGCCTGTCCTAATGAGTGTCTGACTTCGTTTTGAAAGAGGTGGCAGTAGGATTTTGTGTCTTACAGCCTGATCATGTAATATAACTCCTTGAAGCTTCAGAGCCCGATCTCCACCAAAGTTTGATCCCAATGGCATTACTGAAACTTTATTATCTTGTATCAGGAGTACCAATGGTGATGCTACAGAAATGTCTTTTAACATCAGCAGACCTTAACACAGTTAAAGAATTTTTATTGCATGTCTTCGACAGCAGAACTAGCCACTATTGAAGCAGGCCATGTATACTCCAGCCCTGTCAATCCCTCAACCGTACATATTAAATTACTTTCTGTTTAATAATGAATAGCTACACTCTTTTTCTTTCCTTCACTATCAGCTTTTCTTCCTCCTCTTCTCACCTCTCTTCTTTCCTTCTCTCCACTCATGCTCTTCCCTATGTCCGAGTTTCCCCTTTCTCTCGGTTCTCCTCTCGCTAACCGCTTTTTGTTGTTCAGCTTCACGTCTTTCCGTCACTCTCTCCCTTCACGCCCTCTTCTAGGACTGCTCTTCTACCGTTGCTTCTCGCTCTTGTCTTCTCCTTTTCACTCTCTTCATGTTCCACTCCAATCTTGGACTCCCTATCTGTGCTCTCCCCAGTTCTCTTCAAATTCTTTGTCTTCCTTTGCATTCCGATCTCTCCTCCTTTTATGATTTTCCTTCTTGCACATCTCTTTCATGACTTCCACCTGCCTGCTTCCTTCTTTTTCGCCACTCTTCCTCCATACCCCCCACCTCAGAAAGTGTTAACACATTGCAATCCAGACCTGGTACATTAGTACAATTACTGTTCATGCACTGTGTAGTTAACTGCTACGTTTTGTGCAGTACTGCTATCACCAGAACTGCCTTTTCAGGACTCATCTGCCCAGCCCAATTTTTACTTGGACTCTTCGCAAACAGCACCATGCACTCTTCTCTATATAGTGCACATAGGAACTGAAAGGTACCCCAAATTGCCCCATTCCCCAGCCCTCTTTCCTGGGGTTGCTTGATCACTAAATTGCAGGTCTCAGCCAGCATAGGCCAAAAACTCAGAATCACTCTCTTACGATGATGCTACTGCTTGGCAATGGTCACAGCTAGGCCACAAAGTGACAGGACTGGGGTTGAATGTTCTCAAATATAGAAAACGCAGTGGCTAAGCTAAAAGGGCTGGCATTGACAGGCTTCCTTTTGGCTTTGTCACTGTTTTTGTTTTATCATGTATCTTGCAAAACATGGTTAGGAAACCTGTCAGGCCCACATCAATCTAAAACAATTGGTTAAAAGCAAAAATGTTTTTGGTCTTTAAAATCACACGTTGGCATATTAGCCCCTGGCCTTTAAGGAAAATACTTTGTGTGTGGATGTGTTTCTGGTGAAAGGAAAGATTGCCGTCACTGAAAGCGAAGTTAGCCAATGTGTGAAGTGTGCTGCTCCATGCTGTAGTGGATTCATTGAAAAGGACAGACCTATAGATGTAGATGGATGAGGGAAAGCGTCTTCAAGTAAGTCTATTGCACATACAACTAGAGCTATGAGTCATGGAGACTTTCCTAAGTGTACTGAGATCATATTGTGATATGCAGGGAGTCCAGTTGAGTCTAGGATGCTGTCATGAATGCAAATGATCCTGCAGTGAAGTTAGAGGGCTTTATGTTTGTGATGTTTCTCAGATTAAATGTCTATCACAAAGCACAGCACTTAAAGACTTGTGGTCATTTAATCAGCTGTTCCAAAGCCTCGTCCTTAAATATAAATGCAGTTTTCGGAGAGTTTGTCAGGTTTCAGCTAAATGGCATTCTGTTGACATTATTTGAAATTCCTCCATAGCTTTTGACCCAACAATTATGACCAGAAAATCACATAAAATGGGATCGGCATAAAAAAGGTGATAGTAGTGTAGCTTGTGATCCAGATATCATCATGTGATGCAAGTACTGTAAATGAGTAACATTGATTATTGTGGGTGATGGGGGGCAGAGTTTAGCAGGTGATAACGTTTTTATGCTATACTTCTTTTTCTTTTAAGCGTTGAAAATGACAGCTCTTACTATCCTGTTCTTTCATCTAATTCCATTTTTCAATCTCAGAAGGATGGAAGACTGAGTTTGAGGGATTGTAATTTATGCCTTGCCGATTACTAGACGTCCATAGGAGTATTTACCTCTGATCCATTTTGCGGATGTCAGAAAAGAAGGTGGGCAAACAGAAGGAAGCAAAACTGTTGGGACAGCATAATAAGTGTGACAAGGCAACAGGACAATAAGAGTTGATTCTGACAGAAGAGGACATGTATGGACGTCTTGGAGGAGGGTGATATTGAAGGATTTTGGAACTAAATAACTGGTGTCAGACCTTGGCCCAAACAGGCATGTATGTTTGTATATGGTATTTCTAGCCAAAAGGCAGCGGAGTGCTATGCATACTCAAAGACAAGCATAAAGTCAATGAGTAAGCATACTGTGGCTGATTAATGCATTGTGAAGTGTTCTTTAAATAGTTGAGACTTCAGTTCTTTCCTAAATTGGAGCTGCACTTGGGTGGTCCTGATGAATATCTGGATGTTGGTACAGATCCTGGTGAATAGATGTTAAATGCATGCTGTCTTGCTTTTTCTGTTTTTACCCTTAGTCTGCAGTCATCTGGTGTCCTGGCTGTGGGTGTGCCAAGATCCACCAACAATGATGAGCTTGTCTGCAAGACAAGCGTTGGTGCAACTTGTGATAGCTTTGCAAATGATGTTGCTGGTTTTGGAGATGAAGTAGGCTGGTAAGGGCAGTAAATGGAGTTCCTTCAGGATGGGGGTGCTGATCATATTTCTTCAGGCCCAGAATATGACCTTCTAAAGCATGTAGGATTCTCCTAAGAGGTGCCAGTGTGGAGTCTGGAAGGCCATGTAGTAGGGCATTACCACCATCCAGATGCAAATGTACGAGTGCTTGAACAGCACTTCTGAAGTCACTTTCTGGAAGAAACGGTTTGTCTTTCTATAGAAGAGAAAGCTGGTACGAGTCTGTTTTTGTGGCAATGTGTTCCTTGAGGATGCGGTTGGTGTCCAGGATAATTCCAAGTGACTTGGCATTCTGTGAAATTTGGGGGTTCATAGCTGTCTAGGGTTTTGTCATTGAGCCAGGTCTGTACTGTATTTTGTTTAGCGATCCTGGCAAATAACAGGAAATCTCTTTTGGTTGGACTGAGCTTGTGGTAAGAGCTAGACATCCAGGTCTATATGATGCACGATCAAAGTTTCAAGCAGTGGATGACTGAAGCAGAGGAGACTTTCAAATAAAGTTGTCTCTCATCAGCATATTGGTGAATCTTGTTTCTGTTATCTGTGAGTAGAGCATAAAGCTGCTATATATATAGATTGAAGATGACAAGAGACCATATGGAGCCGTGGGGAACTCTACTGGTGATGGGGATATTTGTGACCTGTTTGTGCTGATATGAACAAATGGGTGTTGGTTGGAAAGGAAGGAAGAGTCTCCAGGGTGCATATGAGGGTGGGATCGTCGACTGTTAAAGACAGCTGAGAGGACAAGCAGTATCTGGCAGGGATCATCTTCATCTATGATCATGAGGGCATCATCTATGATGTGTAAGGTAGCAGTTTTTATGCTGCAGCATTATCTGAAGCCAAACTGGTAGTTGTGCAGGAGATGGTTAGCATTGATGTTGTCTTGGAGACATAGGCAGCTTTTTAGGCCTTGCCTGAGAAAGCGCATACCTTGTTGCTTGCAAGACATTTTGTGTGCATGGGGCTTGGAGCCTGCCAGCTGCTTTCAGTTGGTTGGCTTCATGATCACTCCTGTTTCCGTGTTTCTTTTTAGTCAGCATGTGGCCTGCTTCTCTTCCTCTTTGTGCGTTTGGTCTTCCCTGGAGCATGGCCCACGCATTGCTTTCTTGCCCGGTGTCCTTCCACAGCTTGTGCTTTCAGAGCTACTTTTTCTTTTAGTTGCAGCACGCGATAAGAGTAACTGTGTGCACAGGCCACCCCCATCCCACTCCGCGTTCCTTTCCCCCTCCTGTGTTCTTGCTTACTCCCGCCCCCTTTCACGTCATTTCTTGCCCTGTCATTTCTTGTCCTGTTCCTCCCATCCCGTTGCTTGAGCCATCTCTCGTGTTGTTGCTTGCCCTGTCCCTCCCACTCCCCCCGTTTTGTTGCTTGCCCTTTCCTTCAAGCCCTCCTCCTGCGTTGTTGCTTGGCCAATCCTTCCCTGTTAATAGGTCTTGCTTATGCAAGAGCTGTTGGCTTTATCAATGTTTTTAGCCACGGTGTTCAGCATGACTGAGTTTATTTTTAAAAAGCTGTATGGCTCACCCAGCGATGACTACGCAACAGCGCTTTTTTTCTTTTAACTTAAAGCCATGCTGTGCACGAAGTGGCTTTGAGGGATTTGAGTATATCAGTGAGATCTGGTTTGCAGCAGTTTGGCTGGTGGTCAGGGAATACTGACACAGGCTAGATGTTGGAAGAAATGTTAATGGAATGTAGCTAGGATTGGCAACAGCAGAGGTAAATTATAGATGAGTAAACAAAGGAGTTGGCATTGCTTGGTAGGAGATGTCCATGAGAAAGCATAGGTCTGTAAATAAAAGGCATAAACACAAGGGGAACCAGACAATGGGTCACAAGTGGGAACAGGTAACAGAGGGAGGCAGGGAATAGGTGCAGATGGTGTCACAGCTGATGGTTGACAGAGGTGAAAGGGAACATGCCAGATGTGAGGTGTAGTGTACAGGTGACCGGAAAGGATATGAGATGCTTCATGGGGATCGTTGGGAGTATTGGCAGGTGGGAGGAGGGGATTGGCTGCAGGTGAAGGTGGAAGTTGGATGACATAGGAGAGAGGGTACAAAAAGGGATGGCTAACAGGAGGGAACAAAGACAGACCTACGATGCCCCGTTGTAATTCAGGGTGCGCAGGTCTCAATCAATCAGGGGAATTGAAAGCGCGCTACTCATTTGTGAGGGTCTCAAGGCGCATGGGGGGGGGGGTGGAGCAGCTCTGTTTAGTTGAAGAGCCAGGTCATGCGTTGTGGAGTCTGGCGGTGAGAGTGCGGTAGGAGACGGTGTTGAACGCTGCGGAGAGGTCTAGCAGGATGAGGGCCGCGGTGTGTCCTTGGTCGAGGAGGGTGCGGATGTCGTCTGTGGCGGCGAGTAGAGCGGTCTCGGTGCTGTGGTTGGATCTCAGTCATATGTTATAGTCCTGTCCAGCCCTGTTGGACTACTTGTGGGGAAGTGCATGAGGCGCTGCAGGAGGTAACAGAACTCACAGACATAAACACTTTGGAGGCTTGTGCCGTGGCTATCTTCAAACGCAGACAGAAGTACACAGTACAGAACCGCTTCGTGGACGTGGCCTTCTTACTCACTAAACAAACACTTACCCTTCAGTGGCAGGCTTTGGCCACCCCACAGGTGGCAGCATGGCAAGGCTCGGTGTGCAAGTGGGGAAAAGTGGAAGGTGAAGCCCTGTGATATGAGGAGGCACACCACTTGCTCAAGCCCCCAATCTCACAAGAATGGGACACACTTTTAACACCTTATGCCCACTGATGATCTCTCCCCGTGAACCCAAAAGACCTAAGAGCAGGCTCATGGAGGGCCCCAGAGGCAATCCTACACAGTATGTCCCCGCTCATAGGACCCCCGGACTCTTATCTCTCTCCTCGCCCACGGGCGGTGCAAAACCGATCTGTGGAACTTCCTGTCCAATTTCTCATAGCACCTATCCATGTTTCAATCACACTGCTACACGCTAGACACACTACTCCATGCTGACTTTGTCTCTACCCAGCTTCTTGCCCCTCCCTGTGTTGCAGACTTAATCCGCTGGGTACTTGCAAATTGCTGTCAATACATGTTCAGTTTGGCACACATCGATGTATGGTAGGTCTGCTCTTGCGCCTTCAGCCGTCAGCAGGCTTAGCTGTGCTCAGAAAACTTTCCGTATTATGGTGCTGCATGTTTTTTGTTCAAGCTTGTAACTCCCTACCCAGGGATATCTTTTGTACTACTGTATTCATGTTTATTGCTAAACTCAAATAAAGCATTAAAAAAAAAACAGGAGAGGACAAGGAAGTTTTTAAAAGACATGTGTTTTTTGGTGCCAAGATAGGATCACTGATGGTGAGGGGTTGGTGCCATGACAGGAGGGAAAAGAGGCTGGATACCAAGAGGGGAGAGATTAAGGTAGGAGTGGCGTGAGTGATCTCAACTGGGCAGAATTATTGGCAGCAGAGATCAGAAACTGATGATGGGATGGGTAAAAGGAAGTAGCAAATGGCCAGGGATTTAGTTTATAGAGGGATGAAAGGGCTATGTGACAGGATGACCTATAGAATCAGTAAAGTCATTACAATTTTTGGTGGGCCTTATGACTATTTGTAGAAAATAAGTTGAATTTCCAGCTGTAATCAAAATATTTTCCACCTCCCACACATTTCAATGCAAAGTTAAAGCAGTGTTTCGAAAGAAGAAAAGGCTTCCATTACAAAATTCAAATGTGATGTCTGAAGAGACATGGGGCTAATGGATGTTGGAGAGCACAGGTAATAAGGTGGCTAGAAGACATGTCCTGTGTCTTTTCAGGGTAAGTGCCACTCGGCCGGGCCTTGACTGTCAATGAGAACTCCACAGTGTCACCATACCTTTTTCTGTAGCCTTTGGACATGCATGGTTTTTGCTTTCTTTGATACCTTCTGTATGCTTCTTTCCATTACACATCAAGAAGCTCCACTGCAAAGTATCTATTCTCTGGACTCACTCACCGGTGCCAGCAGCCAGATTCTCTGACTATCTCATCTGGTCCTAAGATTGATGGGCTATCGTCATGTTTCTGATAAGGTATCTCATCCTCCATACGTTAACTCAGGCCCTAAGACAGCTGTCTGTCTCATGTAACAATGAAGCATGCAAAAAGTGATGGATGGAATGCTTGAATTAATCTCAGCCACTGGTAATTATTCGGGCCGCATCCCAATCCATTTTCATTTTGCACACCATGGCGCCTCAGTTTAGGCCCAGCAAATCAGTCTTGACCCTGCTTCAATGGGAACAGTTGAGCCTGAACTGCCAAGCCAGGACCTCCCTTAACTGGAACACAAGCAACCCAGGAACGGTTTCGCCCAAGTTAGGGCTCTTCTGCCAGGTATAGCTGGGTTCCAGTGACACTATGTGCATGGATCCACATCTGGGCGTACCTGTCTCACTTTAGGCGACACAGTGAAGTACGCAAAAAAAGTGATGAATGGAATGCTTAAATAAATTTCAGCCAATCAGGGCGAACTGGTTATTCCACAGCATTATGCATTCTGTTTCCAGTCTTCTGTGATCTTATCACTTGCCGTCCTCAGTTGCTTCTTTTGAACTAATTAGACTATTACATCTTGTATAAAAATTTGAAGGTTAGAAGCTCAGAATTAAGAAAGTGTCCATAATGATGTGGAGTGATATTATTGCCCCTTATTCACAAAACTACTCCTCTGCCTCTTAACATCACTCACATCTTTCCTTGTCACTTTGCTAAGCCTTTGACATATAGCACAGGCCATTCATAATACAGCTAAGCTTCATGACACTGATTAGTACTGGTATGATTCAGTAACTCTTAAGATGCTCTGACTACTTGCCAGCATCTAGTCAACACCACCCTTTCCCCCACACCAGTCAGCCACATATTTTTGCAACACCAGAAGCATTTACCATACCCACTTACATCACCGCTCACTCATCATCTCTGAAGTTACTAGGCTTCACTTGCGCACACCACTAGATCAACTTTTGTGCACTCACAACACTGCTCACTCTTGCCATTTAAATCGTCATACCTCCGATATAGACTCGCAATCTACTCGTTACAATACCCGTACCATTTGCCTACTATTCACCATTCAATACAATTCAGAACCTAATCACCATGCCATCTATTTGCGCAGAGACACTTGCACCACAACCCCACTTCAGGATGGATCACTTATCCCCACACTCACATCAGCCATTGCAAAGCTAATTGCTTACAAAATTCACTTAACATCAGTCTTCTAAAACACCCGTTCAGTATAACTCGTTCACACAACCGCCTGTTCACAGCATTCATCCCCCAACCTTCACACTTAGTCATGTGCAACAAAGCTCATCCTTCCACTTGCTAGTGGCACATTCCACTCACTTTTATCACCACTCATATACTATATCACAACATTCATCACTCTTCTCATTCATTCAGTATAACACTCTAAATGACCACCACTCAGCCACTTTCAGTACTACACTGCAACATCAGCATAAACTGAACAAATTATTTACACCATTGACTCCCATCATCCCATTACACCAGTTGAGACACTAAACACACAAGATTGAATATCACTTGCCTCTATCACTCATTCACTGACACCTCACAACACACATTCGGCTGCATGCAATACCAGTGATTCCTTCAAAACACTACAATGACACATACTCGCAGCACCACCTACTGCACCAGTCACTCACTCCACTCTCTAGCCTTCAGGAAGATGCAACACTACTACTATCGGCACAAACCACTCACACAAACACATGATAGCTTGTCTATACAACTACCTCTCGTCTCAACCACTAACTTAACCGCTTACCACCTTACTCTGGCATTTGCATCCCTTGACCATTACCAAACCCACTTTCACTACACGCATGTTCAGTAGCCATTCACCTTTGGTGCTTTACTACAAGTCAGTACTCTAACTCCTCTCAGGAACTCTTGTTAGCACTTGTTTGTTTCTCTTACCACTTGCATACTACCTCAAAACTTTTAACTCTTTTTGATAACAACTCTCCTTCAGCTATATGATTTATCCATTCTTGCCTATTCGCAACACCAGTCTGCCACACCATCCGCCAGCAACCATAGCCTCAATCACATTCTTTTACTCACACCAGCAGTGAGCTGCAACCACTTACTGTCCAGCTGGCTCACACCGTTCACCAATATCAGTCATTTTAAATATCACTCACCCATGCAATCAGTCGGATGAGCCATTCAGTCATGTCTCACCCAAAGATATGCGAAACCCCATTCTGCCTCACAGGTTGACCTAGCCGCTCAAACTTTCTTTCACAATTCATATCCCAGCCTGCCATCATTCAGACCTCAGCCACTTGCAATACTCATGCACTACTTCACATTAGTTGCAGTCCACCCCACGTATTACTTACCTAGGTTCTTCACAACACAATTCATAAGTCATCCCCAACACTGGCCATCCCCATATCCACTCACAACCTCACCAGCAATATAATTCACAGTTGGCTGCAATAGTCATTGGACTACATTCTTGCAATCCTTCACAGCACACTTGTACTTCACCCACACTCACTGCAGATCCACATTCTTAACACAACCCAGTTGCACTAGTCACCTGCAGTCACTCACAGCTTTCACTCAGAACATCAATGACCACCAAACAGTGCTCATCTTCACCCACACCTATCATATTCTCAGCCTATTGAACTCAAGCTATCATTTACGCACATCCAGCATCTCTTCATGTATTAGACCTCGCTGACAGTACATACTAAAGCCACTCAAAATGCATCTGAACCACACAAAACACTTCTTTCTTAATTCAAAAGATTCATGGCCACTGTCTTCATTTGATCAAGCCACACTCCATCAGCTACATATACAGCTCACAACCACACAAAGTAATCTCTCACCTCTGCCAATTTACATTGTCTGTTATGGCAGCCCTCAGTCAAATCAACACTGAACTGCAGCACCCGCTTGACCGCTCACAAGGCCACTTTGAGGCTTACTTACAGACCACTTAGAGGCTTGGGCTTGGGTACAGATACTCATCACAGCATACTTCTTGAGCAGTGTACTACATGCACAGTGACTCACTCAAGATCAACCCTGCACTGATAGTACTGACCTGTACACTTGCAGTCATTGTTTTACATCTTCCGCCAACAAAATTACTTGATTACAGTGACAAAGATCAAAATGAAAGAGTAAAGGTGAGGCCGAATTAAAAGGAGTGCAATAATATTAGTGTCTCTTCTTAGTGCAACAGCTTAACACACTAGTTTTAAGTTGTAATAGTAAAAGTGGCAATCTTAGAAAACTCGTAGTAGTGATCGTGGAATTATCTTGGAGTAACATGAACATATCCTGAAGTCCTTGCAAGTGCATTTTTGTCCTGTGGCAAGCAGAGGTAAATTCCAAGTCAAGTTTGCCTTTTCTGCATTCCTCTTATGTGCACACGTAAAATAGCGAGAGGTTTTCTTGTGTTCAGGCAAGTAAATGCGCTTTTTTTGTAGACCACCCATGAAGCAATTATTGGTGTATTTTTTTTTGTATTGGTGATCTGCTCTGCCTGGTAACTAATAAAACTGGATTTCTTAACTTCCTGTGTAGGTCAAACAAGGTTTACCCATTACTATTCAAGATCATTCTAGAATAATACATCCCCATCTTGAAATCGACATGAAGCAATACAGCCAGAACCTATCCTATGGTAATACATCCCCATCATGAAGTCATTGTCGACTAGTACAGTCCTGTTCTAAAGTTATCCTGGGATCATCCTTGAGTAAGACATTCTCATTCTGAAGTCATCACAAGATCATTCTGAAATAATACAGCCCCATCCTGAAATCTTCCTGGATTAATCCAGCCTAATCCTGAAATCATCATGAGAACATCCTTCAGTAGTACAGGATCATCACATGTTTTCCACTGAAGTATCAGGAACTCATCCTGTAGTAGTTTCTCTGATGACTCTATAGAGTCATCTCATTTGAATACTTCTCCCTATAGGCATACTTCAGGATGGCTTCGGATGACTTCCCCAGATAATTGCAGGAATAGCCTGGCTGAAGTCATCAGATGACTTCAGAATGACTCCAGGATGATCTTCCCTTTTGACTTGGGGACATGCGTGGGACCGATAATTGCACTGTTTTTAGATGCATTTAGCTTTGTTACATAAAGCACTAACAGGTGCAGCTGCTCTTTTGAATGCACCTCTTGATGCCGCATTCATCTGTCATTTCAACATCTTAATTCGCATCTTGGCTTCATTATCATTTACATTTGGTGAGCACTATTATCACTGCACTTAGTTCCAAAATCTGATTTTCTTGATGCAAGTGAAGCTTGTTGAACATCATCATTTCCACTTATGAATTCTCCCTTGAATGTTGCGTATTTAAAAGTTTCCATCTGTTTCAGATTAAATGAACTCAGTAAAACAAGAGAAAGACAATCTGAAGTGGTTTGTCTGTATAGCCGTCTTAAGCCAACGTTTTGCCTTTTGGACTAATTTATGGCATTTTGCCTGGCTTTTTTTATTTATCTATGCGCATAAACATATATAGACATATATTCATTAGAATTGTTGACCTATCATTCCCACGATGATGTAATCTTAGAGTTTTTCTGCTTATGTGCTATTATTACATTTCATATATTCATATATTAATTTATCTAAATGCACATTTTTCATTTATAAATGCATACTGCATTTAGTATTGATTACACATGTACCACATGTAATGTTTGCTTTGTTATAGTTTGATAGTGCATCAGTTATTCATATATATGTATTAATATGATTTATAATGTGTGATGGAATCTAGTGAAGGTGCAACATGACTGACATGCTAATTTTTGCATTTTACATCATTCATTGTAAGAGATTGCGTTATTGGTTGAGGGCTCTCGAGCAACAACCACAATACTTCACATTAGACCAAAATGACAAAAATCCAATCAGTAGAACTTGCAACATTACATTTCAAGGTTTTAGGTAGATACAGTGCCTAAAAGCACTCATGGTCATCTGGGGCCAGATGTATCAAGCATTTTTCCAGTCGCAAGCTGCCAATTCGCAGAATTGGGCCATTTGCAAGCAGAAAAATGCATTTTGGTAGGTATCATTCCCAAATTGCAATTTGGTAACATGTTACCAAATCGCATTTTGAAATTGCGAATACATAGCAATTCGGTATTAGGAAGGACCACCTTATATAACCACGAGGACCAGGGTCAATGTCCTTTCTATAATTCTGCGGTCTTCTTTTTTCAATATCAGTCCCTCGCTCCTGGCCAAACTACAGACATCTCTTTTCCATCCCACTATTGACAGGGCTACATCCGCCTTCCAGGTCATGTTAATTGCACCTTTTTGTGAGTCAGAGAGCTAAATCAATGATCCTGTTACTGTTTCTTTTAATTTTAGGTCTATGAAATAGTCGCAGGAGGCAGACCTCCAGATAGCAATTGATATTTCTATTCAATGTGGTAGTCTGCCTTTCAACTATTTCGCCCCAAAACAAACTTAAAGACCCACAGCTCCAAATCATTTGTAGAAAGTCTACATCTCTCACACCACACCTCAGGCATGCTAGATAAGTGGTGTTTAAGATAAAATTCAGGTGTTTAGATGTCAAATATGTTGTGTGTAAATAGTTAAACCAAGTGTATTCCGAGTGTATTTTAACAAGGCACTCCTGGATACTTTCTGGCTATACTCCTGTGCTCTTGCCCATTCTTCTTCAGTAGTTTTGCACATATCTTCCTGCACCCAATGGGCACTCTCATAAATCAGGGCATTGTGCATGCCTTATCTTGCACCCCAAGAGCAGGGGGAGTATGTCTCTGGTAAATGTGTACCTCCCATTGCAGCTTTTCAGAAAGGTTACACCCCTGCAGCCTCCTGGATAACCATTGCAACTAGGAAGCTAGATACTAAACGTCATAATCCGGAGCTCCTAAACTGCCCACCTCTACAGGGCTTTGAGTATAGCAAGATTAACTCTGTGCCGACCCGCACTCCATATGAATTCCCTTTAAGATTTTGTCCAGCTCCTTAAATTAGTAGTGGCTTATCCAAATAGGTTAAGTCTTCATGTTAGAATCAACAGGAAATGCACGTCTTACTCCCAAACACATTTAGTAATGGTAACATCTGCCCTAAATCTGCATGGTGGTTCTTGAAAAATATCAACATTATGTCCCCATACACAGCGAAGGAGTGTTCTCCATCCCTCAATGACATGCTTCTTCCTCCATGCTCGGCCCTGATTATTTCAGCAAAAGGCTCTATTGTCAGTGCAAAGCTGATGAAGGACCACCATGTTTTGATGTAACCCATCTTAGAACACTACTTCTTCAAGCATCTCTAATCCAATACCAGACACTCCCTATACTTCATCTCACTCTTGCCTATTTCTGCTTTCTCCCTTTGTGACGGTTTTTCCGTCTTTCTTTTCCATCCATCTTTCCGCTTTGGTTGGCCAAACAGGTGCACCGCCATCGTGGAAGACAACTGTAATTGTCCCAATATATAAAAAGGGGGATAGGTCGATTGCGAAAAACTATAGACCTATCTCTCTGATAGATTCTACTGCAAAGCTAATGGGTCGATTGATTTTAAATAGACTAGAGGATTGGGCCTTAGAAAAAAATATTATTATTCCATGCCAGTTCGGCTTTAGAAAAGGGAAAGGCACTGTGGATCAGTGTCTGAACCTCAGTCTAATTATAGCGAAATACACGGCTGCAAAAAAAGGACATCTCCATTTAGCCTTCATGGATCTGTCCACAGCCTTTGACTGCGTGGCACAGCCTAGGCTGTGGCAGATCATGGAGGCAATGGGAATTGACTTGAATATTATGAATATCATCCGTGACCTGTATTCAGGTGCCTCAGCCTGTGTTCGCTATGGAAAGGATGGTGAGTGCACCAGATCCTTCAAAATTGCAAGAGGTGTGAGGCAGGGCTGCGTTCTTGCCCCCTTTTTATTCGCACTCTATACCAACGGTGTAGAATCTGCACTCTTAGGATGCACTCCGGATGTCCCTTATATTAGTTCAGTGCAGGTGCCAATTTTATTATATGCGGACGACGCAGTGCTTTTAGCTCGTACTAGTAATGCACTGCGCCGCTTAGTCCTGGAATATACGCAATTTATGAATAATCTAGATATGGAAGTTAACTATTCAAAGTCTTTTATCCTAGTAGCAGGTACTAAACAGCGAAATCATCCGCAAATTATTACTGAAAGGGGAAAACTGGGAGTTGTCGATTCTTTTAACTATCTAGGGATTATGTTTGACCCCAAACTAATTGGCAAAAAATGATCGCTAACAGAGGGTCCCAGATGGAAAAGAATATTGGTGCACTAACTAAATTTATAAAAAAACTGGTTTAAAACCAATAGATGTAATTAAAACAGTGTATCAAGCTAAGACTGTATCTGCCGCCACCTATGGAGCAGCTGTTTGGGGAATGAGAGATTGTGCAAAACTACAGATTATTGAAGATAACTTTTTAAAAGGGTCCTTTCCTTACCAAAGTCATGTGCCAACTATAAGTGCCACATGGAATTGAGAGCACCTTACATTACTGATAAAATTGCAGTGGCTCCGATCCTAATGTGGCACTCAGTGTGGCGAAAGGAGACCCTTGCTTTAACAAGAGACATTATAAAGGATGTTCTGAAATTAGATGGGGTGGGTAACATTCCTTGGTTAACTTATGTTGAAACCACATTGAAAGCAGTTGGGCTACATCGTCTTTTTGGATCCTAGTACCTGTTGTTCTATCTCTAAGGATGATTTAAAAGCGCAATTGCTTTCTAATAGACACATAAGAAGGGAGACTAAAAATATTAATCTGTCGACAGTAAAAACATACTTGGCTTCCCCTAGTATAGTACAAATGGACATAAATACAATATATCTATCCTTCGTTACTAATTTACAGCACAGGTACATCTTGGTGAGATTTTGTTTAAATTATATTCCCCTTATGTTGGGTTCTCCCCGTAACGTTTATGTTGCTTCTGATCTCCCATTTTGTTCCTGTGATCAGCGATCTGTACAGAATGATCTACATTTTTTGTTCTTCTGTAAATTTTATTGTGATGAAAGGAAACGATTTATTATCCCCATTTTACGTAAAATGAACTTCAAACAGTGTCGTGTAGCCCTTTATTACCTGCAATTATTACCTGACCCCTTTATCTGTTTTTCTTTGGCGTCCTTTTTGTTATCTGCTTTAAAAAAGAGGCGTACAATCTGCTAAAATTATATCCCGAACAATGATCGATTTTACTGTATTGTGTAAATAATTATGAACTTGTATTTTAATGCAATAATTTTTATTCTTTTTATACATTTTAACCTTACTGTAATGCTGTGAAATGTTGTGAAACGTTTTTTTTAAAAAAAATTTTTAACTGTAGTATACTTTTTATGCCTACATTGTGTTGGCGAAATAAAGTTATTCTGACTGACTATTTCTGCTTTCTCCCTTTGTGACGGTTTTTCCGTCTTTCTTTTCCATCCATCTTTCCGCTTTGGTTGGTTTTCCCTCTCTTGCTCTCGGTAAAGGTCTGAGGCAGGAAAATAAGTGATGGTCCCCACAACTGAGGGCTGGTGACCCCCACTGGCTCAAATTAAGCACCGCCGAAAACCCTTTGATAAATAGAGTCAACAGGGTCTGTGCGCAGGACAGTAGAGAGGGACTAATGTATTTTGAATGACTCTGTTTTAAATTGCTTCATGTTTCCTCATTTGTATTATTTTTGTGTAGGTTTACAGTGTACAGTTGAAAGTATTGTTCGCATTTTAGAGTTAAATGCACTGGTTGACCTGTGGATCAGGTGCTAAAAGGGTCTACTCTGGGGAGGCTCTAACTGTAAGGTAACTGTAAAGAGCTGCAGAACACTAGCGGTACAAGGCTCCATTTGTCACAATCGGAACCCAGTAACTCCTGATTATTCTTACATTCATTCCTGTTTCATTGTATTTTGTGAGCCTCTTTGTTTCCACAACTACCTACTTAGTTGATGCTGCCACATTTTAAGGGGATTTTATTTTTAATGCACTGTAATATTCTTATTGGATCTAAGCATAGGATTGTATTCAATAGGTAGTTATCAAGCCTTATAAATAAATAAATATAATTTTCTGAATATTAGAACCCTGCTGTCTCTTATATGATAAATTCCATACTTGGCTAGCAACTTTATTGATAAGAACCAGAGTACACAGTTAGAGAATAAAGTGCTAGCTACTCAGGTCATAGTCATAATGATTTTAAACATGTAGAAAGCACTGCATAACATGCCAGGAGATAATGGGTTCAAGGATTGAGTGAGTCTAAGCCAAAATGCATATGAAAACAACAAGTAGCCATGGATTTTTAGAGTTAATATCAGGAGCCTCTCGTGTCAGGGAAAAGAGGTGGGGAGGGGGGACCGGGGGGCCCGGGTGGATGGGGAATGATGGAGACAAATAAAAAAATAAAAAAGAACTTACTTGCCACCCTCCAGCATCGCGCTCTTCCTCTCCTCTCCACTGCAGGAAAGCACAGGCTCCCAGACTGCCCTGCAACCAATCCTAAAGCTGCTTTCATGCATGACAGCAGCTTCAGAATTGGCCTGAGAGCTGTGAATTTGCGCTCCCCGACAGACTGTGAGCCTGTGCCTGCTCTCTCCAACCCAGCAACGTAGCTCGGATCGGAGAGAGCTTCAGTGCACATGACGGTTTGGCTGGCCTGAGACGGCTGGCCAAACCGTCATGCAAACTAATAACAGTGTCCACCACTCCCCCTCCAGTACTGTCACCCCCAGGCCCTGCCCCTAAGACTCAGCACAAGAAAAATAAAACGATAATAAAACAGCTTTTAAACCTGTTTTATTATTGTTTTATTTTTCACGTGTTTGAGGCTGCTGGGACGGGGGGGCGGGGGGTGATGGTTTTCCGCCATAGTGGATGAGCCGCTGCTGGTTAATATTGTTATAGAGGAAGTGTTTGGTGGGGATGGAGGTCGATGTGCTAAAAAAAAACAATTTGACATTAATTTACAGGTGTATGCTATTTCCTTTTTCCTTTTAGCTTGTGTTCTCAGAGGGCATTGGAAATCATAAAGTCAGAGAGGCAGAGAAACAAAGAAATGTTTGGTATGGACAGGATCATTCAGTGTTGATGTACATGAATGATACAATATTAATCTCACTATTACAGATCAATGAAGAAAGGTCAGGGGCAGTTTGCTATATGCAACACCAATGCATCTAGATAAAGCATGCAACACTGCCCTAGGCTGTGGTGAGGCCTTACTGACAAACAATTATACGAAAAGATGCTATGGCCATAAACATTTCTACCCATATCACACTGCACCTCAGGAAGCTTCACTGGCTCCCCATTCACAAGGGCAGCCAATTCAAACTTCTAACGCATGCATACAAAGCCCTACACAACACAGGACCAAAATACCTGAACAGCCGCATACACTTTCACCATCCCACCAAACACCTACACTCTGCCGCACTCTCACCCGTACACACTCCCAGCATCCGCAAAAGCAAAACTGGAGGTGGCTCATTTGCCTACATCACACCCAAGACATGGAATGACCTCCTGCAACACATCAGAGCCTCCTCTTCACTTCTTGAGTTTCACAAGAAACTGAAGACCTGGCTCTTCGTATAAGCACCTTGGGACCACACACCTACACACCAGGGGTAACTACAAAATTAAAACCACAGTTTGTTATTTTGCTCCATTTAAACAAATGTACCGCAAACACAATTTCTCTTGTCCCTTAATGCAAGACGTTCACTTAGCGTATTTTATAATCAAACTCTTAATTTCGTAAGTTCGTAAAATACTGTTCTTTAATGTGCTTTAAACCATCAACGTGGGCTATCTGGTGCTAACGTGGGGAAATTAAGAGTTTGATTTTAAAATACGCTAAGTGAATGTCTTGCTTTAAGGGATGAGAGATATTGTGTGTGCGCGGTACATTTGTTTAAATGGAGAAAAATAACAAACAGTGGTTTTAATTTTGTAGTTACTCCTGATGAAGGGCTATCGAGCCCGAAATGCATTGGGTTTATGCGAAGATGACTATTCAGGATGAACGATGTATTCCCCATGTGCTTGAGAAAAAGGCCTGGACAGGCATATCTGGAGCATTTGAAGTTATGGGAAAACATGAAGCCTGGCATGTGGATGGAGAATGTTATGAATAAACATTTGATGGAAATATGGAGTAAAATTAAATATAATGGATGATCAAATTAAAAATGGAGTCTGTTGAGTATCGAAGGATGTTGCTGTGCGATTGGAAATGGGGTGTAATTGCTCACTTCTTTTCTTGGATTTAAACGCACGTGCCAGTGGGGCAGAGCATGAACCCAGTCTGCAAGCTGGAGATTATTAGTTATGGCTGGAGCAATCATGTACTTTGTAAAGAACGATGGTGTGCATTCTATCATTTATTTAGTCATTTACTTCACTTTTACACCACACAACATGGTACAGGTGCAACGCAAACCGTAAGTAATATTTATGAAGCCACGCAAGGCCACTTTGTGTGGCCTTGAGTAGCTCCATAAATCTGTAGTAAGGCAACGCAGCGCAAACCACTGCGTTGCCTTATCCTGCCTTGGGAAGGCGTTCTATGGGTGTTGCATTGGTGTTTCACGCACCTCCCATGGTTTTGATGCATTTCCAGATTTACCAGAAATGGTAGACCTGGGAATGCACCAAAATAACATGCCTTTCCAGGAGAGGCGTAACGAGGAGAAATATCTATTTCTCCTCATTACTTTCTCTTTCTGTGTGTGTTTTATAGAAAGAGGAATATGCTTCTTAGGATTGTTTTTGTGCAGGAAGGATTCCCTTCCTGCACAAAAACAATCCTGCATGCAACATAGGCAGCCTTGCACCATGGGCAAGGGTGCCTGAATTGGCGCTAGGCTGCCAAAAGGGTCCCAGCGCACGGGAAAAGGCAGGAATGAGCAATATTGCCTAAAATACGGCACACTCCTGCCCTTTCAGTGTCATGCAGCACAGTAGGGTGACTTGCTGCGCTGCGCTGCACTGCACTGCATGACAAGTTTGTAAATATGCCCCCAAGTCTGTTCTGTTGTCCAGTTGAAAGGTTTTACCTTCAGACGTAGGGCCTCATTTAGTGGCAGCTGAATTAGTGTCCATCCAGATGGCGGAGGATATCACCTCTGCCATCCTGAGCATACTGTGCCTGCTACATTTAGAGACAACCGCCAGTGAGGCATTCAGTTTTGTACTTTGAAAGGAACCACCGTCACGGTGGTTCCTCTCAATGTACTAAAGGTTTGGTGTAAAGCTGCTGTCGATTTTGAAGGCCGTATACCAAATGTTTGCCTTTTTTTGTTTTTCAAAATCAAACTCCCAAAGTTAGTTTTTTCCCCCCAAAACAATCTCCAATAGCCCCCACACCAAGGATGTGGGTGTCAATATTGTTTTTTTTCTGTTCCTCACTGCAAAGTTTCTTCTAGCAGTGATGGAAAGGAAAAAAAGACTTTACACCGTCTATCCTAAATAGAGTGGACGGTGTGAGGCCCTTCCTCCGACAGCCCCTACTTTGTCTGGCCATTTGAGACAGTAACAAATAAACAAGTGTTCTGCCAGGATCTACATTTTACAATGTAAACAATGTTTTGGTCATGGGTTACGAAAACCATATGCGTATGCATCATTCGTACAATCCCAGAAGCACATACATCCAAAACTTTGTATTTTTCAATTTTATATTGCAACAGAAGATTTAAGGAGACTAAGCATATAAACCAAAGGTGCTCCATTTGACGGCGCAGTGAAAAGTGAAGATCGGTGAGCCATAACAAAAAAATTAAACAGAGTACAAAAATAAACAGATATTTACAATATGTACACCACCAGGTGCCAAACCCAAGAATGAAAAAATTGCAAACACAATGTAAAGAACATTTGAGTTTCGATATCCAACATTGAATGATCTGAGTAGATCTGTCAACAGTCAACGTTTTGACCCCTAAGTAGATAAATCATCCAGGGTCTTCATCAGGACAAACATACGGTAGTCACCAATCCCGATAAATCTGTGGCCAGTTCAAGAAAAAATTATTTTCAATCCTATAAATCTTCCTTTCTCAAATGTTCTTTACATTGTGTTCATAATTGTTTTTATCTTTGGGTTTGGTCCTTGTGTTGTACATATTGTAAATATCTCTTTATTTTATCATTTGTTCCTTTTGCTTGTGTTGCCCTAAGTGGGAAGGGTATGCCCAGACGTGGGTCCTGGGCTCACTGCGCCACAGGATTCAAGCTAGCCTCCCTGATGAGGGGTGACACCCCGAAACCGGTACCAGGATACTTACTTCCAGTCCAGGGAGGACCTGGCTTGGCAGTTCGGGCTGGACTGTTCCCATGAGGAGCAGAGTCAAGACTTATTTGCATATGGCTGGGTCCAAATTGGGGGGGCGTGGTGAGCAAAAGAACAATGGATTAAACCCAGATCTTTGTGACTGTGGGTGAATGCATTGTTCAGCACTCTGTCCATCATTTGTTACTTTTGCTTTTGTCGCCCTAAGTAGGAAGGGTATGCCCAGATGTGGGTTCCATGCTCACTGCGCCACTGGATTCAAGCTAGCCTGGCTGATGAGGGGTGATACCCCAAAACCGGTCCCAGGAAGCCTGTTTCTGGTCCAGGGAGGATCTGGCTTGACAGTTCTGGCTGGACTGTTCCTAGGAGGAACAGAGTCAAGACTGATTTGCATATGGCTGGGTACAAACTGGGGGGGGCGCGGTGAGCAAAAGAACTATGGATTAAACCCAGATCTTTGTGACTGGGGGTGAATGTTTGCATTGTTTAGCATTCTGTCCATCATTTGTTCCTTTTGCTTTTGTCACCCTAAGTGGGAAGGGTATGCCCAGACGTGGGTCCCGTGCGCACTGCACCACTGGATTCAAACTAGCCTGGCTGATGAGGGGTGATGCCACGAAACCAGTACCAGGATGCTTGTTTGCGGTTCAGGGCTGGACTGTTCCCATGAGGAGCAGGGTCAAGACTGATTTGCATGTGGCTGGGTCCAAACTGGGGTGGCGTGGTGAACAAAAGAATGATGGATTAAACCCAGATCTTTGCGAATAGGGGTGAATGTTTGCATTGTTCAGCATTCTGTCTTTCATTTGTTCCTTTTGCTTTTGTCGCCCTAAGTGGGACGGTTATGCCCAGACGTGGGTCCCTTGCTCATTGCGGCACTGGATTCAAGCTAGCCTGGCTGATGAGAGGTGATGGCCCGAAACTGATCCTAGGATGCTTGTTTCTGGTCCAGGGAGGACCTGGCTTGGCAGTTCAGGCTGGACTGTTCCCATGAGGAGCAGGGTCAAGGCAGATTTGAATATGGCTGGGTCCAAACTGGGGTGGCGTGTGGAGCAAAAGAACAATGGATTAAACTCAGATCTCTGTGACTAGGGGTGAATGTTTGCATTGTTCAGTATTCTGTCCATCATCATTTGTTCCTTTTGCTTCTATTTAGGACATGGGCATTCATGGGCTTAGAGGGTTTGCGTTGAAGGCCACTTACTGAGTTTGGACTTCAAGGACTTGCTTTGGAGGCAACCTACTGAGACTAGACTGTTTATAGTCACAGCCCAAGTCCCTGTCCCCATGCCAGTCAAGGCATGGCCAAGCCAGACTAGACCAGCTGCCTTCTCCCTTTGCCTGCCACAGCAGGCCTGATTCAGGACTTGGGAAAAAAAAGATTGACATTGCCGTTCTCTACTTCTTGAAAAATTCAACATGTCTAGTTTTATTGCACCTTACAGAAGGAGTTTCACCTGCCCGTACGTTTGCCCAGGCTTTTAGGAGCAAGGACTCAGACTCGGTCTTTATGCTTAGCGAACTGCACAGGCACTATAAACCTGATTTGAGAGACCAGCTCACACGAAAAAGAAAAAAAAGATTCAACCTATTTTACTATCAATACAGCACCTGTCTTAACAGATGAGTGCTCAGATGCAGACCAAGGCCACATTCGCGCTCTACAAAACACCAAATATGAAGAAATAAATGAATAAATGAAAATCATGTTTTTATCCTATTTCACCTACATAGAAAAGGGGAGGGCGGGCTCAAGACGGGCGACAAATACATTTGGGACACTAGTGTTAAAAAGAACACTCAAAATGCTCCTTGGATTTTCCAAATAAAAATATTATTAAATGAAAAATAAATTCCGGAGATTTTGATTCTTAAAGATAACTTGACGCTGTAGGCAGGAATTGAGCCCTTTTACTGGAGGTGCCTGTAACATTGAAGTCCCAAGACCTTGCCGCTCTAAGTGAGACAGTAAAGTGGAGCACGGGTGTAAGAGCAAGATACACAGAAGCTTGGGAGTGATACGGAGGGAGAGAGAAGCACACATAGAAGACTTCTGGAAGCAACAAGCAATGACGACAAGGAAGCAATGATGATGGAGAAGCTAGAATGGGATTCAGAGAATTGTACAAGGGATTAGAGGAGGTGACTGGGAACTGAAGATTCGACAGGCTGAAGCCAGATGGATCAGTAAATGCAGATCTGTTTCCTTGGGGTTAAATACCGATACTGAATTGCATTATTTTTTAAATTGATGCCATTTTAGGGTGTCAGATGTCAAGGTCAGTAGGGTTAGTGTTTTTTCCTTCTAGAAAAATAGTCGTAAGACAAGCTGGGAATGGTAGGTTTTACAGCTGAATGTGTGGTAGGAATAAGAGAGAATCTCTGTTGGGTTAATTTTGCATTTCTAATTTTGCAGGTTAGATATTTAAAAGTATTGGGCGAATCAAGAAAATTATTGGAGACAATGAAGCAGGATGGCTGCGCGTAAATTAAGTGAACATTTGACTGTAGTGAGATGGTTACTTGAAAAACTCACATTTCATTGGACAATTCATTACGCTGATGTCACCTGGTTACAGAAATAGGATGTCGGTATAAGGGAGACTAGTGTAAATATTTTATTGGCTAAACTCCCAGCTGATTGGGTAATTTGAGTTGCTGATGTCACCGGTGGACCAGATAGAGAACACCCGTCGATTCAGGATAGGTGTCTTATGATTGGTGGTTGCTGAAATAGTAGGCCGGAACATGGGGGACATGGGGGTGCAAATGTTTATTTGGCAAACTCACAACTGATTGGGCAATTTATGATGTTGATGTCATCGGTGGACCAGAGAGGGAACACCAGCGATTAAAGACAGGTGCTGTATGATTGGTGGTTACTGAAACAGGAGGCTGGTACGTAGAGGACTAGTTTGAATAGTGACTTGAAGAGCTTGAATTTGATTGGTCAATTTGTGACGCTGATGTCACCGGTGGACCAGAAAGAGAACACCTGTGATTTAAGTTAGGTGCAATATGATTGGTGGTTGCTTAAATGCGCCTGATTGGTCAGTGGATACTTTAAAACTGGATGGCGTATGGGTTGTGGAATTCATTCCGGATTTATTGGGCTGGATGGAGGACGCTTTGGAATGAAGCCAATTTGATTTTGAAGGTATGGAATGAGATAGAGGGGAGTATTTGAATTGAGGGTGGTGATTAGGGATTATGTAATTACTGGTGTCGTGAGGATAACCTATATATATTTTGGTATTTTAGATTTAGATTTAGATATTCAAGGGGATCCAGGAGAATAAGAAGGAGAAGAAAAAGAATTTCTCTTCTGGGAAGTTATATGGATTGATGAACGAGTTTAATTTTTGGAGTACATAATTTGGATGAATAGATGAAAAAGGTGAGTTGAATAGAGTGATTTTGTATGAAATTATTTAAACCATTAATTAAGAGAGTAGGGGGCCGTTATTATCAGTTGGTGCAATATGTCAGACCTGCGATTTATGAATATCATTTTTATAATGTTGCACTCCTTTTGTAGGGATCATTAGAAATTCACCGATCAATTGTTCTGGGTATATGTATATAGATTGTTAAATAGGCAGAATATGAATACTATTGGTGGGATGGTGCCATCTTGTCATTTGGGTTATATTGTATGTTGTTTTTGGAGAATTTGTGCAAAAATGAAATTCTTATGTTACAATTTTTTTTGCTTTACAGCCCTGATGATGCCCCAGAGGGGGACGAAACGCATTGGCTGTGTTTTACAATAACTATATTCAAGTTGGATTACATTGATTTGATGTGAAATAAAGAACATTATACAAGAAGCATACCTTACGAGGATTTTTCTGTTGGGACGACTGTATTGAACTGTGGAAAAAGGGAAAATTAGAATTCCCAGATTAATTGTATATATATTGAACGCTCCTTCCTTATTGTACAATTTTGTGTTAATGGTGCCTGGGACGGTGGGCCATGAGAAGTTGAGCGTTGAGGATTAACTACTAGGAAAATACTTTTGGGTGATTTACCTTCAGTGCACACAGGGTTTACCCTCACCGTCTTGCTTTGTTAAATTGCCTCACTGAGCAGTGGAAATAGCTCAGGTACTCTGTTGTAAATGTAATGGAATACCCTCCCCATCAACCAAAGCGGGCCCTCCCTGGCATCTTTTAGAGATAGGCGGACCTTATTTATTCCATCAACGTTGCCATCTTGGCTCTGTAGGCTGAATACTTTCTTTGAATGTAGGCAAGAAATGGGGCACCCTGTAATCCCAAGAACAAAGGTAGTAAAGCTATAAATAAACATGTTCTGCTGGGATCTAAATACACCGTTCATCCTAAATAGAGTGGACGGTGTAATGCCCTTCCTCCGACAGCCCGTACTTTGTCTGTCCATCTGAGAAAATAACAAATAAACGAGTGCTCTGCCAAGATCTAAATTTTACGATAAAAACAATTTTTTGGTCATGGGTTACAAAAATCATATGCGAATGCATCAGCCATTCATACAATCCCAGTAGCATATACATCCAAAACTTTGAATTTTTCAGTTTTATATTGCAACAGAAGATTTCAGGAAACTGATCAAATAAACCAAAGGTGCTCCAAGTGACGGCGCTCAGAAAAGTAAAGATCAGTGCGCCATAACAAATAAATGAAACACAGTACAAAAATAAAGAGGCCAAGGGTGTGCCAAGATGTGGGTCCCTTGCTTGCTGTGCCACTGGATTCAAGCTAGCCTGGCTGATGAGGGGTGATACCCTGAAACCAGTCCTAGGATGCTTATTTCCGGTCCAGGGAGGACCTGGCTTTGTAGTTCGGGCTGGACTGTTCCCATGAGGAGCAGGGTCAAGACTGATTTGCATATGGCGGGATCCAAACTGGGGTGGCATAGTGAGCAAAAGAACGATGGTGATGAGGGTAATTTTGGATGGCCACACCCTTCTGCTTAACGACTCCAGAGAGCCTGACCCCCACTCTGCTCGTTCTCTTGGAAAGAAAGAACCACGATGTAAAATACAGTGACTTCTTTATTTAAGCAGTTCAAAAGCATAGAAAGCAATTCAATTTAAATGTTGCCCATCAACACATGAGCAGGATGAAAAATAAATGCATTGACAATATTATAAATCAGTTGTTCAAAATAAAGCAATTATATATCTATGTATTATACTATGAGCAGCTGCCTAAGGAGCAACCCTGACTTTAAAGAGGATGGGTAGGCTAGTGCCTAGAAGGCAAATCTCTGCTTAAGAGAAAAACAACACCATTCAAGACTACGCAGTTTAAGCTAAAATAAATGCAATGGCTTGGGTTTGGATGGGCTGAATTAGATAGACTGACAAAGCCAAAAGGCTAATATTTAGTTAAGCTGACAAAGCCAAAAGGCAAATGATCAGATAGGCTGATAAAGCCAAAAGGCAAAATAATCAGATAGGCTGATAAAGCCAAAAGGCAAAATAATCAGATAAGAGCATTACCACCTTGGAAGTAGAAGTTCTAGGCCCAGTCACAAGGACGATCGATCGGGAACCCTCACAATGCAGCAAGGCACTGATGTGAAGAGAGTTTGGAGCCGCACCCTGGGCGCAGCTCTTTTATATGGTTAAATGCAGAACTTGTACCCACGTCTGACGTGAGTTCTGACGCGGGCCCTTGACCGCCCGCTTACAGTAAGTGTGGAAAGTTTTATATAAAACCGAGAAGTGGTATCATGGTGAAACTAAGCTTTTAGCAGGTGGTCAGTGCTCTTGACCGCAAAAAGTAAACAAAGGATAACTTTTACCGTAAAATGCTCAGAAATTAATATTTTATATATTAATTCTCGGTCACGTTGCCGCCTTTCCAGTTTCAGTTAAGCAAGCATGGAAAGTTTCATAACTAAAAATATCGCAAACCTTGCTTGTGAAACAGCCAGATGTACCAGCAGAATGTCACGTAGGTGGGGGCTCATCTTATTCTCGTAACTGTGGAAATTTACAAGGGGGGCTGGTGTGGTGTCGCGGTGGATGGCACAGGTCTCTGCTGTCAGCTTAGTGAAGCCTACGAGATCTGATTTATTAAAAAATGATAGCAGGAGGCACTGGGCTTTTTGGGCCTATGTGTGTGTGTGTTCTAAAGTGGCATGTTTGGGCCTATGTATAGGTATCTAAGAAGGTGGGCTTGGGCCTATGTGAGATGTGCTAAGAGGATGAAGGAAAGTGGACAACTTAGGACATTTATCAGGGCCTCATTGTTGGGGCCTATCTAGGAGTGTCATGTTTGGTGGGTTTCTTGTTAGATGGTAAGGTGGGACCCTCGGGACCTTCAATGGATAAAATCCAGATCTCTTGACTGGGGGTGAGTGGTTGAAAAGTTTCAGCACTCCGTCCATCATCTTGTTGTGTTTGCTATGTTCACCTTAAGTGGCCAAGTGTATGCCCAGACGTGGGTCCCTTTATCGCTGTGCCACTGGATTCATTCTAGCCTGGCTGATGAGAGGTGATATCCTGAAACCGGTCCTAGGATGCTTGTTTCCAGTTGAGGGAGGACCTGGCCTGGCAGTTAGGGCTGGACTGTTCCCATGAGGAGCAGGGTCAAGACTGATTTGCATATGGCTGGATCCAAACTGGGGTGGGATAGTGAGCAAAAGAATGATGGATTAAACCCAGATCTTTTGACTGGGGTGAGTGGTTGAAAAGTTTCAGCACTCGGTCCCTCATCTTGTTGTGTTTGCTATGTTTGCCCTAAGTGGCCAAGGGTATTCCCACTGGTGGGTCCCTTGCTCGCTTTTCCACTGGATTTAAGATAGCCTGGCTGATGAGGGGTGATACCCTGAAACTGGTCCTGGGATGCTTGTTTCTGGTACAAGGGGGATCTGGCCTGGCAGTTCGGGCTGGACTTTTCCCATGAGGAGCAGGGTAAAGACTGATTTGCATATGGCTGGATCCAAACTGGGGTGGCATAATGAGCAAATGAATGATGGATTAAACCCAGATATCTTGACTGTGTGTGAGTGGTTATAAAGTTTCAGCACTCCGTCCATCATCTTGTTGTGTTATCCATGTTCTGTAAAGAGGCAGGCTGCAGGCAATTAGGGACCCTGCTAAATTTTTGTGGCTACACTACGTGTGCCCTTCAAGGGCCAAAATCCTTAGTCTACACAGGTTGACTGCTTTAAAATCCTGCTGAAGACTACATGTTGGATACTGTATCATGGAGGAAGACAGGGACCGAGTTAACCATCAAGGTACATTTTTTGCATATGACAGCCCTTTTCTCAAACCCATTATTATGCTGCAGTTGCCTTGTGGCATTACAAGCAAGCAGCAGCATAAACATAAGGGCTGGGGGTATAGAGTGGAGGACTGCTACGACTGAGTGAGTAAATAATGAGGAATGATTGACATGTATTTGTGGCAAAGGAGTACATTGGGAAAAACAGCAAGGCTATAGGGTCAAAGCACAGGAGTTGCTTAATGATTGAGTGAGTGTGTCATTTGTTTCTTTGAATGTACTTAAGAGAGAGGAACAGCAACTCTCTCAGATGCGAGGTGAAGCACAGAAGAATATTTCCCTCAAAACAAAAAGACCTACACTATCTCACAACTTCCAAGCATGATGTGATGCTTTGTTGGTTGATGATTTGCCATGATTGGTGCTCAAATGTGCAAAGTTAGTGAGCCTCATCCTCGACTATCAGTAGCACAGCCTTTGGGAATATCCTTAGCAGAAATGTCAGGCACTCTGTTATGTGGTATAAGGCCAAGAAACAAATTGTGAAGTTTGCTTCACTCATTCACATGACAGAAAGATGATGGAGGAAAACATACAGAGGTATCAGGCTGCAGAAAAGATGGTCAGTGTAGTACAAATACCTCTAGTAGGTACCTTTGACTCTCGCTTTGTGGTACCAGGTGCCCCATACCTCTATGCCCCTGACACCTTTTTTGACTTCCCGATAATCCTATATCGTTGCCCCTTCAAATGTTTCTTCCTAATGTCTCACCTTTGTTACTTCTCCAAACCATTTTCAACCTTCTCAGTGACCCCAGATACCCTTCCTCTATGCCCTCCAATTGCATCCTCTCAATAGCTCAGTTGCGTCTGCCCCTGTTCAGTCTCCAGTGATACAATGGATGCCCACGGCTCAGTGCTCCAGGCACCTACCACTCCATACAATCCCTCTCAGCACACCCAGACGGGGCTTCATCAGTGAACACATCCATTATATTCCTCACAGTAACACTTAGCCTTCCCCCTGTGTCTCAAATACAGAATTTAAGAAGCAGAAATCACTGGGCCAACATCCCAAACTCTTTACAGACACTTCCAGGCCATTTTCTGATGCCTATTTACAGTCCATGATTAATCTGTCCTTCCTACCCAACAGTTTGGCACATGGACCCTCTCCATACCTCATTCTTTAACTTCCCCTTCCTCTCTTATTTACCATATTTTAGTGCTCTCATATGCCACAGCGGGCATCTCTGCATGCTCTTCACACTTTTTACCCTCCATCTATGAATAGCCCCTCAATGCCCAGATGCCCACTTCCCCAAGTGTCACTTTAAGCTAGCTTTCCTTCTGTTTCTGAACTTCATATAACTAGGCCTGGCTAAAATTTAAATTACACCAGCATTGTTCACATAATTTCATAAATTTCTGTTGAACTTGTTATGCAAAATTCCCCAAACTAAGCCATTATGCCACTACAAGTTTACTGCAAATGTTCAAATTGCTGTAAAAATTGACAGCAAACGCATTGGAAAAAAAACCTCTAGTGGCTGTTGCTCTCTGTGCTTTAGTTTAAATAAGTCCTTGAAGCAAATATATAGCGCAAAATGATGGATTTGCATTTCTCGTAATTACACACAAAACGTAATTTTGCCATAACTTTTCAAAATTCTAAAAAAGCGAACTATACAAATTTTGCACTCCTCTACATATAGTGCCTTGCAATACCACAACACCACTTTTTGGGTGCCCTCTTGTCATGGGTCAATAACAAAGGAGGTTACCACCGAAGAAATCGCCCCCACCCCAGCGCCCTCTCCCTCCCGAACACCCACTACACCCACCCCTCTAGCCTTACGTCTCCCTCGCAGACACCTACTCCTACTCCCAACACCTTAAAAATGAACCCCACCCCAATAATTACTTGAAGTTCCTGACTTTCACCAGCTCGTGGAGCGAGACAAGTCCCTTTAGGAGGTGGAATTATTTCTAGTACCCCTGGACATAGGAGGCAGGATTAAGTAGCAGTGATGCTACTTTAACCAAAATGTAATTGCGCACTTTTTTACTAATTGATTTGTAATGTTATTTTTTTAAATTGTGAGAGGTACCTCACAAATTATATTAAAATTATTTAAATGACAACATGGTTTGGTTTCTGTTTGTCACATACACAATATAAAAATGTATTTTGTTTTATTACATTAACAGATAAAACAATAGATTTTTGTCATGTAGTTAACATGCTAATTGTAGGTATACCCTTTTACATAGATTGGAATCTTATAGAATGTTGGTTTTAATAATTAAACCAGTTTAAAAAAATGATTATTAAGAGGTTAGATAAGTGCAAAAACAAGAAGATTAACCTATGATAGAAAATGTTTGCTTTTTAAAATGAAAAAATAGGTTTCAATAAATATTTGCTTCCAATATGTTTAATAATATTAAATGGATTTACAACTACAATATGAGATCACGATAACATACACATGTAAGTGTAAGAGTCATATAACTCTTTCATTTTGTTATGGTTTCAATTGTTCAATTCAATTCAATTTATTGATTTAGATCTCATCAGAGATCAACATGTTTTACAGTTATAAATAATGGTTAAAAACATAAAACGGGACACACAAATATACTGTTAATACATTGGTCAAAAATGATTTTAAAAATTTGTACAAATTGCGACACGCAAATTCATCAGGAGGTGACTTTGCTAGAGCGATGAGATCATTGGTTTTAAGTGCACTATATTTGAGACAAAGGTTTTAAAAACCGCTTCTGCACATCTATTACTGGCTTGCAGGTACAAACAGTACACGCTGATGTCTTGAATCCCACCCTTACACAACTCAAATATTCCAGACTTGTTTCTTTTGTCCGACCAATGCTTTGTAAAGTTGTTTAAAGGTAAAATGCCCAGTCTTAACATAATTATGAATCACCTGGTATGATGATCCAATGTAAACTTCAAATAACCTTGATTCAACTTAAAAGAAAGGATGTCAGAGTAGGGCTTGTACATTTCCAACTGGGAACAGTGTGCAATGTCCCATGAGTAACTTAGTCTGGCCATTGTATTTTTCAAGAACAACTTTAGTTGTGCTGGTGTCCATAATTGCAAATGGGCAATGGAACATTGGAAGTTCTCAAGTGCGATCTCAAGATTAATATTAAAAGTGTAAGCTCCTTCCTTGAAGGTTTCGTTCTTCAGGAGGACTCTCAAGGTGCCTTCAGGTGCATGAAGAAGGGTATAAACCCATCTGATCACATTAGCCAGTGATCTAAAATAGGCACTGAGGAGGGAAAATTCTAAACACAATGCCTGAACGGGAATTGCTTGACTCAGGGATACTATCTTCCGAAGGAGCCTCCTTTCGAATAAGTTTAAAATGTACCACCTACTTATTGGGATATATTCAAGTGCATAAGAAAGGATAGGGGGCATCTTTACCTGATAAATATCTAAAAGAAACTTAAAATATCTCCCACCTGAAGAACAATAAAAATCTTTTTGTCAAACTTATTTTTATTGGTATTTGCACAAGGAAAACATCGTACAGCTTTACATCGGAGATGCCGCTTCCCTGCCCATCCCCAAGCAGTACTGCCGAGTATGCATATCTCTTTATTGGTAAACAACAACCGCCCCCCACCCTTCCCTAGATGGAAGCAAATGAAATATACAGTGTCATATTAATCAGGTGGTCAACAGCGCCCCCCATCCGTACTACATGGTGGAACAATAGGAAAGAACTGACTGCTTCACTTTCGCCTAAGAGACATCCTCAGATATCCTTCGCCTGTGGAGTCCTGGAAACCGATGTCCGCTATAAGTAATAAAATGCCCCCAACTGCGGAGCAAAAAAAAAAAAAGAACATAAAGGTAACACATCCTCCCCCCGCCCCCCCCATGCACCCCCTCCCCTCCCCCCATGGCGGTGGCATCTGGTTGAAGCTATCCAAGGTCAGTAAACTCGGCAGTGAGTTACTTCTAGATCTGGAATAGATGTAACGCTCTAACGGAGGCCGGACAGACAGCAGACGGCAGGCCCTTGGAGAGAAATGAGACCAAAGGGCCCCAGCGGAACTCAAAAGTTTTGAATGTGTCCCCATACACCTCAGCCATCCGCTCCATACTGAGCAGTTGCCATAACCTGGAGTGCCAAAGAGACAGCGCCGGAGCCTCCTTTTGTTTCCACGCCGCAGCTAGAGTGGTCTTCGCGGCACCTATGCACAACCACATAATTGCCTTGTCCGCCCTAGTCTGGAGCTCTAAGGAGGGATCGCGCAGGCCCAACAGAATACCCCCTATCATTGTCGGAATAGGGTATCCCAGCATCAGCTTGATTTGAGCAAGTATTTCTTCCCAGTATGGTCGAATAGTCGGACAGTCCCACCAAATATGACGGAAATCCCCTAGCATCCCACAACCCCTCCAGCACCTATCAGATGTATTTGGGTAAATCTGTTTAAGTCGCGATGGATGGAGGTACCAATCCATCATGGTCTTGAGGTGTGCCTCCCTAAGCGTTATGGAGTGATTGAATTTCCTAACATCCGACCATAGATGAGTCCACTCCTCGTCCAAAATATGTCTCCCCAGAAGCCCCTCCCACATTGCCATATAACGTGGGCGCACCGAGTGTGGGGTCGATAGCAAGAGTCGGTAGAGGAATGAGATCGTGCCTCTCATCGTCGTGGTTTTCGTAAGAAAGGTTTCAAATTTCGTTAGGGGTCTAGTAGCGGCCTCCCGTATGTGTGGTGTCCGGACCCAATGCATCAGTTGCGTGTAATGGTAGTGTTCATTACTTTGCAGTCCAAAATCCCTCCTGCAGTTTTCAAAAGAGCGGGGGTCATAATTGTGGAAGAGGTGTGTCAAGGCTAAACAGCCACCCTCCCTCCATGCATCAAACGGGCCAGGTTGCAAACCCGGCGGGAAGGCTGAGTTAAAATGTAGGGGCGTAAAGGGAGACGGAAAAGTAGTCCATCGTCCATCCTTAGACACCGAATCCCAAACCTGAAGTGTAGTACGTGTAGGTGTGCTAAGATATACGTTTGGCGGTCGCTCCTGCTTGGATCGCCAGATAAGGTCCCATATGGTCCGTCCGGTCACACTACGATCCATATGGAGCCAGTGTTTATCGGAGTCGCGTTGAACCCATTCCACTAGAACCCTAAGCTGTGTGGCTTTGTAGTATGGTTGGGCATCTGGGAGCCCCACACCCCCTCCTCCCTGGAACGTCTAAGGATGAAGAAGGAAAAGCGGGCTCTACGTCCCTGCCAGACAAAATTGAGAAGTAAAGATTTGATGCGCTTGAAGAACGCCCCCTCTATTGGTATAGGAAGAGCTTGAAAGAGGTAGAGTAATTTGGGCAACAGTGTCATCTTTATCGCATGTATGCGGCCCAACCAAGACAAGAAAAGGGGCTTCCATTTGGTAAGTTCACTTTGGATTTGCGTTAAAATAGGGGGGAAATTAGCTACATATAACCCTTCTACTTTCGCGGTGAGGCGCACCCCTAAATACGTCAGAGAGGATGTGGCCCATTGGAGAGATGTCAGCGGCCTCAGACTATCCACGTCCGCGCTTGACAAAGTGAGATTGAGTATCTGCGATTTGTCCATATTGATTTTAAAGCCTGCTATAGCCTCGAATCTCGCTAACTCATCCTGTAGGGGAGGCAGAGAGGTATCTGGATCAGTGAGTGACAATAACACGTCATCTGCGAATAGTGAAATTTTGTGTTGTTCGCCGGTAAATGGAATCCTGTGTATCTCCTGATGGGCCCGAATTGCGATAGCAAGTGGTTCAATACTTAGAGCGAACAGTAATGGCGAGAGAGGGCAGCCCTGCCTGGCGCCCCGAGAGTGCTCAAATGGTGCTGATGCCTGCCCATTAACCATCACCCGTGATCGAGGATGTTGAGAGTTAGCCCGCAACATGGTGATGAAAGCGGACAAGAAACCAAAGGCCTCCAGGGTACTGAAGAGGAAGGCCCAATCTACCCTGTTGAATGCCTTCTCGACGTCTAATCCCACCAGGATCGCCGGAATCTGACGCTTATGTGCTTTTTCAATTAAGTGGATAATACGACGCGTATTATCATGCGTCTGGCGTCCCTTTATAAACCCAGACTGATCCGGGTGTATGAGGTCGGGTAAAATGTCATTCAGTCTTCGGGCTAAGATAGAGGAATAAAGTTTTGTGTCGAGATTAAGAAGGGCTATGGGCCGATAAGAAGCGCAGGAGCTGTGGTCTTTCCCGGGTTTGGGTATCACTGTAATCACCGCCTCTGAAAGCGATCCTGTGGTCTTCCCCTCCGTCGCCACTGTATTAAAGAGGCTCGTGAGGGGTGGGGTGATTTCCGTCGCAAAGGTTTTATAAAAAAAGAGCAGTGAAGCCATCTGGACCCGGTGCCTTATGTGGTTTGAGTGCTTTAATGGCCGCCATCACTTCCTCCACAGAGATAGGTGCGGACAGGTTCTCGTTATTCACCGCAGATACTTGTGGGAACGTAAGCTTGCTAAGGTAGTCTCGCTGAGCCTCTGGATCTAGCTGCTCCCCAGAATATAGTTTTTCATAAAAGCCCCCAAAAATAGCCGCTTTTTCGTCATCAGCATGTGTGGTATTGCCCTGCCCTCCCCGTATCCCCCCTATGTATTCCTTAACCCTCTTATCTTTGAGTTGCCTAGCTAGCTGCTTGCCAATTTTATTTCCTTGTGAGTATGAAAGTTGACGCAATTTAAGCAGTGTAAATTCTGCCCGATTAGAATAGATAGATCGGAGTTTCCCTCTTAAAGCCGTCAGTGCTCGTAATGTTTGTCGGGTAGGGCGTGCTTTGTGTTCTTGCTCACTTGCCTGCAGTTCTGCCTCTAATTTCACCCTTTCTTTTGCTCGTCGTTTATTCAAAGCCGCATTCAACGATATACACTGCCCACGGAGTACAGCCTTGAAGGCATCCCAATTAACATAATCAGAGGTGTCCTCCGGTTGATTCAGGACAAAAAAGTCTTTGATGTGTTCTCTGAGTTTCAAGCAAGTCTCTTTGTCCCTTGTCACGGCAGGGGGAAAATACCATCTGGATGAGGTCCCTTGCCCTATTCCCCATTCTAAAGAGACCGCTAAGAGACTATGGTCGGAGACCGAAAGGGGGAAAATGTTTGCATCCTCTAGTCCGCCTTGTAACGATTGGCTAAGAAAAACATAATCCAATCGGGAGTATGTCCTATGTACGTGGGAATAAAAAGTATAGTCCCGGGTGGTGGGATGGACCGTGCGCCAAGCATCTAATAATCCCATATCTATAATCTTCTGACGTATGTCCGGGGGGAATGAGCTCGTCCCTACTCTATGGGTGTGGCAGCTATCTATGTCTCCTTGCCAAGTCAAATTAAAATCGCCCAAAAGGACTAAAGACCCTTCTGCAAAATCCACCAATTTATCGAGAGTGTGGTGTAGGAAAGCAGCCTGGCCCGTGTTAGGAGCATAAACCGCGACGAACGTACAGAGGCGTCCCCGGAGGCGCCCCTTCACCATAACCCAGCGGCCGTCCTTATCGTGTTGTACATCTAGAGGCTGGAACCTCGTTGACGCGTGAAAGAGAAGTGCCACCCCCCTGTGTTTAGTTGACGCTGAGGATCTGTATATCATCGGGTGGAGCTTGTGTCGCAGCCGCATCTCATCTGTTCTAGTCAAATGGGTTTCCTGCAGGGCTATGATGTCTAGTGTATGGTCTAGGATATATTTCCATATCCGTTGGCGCTTCTGCGGGGAGTTGAGGCCCTTTACATTCCAAGTGCCTATAGTTACCTTCATTTCATCCGAGGAACAACCCTGATCTCAACATCCCAGGCATCGCCTGCACTCTCCATATCTCTCTTCCCCCCCCTTTGTCTCAACCCCCCCCCTTTTGTGAGCATGTGATTTGGCGTGATTGAATGAAACCTACCTCCCTGGACATTAAAAAGCCACCACCATGGACCCCCCCCTCCCCAACACCCCAAAGTAATCCCCGAAACTACAACAGCAAACTAAAAACCAACCAAAAACTTTAACAAGCATAGGCATTACTCCCATCTGGGGGTTCTTGCCCCCCTGTATACGGGAGGGCGGTGGGGCCATGGTCCCCTCCCGCCGTCGCCCGGAGCTTCACAAGTATCACCTATATATAGAGTACTACCAGGGTATAGACTTTACGCTTCGATTGTCTCTCAACCCTATTGACACGCCTCCCTCCGTGGGGTTCCTCCCGCTTCCCCATGATGCGAGTGATCAATCGGAGCATTCAAGGGCCCTTCACATCAGTCTCAAGTCTGCCTAGAAAGCCCCTGGAGCCCGCCCAGACATCCTTGATCCTATTCATGCATCCCTCCTGTGCAAGTCCTCTGAGTAATGTGGCCACCCCCTCAGTGCCCCTTGCCACAAACGGAACCTGTGTCAAATCCATCCTTTGCTATACCGGACACTCGACCCACAGATTGTAGCCTCTCATCAACGGCGGCCTCTGCGTGTGCCCATGACCCAAGTGGATGGTCTTCGCTCCCCTCCCCGAGAGCCCGAGGTTCCGTTCTCCGTTGACTCCAAATTTTCCAAAGGCAAGCCCAAGAGTTCAAGTCCCCTCTGAAGCTCTGTGATATGCTGTTGTTTATTGTTATACTCAAAGCTGAGGCCGAAGGGGTAGGTCCATCTGTACCTGATTTTATCTGTGCGCAGCTTAGTAGTGATGGGTCGGAAAGCTTGTCGTCGGGCAAGGGTTGCAGGAGCAAGATCCTGAAATAATGCACAGGTAAAGTTCTGAAAGGACACTTTATCGGAAGCTCTGGCTGCAGCAAGCACTGCCTCTTTCACTTTGAAAGAATGAAATTTGACCAGCACATCACGAGGTCGCCTCTTGTCTCCCTGCGGTGTGGGCCCCACCCGGTGCGCACGTTCCAACTTAATTTGGGGGGGGTGTGAGCCCAATATTTCTGCAAAGAGTCCCTCCAGGAACGCATTCAGGTCCGGTCCCTCCGCTCCTTCTTCCAGGTCTCGAATACGAACGTTGTCCCTTCGAGACCTGTTTTCCAAGTCCTCTGTTTTTAGTTGAGATTGCTGTAGTTGCTCTTTAAGCGCCTGCATTTCTTCCTGGATCTCCGCTGTTTGCTTCTCCTGGGTCTGTTGATGTGCTTCCAAATCTAGTACTCGCGTGCCCACCGAGTCAACGTCATTTTGTAGTGAGGTTAATTTTTTGGTGAGGTCGGACCGGAGCTGTTCCATGTTAGCTTTAATGTCCTGGCCCAAATCCTTCCTCAGGTCAGCTTTAAAATCCTGAAACATCGCCATCATCTCCGCCTTCGTAATTGCCATGGCCACAGTGGTGTCTACCGGGCCATCGGAGTTGCGTTTATCCGAGCCCGCGAAAAAATCGGTGACTTTCGTGGATGCTCTGGACGTCACCTTCTTGGGAGGCATACGGCTCCCCCTCCGGCTCTCCCCCGAAGCCTCTTGTCTGCGATCTTCGGTGTGCTCCCAATCAGGCTTCACTCAGGCTCTCCTCTTTCCCGCCACAGTTAGCCCTGGCCTCGGAATTTGTAGTGGGCCCACTCCACTCTTCAAGTGCCCCCTGGCCGGGGGAGATCCCCCAACTTGCACTCTCACACCGTTGTGGCCCCTGAACCCTCTTCTGTGGTTCTTACAGTGAGCTCCTGTACACCAGCTTCCTCGAGGGGTCCCTCGTGCTCCGTGGAGCCCACCCTGATACGCAGCAGCTCTCCACCTGGCCTCTCGTCTGCTGGACCTTGGGGCCATCCGGTCGCGCCGTAGCCTCTCAGCCCGCTGTCTGTGCCTCTCAACTCCTCATCCAAGTTATATCAGGGCCGCCATGTCTGACTCTCCCGCTGGTTGCCACCACTTCTGCCCTCATGCCCTGTCTCTTGCCCCAGGACAGCGCTTCTTCCTCGCTTTCCACATTTTGGGGAATCAAAGTTCTCTGGCCTGTGCCTTCAGGGACGCATTCTCAGAGCCCCCTCTCACACCTCCGGCTCATTCCTAGCCGACCATTGCTCATGGAGTCCAGAGGATCACTCGCCCACAGGGCATCAAGGCTCCTCTCCCTTTCACGTGTGGCACCCAGTCCCCTCCGAGGACCCCCACTCGTGGGGCCGCCGAGCGCCCGGCAATCACTGGGTGGTCTTGCGTCTCCCGGTAGCCGTTGCATCAATACCTGCCTTGATCGCCGCCGCCTGCATTCACGGGCCTTTCCCTCACTACAACTCAGCGCTCCAGACTGTCCGCCATGTCAGGGTCAGGCAGATCCCAGCCGGGAGACGCGCCTCCTCACTCCTGCCTCTGGGAGAGCCGAACAGGGCCCCGCCAGTCAGCCACAGCTCCTCTCGTCCCACAAGACCGTACCGGATCGTCAGGCACCCCCGACGGAGCCGCCGTATCCCCTGATTCATCCCAGGGCTCGCCTTCACTTCGCGCCCACCATCTTGTGGCGCCTACCGCAGCTCCGGAGCGATTCTCACTGCGCCTTCATCCGGCTCTCTCGGGCTCCGCACAAGGCTTCAAAGCGGTCCCGGTGTCTTCCGCTACCGTCAGGAGTCTTTTGTGGGTCCTCTAGCCCCTGTAGCCTCCCTAAATCTCTCCGAGTTCGCCGGCGGTCCGGGAGCCGAGACGGATTACGTCCGCTCGGCCATCTTGCCCGGCCACGCCCCCCAATAAAAATCTTTTTAATGCGCCTAAGTGCCCTAATGCCTTAAGCCCTAGATGAGTAAAGTGCGAGTTGCTTTCTAAGGTCTGGGAAAATACCCTTCCTAAATATGTATATGTTGTGGCCTCTTCCACGGGCCTGCCACCCAACTTCCAGTCAAAGGGAATAGGGACAGTACAGTCTCTTCCCCCTGAAAGGTACCACCTTGGTTTTGGTGATATTTATTTGAGAAATTTGCCTCTGCATGGTCAAAAATCACATCCAAATTACGCTGGAGGCCGATGGGAGTGAGGTCAAAAATGACCACATCATCCACGTGCATTAATACGTGAATATTTTGAAGTGCTGTTTTAGGGGAGAAATTATTGATGTTATTAAAACAGGCAGGAAGATCACTAAGGAATAAGGAAAACAGCAGCAGGGCTAGAATGCATCCCTGCTTCAGGCCGTTTTGAGTCAAACTTTCAGGAGTCAATCCATTGCCTTCCCCATTAGAACTCTGCACCAGGTGGATGTGTGAAGTGCAACAATAAGTCTTAATAAGTTGTTGGGAATCCCCAGTCTAACTAGTTTCCTCCAAAGGGTGGGTCTATCAACCCTATCAAAAGAAGTAGAGAAGTCGCCAAACACACAGTAAACAACATGCGATTTAGCCACCACATACTTATCAATAATGGTTTGCACGGTTGCAATATCATCAGTCACGTAATGTTTGTATCTAAAGCCCGCTCATACTAGCAGTATCACGCCCTTCAAGTACGCCCAGTCGCTGAGATGGTCCAAATGTTGTAGTGAGCCTCAGCAAGGCCTACCAGTGCTTAGGGGTTCTCCCTTCTCTGCACAGAGTCCTCAGACACGTAGGAAGAAGTTGGCACAGAAACTGAAATATAAAAGACAGAGTTTATTAAACCTTATAAGGTGGAGCTAACATTCACACATCACCCTTCAGTAATGCATGAAGTAGCACACTGAATGGAAGGATCCTGGTCCTTTTATACCCACACAGGGGCTCAAATGAAGGCGGTACAAACACAAATGCTGGTTGTAGGTACATATAAGGTCATACAGAGAATGCACAGTCGACAAGTGGGTGGAGATAACAGTTTCTACTTTTAGTAGACACATCCTGACATTTATAAACTTGAAACAGCTGCAAGCTCAACTGAGCATGTGCAAAGCAAGAGGAACTAAAGTTAACTTGTCTCTAGGCAGATTTCAAGAGCAGTTAACAGGAAGGTAGGACAGAGCACATGGCGAGCACATGGTAGCACATGGCAGCCAAAATGGCTGACAGAAATACAAAATGGATTCCACAAAGCGGACAATTTAGCCTCTGAATACAGGCTGTCTTTAGCCAATGCTTAACTTAAGTGCTGCCAAATTACAACAGACGGCCCTTTCAGCATTGGCTGAAGACATTCGTTTATCTGGGGTAATCTAAATATTCATCCCGTACATCTATTAACATTATTTCGGCCACCTCTTTATTCAACATTTGTTGGGCCTTTGTTTCAGCAACGTTCCCTCTTCCCAGGTATACAAGCAGAGATGCAAATGGAGCAAAGCATTGGACCACATTGGATACATACACAGCATGTAAAAAGTATTAATCATTACACACAGGATAGTCAGTAGCTTCCAGCTCCAAGCAGAAACAAGAGTCCAAAATCATCTAGTCTAATTATAAGTTTCAGGGCTCTGATGTATTTCAGTGACTATCTATTTCAATTAATAGCCAACAGCACATACTTAATAAAAACATTTTCAATAGACTTTTCCAGTATTTCTTATGAGGGCTAAATTATCAATTAATATACTTAAGGAAAGAGTAAAGTAACATGCTCAGATGAACTTTTCTCGTGCAGAATAAACATTACTCTTAAAAAATATTAAAGCAATCAGACATATTATTACAAAAACAATCCTGGCTCCGGGGGACCAGGAGGACCACACAGGGCCATAGGAATTAGGACAAGGAGCCGCAAAGGGCTGCTCCTCCTCAAAAATGGGACGACCAAAGGGGTACATTACTAACAAAAAAAAAGTCCTTGAACCAACCAGCCAGGGGGAGTCTTCTCCCTGTGTCCGTTTTGAGCCTCACAGGCAGGCTCTTGTTGTTCCCACGGTGGAGCTGCACAACTCGCAACTCAAGAATCACGGAGAAGAAAAAGTCTTTCTTTCAGGATAGGGCAATCACCCCCCAGGGCAAATACCCTCAATGATCCTATCCAGTGTCTCAGGCAGTGCACCAGTTTTCTTCACTTTAATCTAACAGGCACCAAGGGCATAGCACCTGTACCCTAAACTCAAGTCCTTCCCTAACTCCTGTATTTGCACTTCTGGCGCACTGCTCTTTTGTTGGGGCCACAAATTGTACCCAATGTGCTCGGGCATCTCTTGATCAACAAACAAAGGCGTAGACTTGCATTCACTTTGGGACCAGGATTAAGAGGCCTGAAGCAACCCTTGTTTCAAAGGGGGTCACCTCAAGCAAAAGCCTCCTTGCCGTCCTTATCGGTCTGTGACTCTCTCAGCTGGGCGGCATCAAAAACTGGATCCACAGAAAGATTTCTTCATCCTGATTTGTGACCCCGTCTTTCGCCCAAGACAGTGGCAGGGGTACACACTTCACGTCCCAGTGCTTCCGCCTTCACTGAGGTCCTAGTTGCCAGCAACGCCTGTGCTGGTTACCTTCACTTTGGCTTCAAGCTGCAGTGGCGCTGACTCCCCAGGCTGGATCTGATGTCCGGGCCCCTCTGGCAATGGTTGTAAGGCAGCAAATATCTATTGGTGGACAGAACAAGAGGTCTTTAGACAAGGCACAGAAATAATCTAACAACAGAGAGGATAGTCTCAGAATACTTCCTTAGTCTTGGGGCGCCCCATACATTAGCAAGGCACCCAAGAACCACTTCATCTATCTGAGAGTAGAAAACCCTGGACCTATTGGCAAGTATAAAAGGAACGTTTTGGTGAACTGACAAGAGTAATACATCACCCAATCCCAAACAGCCAAGGAAGTCTGTGTTCATTTACTAAATTCTGAGGAAAAGAGAAAAACAATACAGACATACTCCAAATACTTACATTGGTGTATTCCTATATTACCAATCTGAAGAACCCTCAAGAAAAAGGAAATGTTCTACACTTTTACTCATAGATTTTACATTACTTGTACAGGACTGCAGACACTTGTAAAATAATTTCTCTTACATGTTATGCTTAGGACCATGCTCTCATGTTATAGGTGCAGCAGGAAAATCTAAAACTGCTAATCTAACAGGGATTCTTATTGCAAAAAGAACTAAACTTCAACATAGTGGGTACTTTTTCTTCAGCAGAACATGTTATGACAAACAAACTCCTATAAAACAATATTTTCCTTCAAAATGTTTGCTAAGGATCACATGAGCGTCTTTCCTGCATTGTACTTTTCACGATCTGGACTATGCAACATCATTTTCAAAAGGAAAAAAACCCTATCTCCAGCTCTAATAAGGGCTGTCAGCTTATTTACACAGGCTAGCTAATAAAAGACTAGCAATGCCCTTGCAAAACTGTATAGAACATGAGAATAACATAAACAATAATAGTGTTGCCATCTGAGATTTTTGAACAGAAACCCCCACTATACAATTTTCCTTAAAGATCAAATAAGGGAACATCAATCTGTTCTACTCATTCTTTCATACAGGATGGGCAGTAACATAGCTTATGTGTTTCATCTTTTTATTAATTCTAACAATTTTAAAACAGTATTACAGAATAGCCAATTGTAATTGTAATTGTAAGTAGCATTTATATAGCGCAGCTGTCACCCAACGGGCATCCTGGCGCTGGGATTACCTAAATCACTGTGCAGCTATAAAACTATGAATCATCATGCGCCAATCTCTCAAGGCTATTCTTTTGGAAAGAGCCTGGTTTTTAGCTTTTTTCTAAACTGCAGTAAGTCATCAGTCTGTCTGAGTTCACTTGGTAGTTCATTCCATAACCTTGCGGCTGCATAGCCAAATGATCTACCTCCTAGTCGGGTTTTCTTGACTCGTGGGGTACATACTAGGTGGGCTGCCAAGGAACGAAGACTTCTAGCTGGGGAGTACCAAGTAAACATTCTCTGTAATGGTTTAGGCCCCATTTTGTGTGCCGCCTTATGAACAATGCAAAGTGCCTTAACTGTCACATGGCCATTTCCTAGACAGCTTTAGACAGACTCAAAAAAAGTGAGAAAAAGAAGAGAGAAAACATAATTTTGCCTACTCTTAATTTGTAGAGGAGCTAGCCTCCTTCCCCATTTTGACAGTAGGAAAACCTGAAACAGGTTTTACTTCTGTCAACACTTTCAACCCCTATTCATAGCAACTGGGCACAAACAAACTTGTAGGAGATATCTTAGAAAGTGGCTATTCTCTGATTCAGTCTAACACAATGCAAATTGAGTTAACTTTAAACCAATTTTTCTACAGCAATTGTACTAGAGTAACATGAGGGCGCATGAATGCAAACTAAAATCCATTTCCTCCTTATCGTAGCCCCTACACAGTATTCTTAAAACTAAAACCATTATTTTATATAAATGGCAGATCAATGTTCAACTGAGGGTTGTCTTCCTTCGTGGCATAGGACTGCGCAAAACGTGTGTTTGCCAAAAATAGGAAGCAAAGCTTCTCTTTCTCTCTTTGCGCTATCATCTCGTCTTTCAAAAAATCTTTCGAAGGTCGAAGTATCCAAGCAAACATTACCCTTCAGCCTGCTAAGTAGCTAAATACAGAACTCCGACCTTTGACCCGTTCAGCAGCTGCTCATTTTTGTGTGCAAGGCTTGCCATGCGGTTTTGTAATGCAAAGCAACTCTGGAGAATCACAGCGAAAAGCAGTCCTATACTTATTTTCATTTATGTACAGTGGTGTGCAATCTAGTAATGCAGAGGCAGCTGTTTATTTTATACTTGCATATGTATACTTTTATTGAAGCCTAAGAGCACGTTAAAACTGCCTTGAGTGGTAGAACTGCTTGTAAAATTGTGAATTTTAGCTCAATTTCGACTTTGGTGGTAGGGGCACTTAAAAATGAATATCCTACAATATTTTTGCATAATAGGAACCCCCAGAGTGTTCTCTAGATAGCCCAGGAATGGGAAATCAGAAATGCATAAGATATACCCTTTTAAAAACAAGTTTTGTACGGCTGGGTAAAGTGACATTTCACATTTAAGTTCCCTTCTTATTGCGGTACAGCACTGCTTAAATTCAACTTTGATGCTAGGAATTCACAGTATGATGATTAGGCTTTATAAAGATGAAAAACGAATTTAAAGCATTTATTTTTAGCAATATATTTTTTCCCATATAATTAAATTTTATTTTTTATCAATAAAACCAACCATTTTGATGATTCCACATTGGAAAAGCAAGCTTCATTCGTAGCCTATCATATTTAAACACATTCATTCATAACCCTAAGCACAGAAGCCTTACTTGAAACAGGAAAAGTCTGCGCCACTTTTAATGGACAGTTATCATTTAACATCGGAACCACAGATATACTTATGTAAAGAAGGCATTAAGAAAGGAAATCCCTACTTTCAATTTTGTTCTCTGTTATCCAAAATAATGAAACTGGTTTTTAGAAACTTTTAAAATAGGGCAGGCCCTTATACCAGGTTTACACTGACTTAAAATATCGCTGACGCAGCATTCCTGTCTGTGGCCGTGAGCAGGAATAGCCATATGCTATTTATGCAGCTGTTGTGTGTCAGCAGGCGTCGAATTTTCACGCCTTTCTCAGGAAAAAACCCCTTTATTATTTGAAATACCCTGACAGAGTTAAATCCCCATTTGCTGTGTCAAACGGTGTCTTTCAGTTAGTCAGTTTAAACACAGCTGTCGGAAAGCTTTTTTCTCGGGTGCTGAGAGAAAAGCATGTCACAGTCTATTTAAAAACTGAGGCATTTCAATGCAGTCAAATCTATCTTTCTATAATGTATATTTAGTTCAGCAACGACCAAATTCACTCATATGATGTGCATGCCTTTTAATGTCTAATACAATGTATTTAAGGAAAAGGCCGTAACATTGTGTATTTAAGTCTATTGATTACAAAACACACAATTTCGTTTTTTTTTTCTCTGTATGAGGCCTATTTTAATCCTATTGAATACGAATTCTAATTTTATGTTTAGCATTGTGGCAAGTTGCACACATGTATAGTGTCTTACTCTGTCAATTTAATAGTAACATGCAGCTGTTTAGCATATGTTACATAATTTATTTCTGGATTTTTATTTAATATGTAAGTAACTAAATGACATTTTGCATAACAGAATAATGACAGCAAAAAAACATAAACAAACTCATTGAGCTCATTCCAGACAGTTACAGAAGGACACAACACAGCGCGCTTAAAGCTAGCCATTCGTACACAGAGTACTCACACAAGTATTACCAATGTCAAACCAAAAACCCCACATAGACATTGAAACACATATTTAACCCACAAATCAATACTTAGGACAGCTTACAAAGTGTACGCAAGACCAACCTATTTGTAAATACTAATTGTAAGTCATATTTACAAGAAGAGCTCTCAAAAGTAGCCCAAAAACTGTTCCATGGTCAAATTCGCCAGTTTTGGCTGGTAGAACACTCAAAAAGCGCTCTGCATATCACCACTTATGAATGTTACTAAGTGCGCAGATCCGGATCCGTTTTATGTACATATTTAGTTCCATGGGGTACTTAGTCACCAAGGAAGAAATATCTTTTTACTATACCTAAACCTATTTAGGTATCCCCTCTGAGGGGAGTCAACTAAGTACTTACTAAATCCATATCGGTACCTCCAAAACAGCAACACTTTCTGCGAAGTGTACTGGAAACAGGCATGCCAAAAATAGTGCAGAATATGCAGTATTATAATCAAAGTAGCGCTTAAGGTACTCTTTGTACGTTGCGCTGTTCAAACAATTTCAAATAGAGAAAAATCTCCTCATTACCTGCCTATATGAATTGCAATGCATATATAACTTACAAAACAAATTCCAAAATTGGCCAATCATACAAACAAAGCCACAGTAAGTGTTACTAAAACTACCTTACCAATCAAAGGCATCAAACCAACAGCAAGTGCCGCAAAACGGCTCTTACCAATCAAATGGTGTCCAGGTTCCAACTGCCAAGTTCTCAAATTGACCAAATGGTCACTGCACGGCAAATCAACAGAAGAGATCTCAGTCAAGGACCGGCGCCGCCGGGCTGGTCAGATCAGAAAGAAAGGAAAAACGCCATGGGTGCCAAGACTCAGGTCTCCTCAGGCAGCGATCGCGTCCAAGAGCGAGATTCCAATCCTTCATCTCGACCAGTCCTTCGGGCATCCGAGTCACTGATGAGTCCCACGTTGGAAGCGCCAATTTGTTGTAGTGAGCCTCAGCAAGGCCTACCAGTGCTTAGGGGTTCTCCCTTCTCTGCACAGAGTCCTCAGACACTTAGGAAGAAGTTGGCACAGAAACTGAAATATAAAAGACAGAGTTTATTAAACCTTATAAGGTGGAGCTAACATTCACACATCACCCTTCAGTAATGCATGAAGTAGCACACTGAATGGAAGGATCCTGGTCCTTTTATACCCACACAGGGGCTCAAATGAAGGCGGTACAAACACAAATGCTGGTTGTAGGTACATATAAGGTCATACAGAGAATGCACAGTCGACAAGTGGGTGGAGATAACAGTTTCTACTTTTAGTAGACACATCCTGACATTTATAAACTTGAAACAGCTGCAAGCTCAACTGAGCATGTGCAAAGCAAGAGGAACTAAAGTTAACTTGTCTCTAGGCAGATTTCAAGAGCAGTTAACAGGAAGGTAGGACAGAGCACATGGCGAGCACATGGTAGCACATGGCAGCCAAAATGGCTGACAGAAATACAAAATGGATTCCACAAAGCGGAAAATTTAGCCTCTGAATACAGGCTGTCTTTAGCCAATGCTTAACTTAAGTGCTGCCAAATTACAACACAAACACTTGATGCAAAAATCTTCCATGTTGCATCGAGTAATGCATTTTTCAGGATAAATACCCGGAGTGATGCGGGAACCTTTTTTATGCAAAGGGACTATTACACTCCCTGTCCAAGAGCTTGGGATTAGTCCCGTTGTATAACAGTATGAGAACAGGGGCGTGAGGCGCCTACTCCAGCCTTCCGGGGCAGCCTGCAGGACTTTTATGTGAATTTTATGGGGTCTCATCGCAGCAGAAGATCTTGAGATATATATATATATATATATATATATATATATATACACACACACATACATACAAACATATATACACATATATACGCCTTTGCCGTCAGAGATATTAAGTTTAGGCTTGAAAAAATCATCACAACTCTGCGAAGAAGAATTGGTCGCATACAGTTCAGAGAAATATTAGATCCATTCGTTCTGCGGAATTGGGAGTGCAGCCGTTTTTTTTTGTGCTGCCCATAAACTTAGATATGAGCTGCCAAAAGGTTTTACAATTTTTTTGTTGGGCTGCTTGCTGCAATTCTACCCAGTTCTTATCCATGGTATTTTTACTATTTTCCAAACAAATTTTCAATTTTGTCCTCTGCAGAGCCTGAATTTCTATACTGCTTGTGGTTGAGGGGCGGGGGGGGGGGGGGCAATGAATTGTTGACGAACAAGCTTATTTATTTTCTGAAAAAAGTTCTACTTCCTTTAGCTCCTTTTTTGGATGTACCAGATCCTTATGAGTTGCAGTCCTCTTTTGGATCTCGTGGACAGCATCTGTGATTATCTCTTTGTGGGTCAAAAGGGGATTACTTCCTTCAAGAGAATGGTGAGAACGAGATGACATGCCTACTGCATTCATCTTGGATATGTTATTGGTGTTCCAAATGATTTGACCTTGCCTACAGGCTATGAAAGCACCCCTATTTCCATCTATTAGGGACCAAGACGACGCGAGTTGTACTTGTAGTTCAAGTATGGAATACAATATGGCATGGTAGCTACCTGGAACTAACTCAGTTTTAAAGAGTGAATATTTCTGATATAGGACATAACTGGTTATGATAATCAATGATAGCCAGTGACCCCTTTTCTAGTGAAGACAGCCGGTATGTCCCTGTCTGTTCTTCAATTCAATATCACACTGTTTATTCCATGCAAAGATTCCAGAAGCATTCTTCCACGTTTATTAGCCTTAATCTTTAGCAGAAAGACTGGATCAGGTATGGACCAAGCTTCTTCGAAATTCCATGTTTTTGTAAAGCTTTTACTGCGGCATTTGAGAGTTGTGCGTTGAAGTCACCCACTATTAAAATTTGAGATTTTCCTCCTGACTCCAGGGTGGTCTCTACTAAATCAAGTAGCTCATTCATCTGTGTATTGTGTTCCCGGCCAGGCGGGACATTGATGTTGAATCGAAATAAAGTGTCAGCCAAGTGAGCACTTGCTTTAGGTAGTTTTATTTTGATGCATTGTATATTGTTACTCAGAAGTTGTATTATTTCAAAGTCCTGATGAATCTCAATTGCAAGGAGGGTGGAGAGGCCACCCTTAGCATGGCCTTTCTTAACCCTTGTTGCAGGAACATCAATAACGAAGTAAAATTTAGCAATGGACCAAGGGCCACATGTACGACCATTTTATTTTGCGCCTCGCAATTTGCGACTAATTGCGAGTTGCAAATTGCGAGTTGCAAAATAAAATGTACAACAGTGTGTTTAACACTGTTTGCGATTCCCAATGGGGTCGCAAATTGCGAGGCTCATTAATATTAATGAGCCTCTCCCAATTTGCGAGCCCATTGGGAATGACAGGCTCTCTCAGGGAGGGTGGCCTGCTGGACTCAGCAGACCACCATGTCTGGGACTGTCTGGGACTGCATTTAAATAAAGCAGTTTGTTTTAAATGCAGCCCGTTTGCCTTAAAGGAAAACGGGATACATTTAAAGAAGAAAAATGAAACGTTTTCGTTTAATTTTTTAAGGGCAGGCAGTGGTCCCTGGGACCACTGCCTGCCCTTAAAAAATATTTTCGCATGCATTTGCAAAGGGGAAGGAGTCCCCTGGGGATCCCTTCCCATTTGCGAATGCATTCCCACCTACTTGAAGTAGGTGGTCGCAAAGCATTAGTACATGGTTTTGAGACTCGCTATTTGGAAGGGAACGCCCCTTCCAAATAGCAAGTCGCAAAACCTATTTAGCGAGTCGCAAATAAATTGCGACTCGCTAAATAGGCTTTGTACATGGCCAATGATGTTTTTGCATGCGCAAACGGGTTTGCAAACCCGTTTGTTCATGCAAAAACGGGTCGTACATCTGGCCCCAAGTCTCTTGGATTGCTGGGCAGAAAATGCTATGCAAATTATATGTTTTCAAACCAGCCAAGTTCCAAGAGATAATCTCCAAATTGCAGCTAAAAGGAAGTTTGAGGTTACGGTTTAATTTATTTTCATTTAGACTCCTTGAGAGCCAAGACTATGAGACGTGTGGTTTTGTTATTAACCATTTTAAGCTGAGTTTGGTTCCATATCTGTCTGCCTCTTTTATCGATATGCACTATAAGTGTGTCCGCAGATCCACAATGATGCCTGGGGCCATTTTGGTTAATTGGTGTGATCAGATGCTTCACGTCCCTGTAAGATGTTTGCTATGGCAGCGGGGCAGGGGACCTATAATGTGTTCCCATTACATTAAAATCATTTTTGTGAAGTCTTTCACTTTCCTGGAGCACTATCAAGTAGATCATATTAGACCAGAATTCTACATGAGTTGTGGAAAAGTCATGATTATTGGGAAAGGATACCGGCTTTATTTCTGAAGAAGAGAGGGACTGAAGTTGTGGGAAATTGTGCAATCAATAGCCTTAATATTCTTTGTCTATTTAGAGGATCTTCTCCATTTGCGAAAAGCTCCGATATCTCGAGAGCTCAATAAAAATTGGCTCTGCCGAATCCATGGTTAGAGCTTGCTGCCAAAACTGTGTGTGGGTCGAACCTGCTTTCCGATTGGTACGTAGTGTTTACAAAGGTAGGCCAGTGGGTTTAGTTGCACTTGTGGATGTTTTACAGGAAGAAGGAGAGACAAGTTCAATGCTTGTGCATCCTGCGAGTTTACTATGTTGGTTATACTGCTGCTTGCTCCGTTTACCTCGGTGCTACAGTGTACATCAGTTAAAGCAAATTGTATTCTTCAAGACTTCCTCTTGGAGATTCTACGAGTTGCTCTTTTCTTTTTCCTCACAGACTTTACTTTGCCCTTACTTCTATCAGCTTTCTTAGAATCAGGTTCTTGTGTTGTAAGAAGTGAAGCTGTTGCGAGGAGATCTTAAGGAGCCTGTACTATTAGAGCATTTGAATAACAGATAGCAGGGAAGAGCAGCTGTCTCCTTACTTGTCTCTGGAGTTCATTCTTCAAATAGCCTACATATGGAGTATACTATTTCTGTTCCTTCCTCATTCTTTTTCCTCCCTTTTAAATTTTTCTGCCTGTTTGTGTTGCACTTGACTTTTTGTTAGTATTCCGTATGGGTAGCACTTTTAAGCCAACAACATCCTCACTAGCTTGAACCCCTGCTCCAATATCTACCCTTCCGGCAGGGGGGAGTCATTTTGGTTGATTAGAGTTTTTAATATTGCAGTTTGGATGTCTAGTGTGTGATCCGAATTAATTATGGTTTTTTCCAGCAATGATGGTATAAATGAGAGAATCCTCTTTAACGACTGTAAGGACTCTGAGATGATTGTATGTTCATTTACGGGTTGAAAAGATATTAATAGAGGAAAGTCTGGAGAATGGGATAGGTTCACTTCAATCTCTGATACATTACTTGGTGTACTATTGAATAGTTCTAACGTCTCTTTCATCGGTTTGCTCCCTGCTGCAAAAGGGAGTTGACTCAAATCAATGTCAGGCAGTGTAAAGTCAGTTGGCAGGGCCTGAATGGGTACAACTTCTGGAGTTATTGGCTGATTACTTGTTTCAGTAGTGGGGACAATGCTATTTATTTCTCCATTTATTGCGGCTTTAGGTGTTTGATCTGCTATGTTGAGATCTACGTCAGACATCAGGTCACTGAGGACATAGGGACTAACATAGGAAAAAATTCTAGTATCGATGATAACCCTTCTAATACACCAATATGCGCTGACTTTTTGTTACTTCTCTTGACTGTTTGTACCATTCCTTGCTGCTTCATTACGACGGTGCGATTTCTTAGGGGCTCATTACGATGGCGGGCGGAAGCACCACCGCCGTGCTGGCGGATGCAAAAAGCACCAGTTACCGCCGGCACGCAGCAGTCCACACGCCCGTCCAATTACGATGCGAAAAGTAGGCTAAACACCGCCGGCAAGCCAGCAACACCGTCCGCCATCAAAGTGCGCCCGTACACGTAGCGGCGCAGCCCAACTGACACACACCGTCCGACGAAACACGCCCCGCCCGGCGTATAAATTACGATGCCGCAAACAAACGGCTCCCACGGCTAAGAGACACCGCACGTGAAAGAGAGGCGGTAACACGGACGCAGAGCACGGACAACGAAGAAGCGGCACCCCGAGCATGAATCCAGCACTGCAGGCCCTTCCCATGCTTCTGCTGATGCACCACCAAGGACGCAACGTACCGCGGAGACGCAGGTAGGCACACACACAACAAGTGCACGCAAACAGCGCACACAGTGCAAGGGCGGAAAAGCGGACAACCCCCACCAGCGCGTGTACACTACACATCCACCATTGCATCCACATATGACACACAGGCCAAATCGTAACATCGCGGAACACATGTGTACACACCACCTGGGACTAGGAACCAACCACCCCGTCACGGCCCCAAAGCGCCGATGACGCCGCCACACATGCGCACAACGCAGAGGCCAACCGCAGCGCCATGCATGCGTCGCACACAGACACAGGGACACAACCAAGCAGCACACACATCAGCCCCACCCCGAACGCACATGACACGTGACAGGCCTGCTACAGACATGTCCCCAACGCCCAATTCACGGACAACACCCAACGCCACACAACCGACGCACACATGTCAGTGAAGTCACGCAACAGCAGGACACACCCCAGTGTAACAAACATGGCATAGCACACAGCGGCGGCAACACCAACTAGGAGAAGCAGGGCCCCTTCGGGAAGAGGAACGCCAGTACCACACTGAAAAACCCATACCACCCTGCACATATGAACAAGACATATAAAACGGAACACCAAAGAGCACGGGGACCGACAACAGGTGGCCCAAGAATAACATTCAAACACACAGGGCCCAACGCAGAGCGGAAAGGCAGCCTGCCGCCCACACAAGGGAGAGCAGACAGCACTGAATGACCTTCCATTCCAACACCGAAACCACAGCCCTACGACAGAAGCCGGTGAATACAGCCATTGTCCAAGAATAGACCAACACAGGCATGCCGAGGAGACCGACCACAGGGCAGATAGCGCATATCACAGAAGCACACAACGGACGGGGAAGAAAGAAGAAAACACTCCCCCATGTCGGCCACATGCAAGTTAATTGGAAGGAGTCACACATCACTGACCTTGAACTGTCTGAGAAGCATGTGGGAAGAGGGCCCGTGTCCTCCAAACAAGCAAACAGAACACAAGTCCTGTCTCCCTACGACTACACAGAGCTCACAGCAACCTCGGAGCGTGCACATTGCAGACTGCACACACAGCCGGAGCACGCCACCACAACGCACCGCTGCGAAATGGCAACCGCAACACACCTACCCAACTACGCCGAACAGCTCAAGCTGTACAAAACCAACCTGTTCCATACATTGGGATGCGATCTCCTGTCCCTGCTGAACGTAAGTTACCGACTGACTTACCGCATCACATTGTTCAGCTGCGTCATGCCCGTCTTCTACTGTCGGAGGTGTCCCTACCAGCATCCCGTCGAGATATGCCTCTCCAACCCGGCATGTCTGAAGGCGGACCTGCTACCACTACTCCTCCCTCTGGACGCACACGACAGGGCCTGCTCTGCCTATGGGGGCATGGCGTATGTGGCCAACATCGCACCCGCACTGAAATGGGACCACTGTGCCTCCACACGACGGATCATCGAGAACAGCTACATCGAATGTCACCCAGCATGCCCCATCATGGTCCTCCAAGGGACAACTTACGAACAACACCTTGACAGCCACCATCCGCTACATTGGCTGGCAAACATGTACACCACCAATGACATGGAAGCCCTGCTGGACGGCATCGCATACCTGACAACCTGTAAATACGTCGGACCACAACGCAGGTTCCCCGAGTGACCTATGATGTCCAACCCCGCACCCATGCTTAGCTTCCGCACGGACTGGCCAGTCACCACCACAACAGCCATACCAAACGACCGGCAACTGTAACCACACCATCAACGACATCGCCATGACATCGGATATGACCGGGACATGCACACTGTTCCCCATCACATCCAGGAACACCGCATGCATCGTGGGAGGCAGTGGCATGGGCTCTGTGTATCGCACTCACATGGACGGAACTGCACGAACAACCAGGACACGACATGGATCCAGCGCCCATGGACACACACACCGCTCAGTGGACATGAATAGGTCGCCTGGAGTCTGTGGGTGCTGCACCCCTCCCACCCCCGCCCCAGGAATCCCATACCAGGACCTTTGCATGGACGTCAAGTGCATACAACAACAACACGACCCCAGTGACTGTGACATGTCCAGTAACCACCACAGTGCAACAACAAGTGGCACGCCGCTGCATGCACGCAAGCACATGCCCTGATGTCATCTCACATGCACGCGTGCATGAGGAACAACCGCAGCAAACCTGTCACATGGAACTGAGATGGACTGTGCCCATGATGCCAAGCGGTCTGGTAGGCTACATGTATACCGTCTGTGTCAAAGTCCGCAGCTCCGCAGCTATACGTAAATGTACATTAGCACAGCCTTGGCCAAGCAGATGTCACTCTGAAGCCCACATCCCACATGCAACAGCCAATCACATGTAACCCCACACCCTATCCCATTTGCAATCATGCTCAGTATATCCTCAACATGTATTCCGCTGCCAGTAGTGTCCACTATACTGCATCACAGAGGACAGAAGACTCAATATAATGTTTGAAACCAAAACTGTCTCCGCTGACTCATTTCACAAGTACGAATGAGAGAGGATGAGAGTATGTGAAGTACACGGCAGTCGTGACATGACCATGTAGTCCACTGGTATTGGATGTCAACGCAAATGAGTAGCACAACTGTGGAAGACACACATGTGTCGTGTGAAGTCGTATGGACGCAGTGCTCAGGTGGGTGGGTGTGACGGGTAGATGCGCACATGCCAAGTTGGAGCACGCAGTGTTGGGAGGGGTCATGAACAGTACACCACCGCTTCCCTGGGCATTGTGAGAGGACACCTGTCGGGGGGAGTGAACACGTGTGTGCACAGCAGCCGGGCACACGTACAAAGCGGTACCAGGCGCACCTCAGCCCACCCTCTGTGGACAAGCTGGATCCTGTTGTGCGCCCGCCATGCCCCTTGACAAGGCACACACAGCCCCAGTCGACCAGGTGTAACCCCAACATAGTCAATCCGCACAGGCGATACAGGGCACGGGATGGCAGTGGAGCATGGTGTGTGAGAGGTCTCCTCGCGCTCCTCCTGGTCATATCACGCAGGCAATAGAACCTCAACGTCTAGCATGGCAAAAAGTCAAATGGAAGTGTAGGGGGACGCACCACAGCACGAGCAGCACTGACGTCACGGGAGGTGGCTCGCACCATCCCATCCATTGCCCATCATACCAACCACGCCACATGCCATTGCGACTAAGTGCAAGCGCGTGCGCCACCACCCCCGAGCCCTCCCCAGAGAGGCCAAAGAGTGAATGTGTGGGCCATCAGCCACAGACGGACGCGGCCTGGCCGCAAGGGCAGCCACAGCCACTGGGTGTTGCAGGTGGCGGATCCGGAAGGCGAAGACTGTGATGCATAGTCCATGCAGGCCGGGTCTCCATTTGGGGCACCACGCAGGTGGACGGCGTCCCGCCACACATCATACCCTGAGACAGCCCACTCGTGCAACTGGACCCACACATACACTCCTTGCCCTCTCTGGTGCGAGCTTGGGGCTGCCTGTGCAAGCGCTAGCCTCGCAGGTGAGCATGCATATTGGGGGCGAGGGGAGGACATGAGGGCTGGGGCGAAGATGACTGTATCACTGTCAGTTAGTACAAGGGATGACCCAGATGTGGAAAGGAAGAGACGTGTCCCGTGTGTACTGCAACTAGTCTCCAATCCAACTACCCCCCATGTCCGGAATGTAAGCCCGCACCTAGGCCCGCCCATCCGCCACATCGAACATACCACCAGCACGACAACCTTCCCATTCAAAACACTGACTGGGGGTGGCGACCAGTGAACAATCATGTGTAGCCTACCCACGCGTACATGTGGGCCCTCCATGATCCATGTCACCTGCGGCAAAGACATGACATGCGCAATGAGGGAAGTGAGGAGAGCTGTCCGCCCCACGCACAGAAGGTGCATCAGCTCCACAGACCCAGCAGCGAGTCCAGCAGGGGTCACATGTGCAGGGGCAGCTGTGCCTGGTGTGAAGGCACATGCATATAGACAGCACATCGACCAATGTGTAGTCTGCCCACATCCACAGTCCATCATCATGCGGACATAGGAATTGAACACAGGGCAACACATCTTAGTTGGTGCACCCACCGTGACCAACAATGCGCAATCATCGACGTACCTGCCCTGTGCATGGCCCCCCACCCAACGGAGGCACATCCAGTGCCACCATCCCACACACACAAGCCTTCCACGGAACATGCTGTGTCCAATGGTCAGTACAGAGTCAGCGCCCATCTGGTGGATCCTGAACAGGAGACACATGCACACACATGCCAGCTCCCACTATGTACGTCTGCCACCTGGCACGTGCAATGTAACCTCTCACCTGTGACGTGTGACTGCAAGCACACAGCCGTCTTGGCATGGGGCTGTCAATGTGGACACCTGTCAATGTTTCGGGAGGTGTGATCCGTACAGTGCTGTACATAGGGTGCAGTGCTGACACCTACTACTGTCTCATATCCCCTCGTGCCACAGGTCCCACTTGTTTTGGCCGCTCAGCCTGTGCCCACATCGTCGTCGTCGTGTGCCATACTCATCCAGCCTCGGAAGCAGTTCCATGCTCAGCAGACACTCATGTTGCCGTGGCGTTGCCGCTTGACGAATATGCAGTCAGTCCCCATCAGCACGCCCGCAAGTCATTGGGGCCTAGATCCCCATGTGCATGCACATGGCAGTGGTATGTCTCACTAGCCATTGCCATTGTTGGGAGACCTGTGTAAGTGTATTGTGGCCGTGCCGTCCCAGCTTGACAGCTGGGCTGTGGCTCATGTGCTTGCTCAGTCATGTCAGTGATGTGTATGCGAAATTGCTATGTGTTGTGTTGCTTTGACATGTGTCCTCTGCAATTTCCCTAGGCGGAGACCGAACATTGACCGCCCATACCAATTGCTGGTGGACATGGACGATACAGAGGTTATTAGGAAGTTTCGGCTGGACAGGCCAACCCTGCATCGACTGTGTGCCATGTTAGAACCCCATCTCCGTCCCCGCAGGGTGTATCCGACTGCTGTCACCCCCACGGCTAAGGTGATGGCCGCCATGCATTTCTTCGCCACTGGGTCATTCCAGCACACAGTGGGCAGTGGAGGAGGGATGTCCCAGCCCATGTTCAGCAAGGTGCTGAGGGATGTACTGGCAGCCATGATGCTGTACCGAAACAGGTACATCCGCTTCCCCAGGGCTCGTGAATTGGCGGCAGTGAAGGGTGCATTCTATGCCCTTGGCAGAATCCCACACGTCGTTGGAGCCATTGACTACACACATGTTGGCCTTGTTCCACCACAGGCCACTGAGCACCTGTACCGCAACAGGAAGCACACGCACTCCCTGAATGTGCAAGTGGTGTGCCTTGCGGACATGGTGATCACCCACGTGTGTGCAAAGTTCCCAGGCTCGGCCCATGACGCACACATAATGCGCAACAGCATCTTGCCACGACTGATGGCCAATCTGCAACAGGATCGTGGCTGTATTGTCGGTGAGTATGTGGAGTGGTGTAGCGTGCTGGTTGTGCGATGCTGTCCCCTGTCCAGTTGGAATAGCAACGGTTCTCTGTGTCCCTCACACCTAGGTGACTCTGCGTACCCGAATGGGGCATGGCTGCTCAGTCCATTGAGGAATCCTCGCACCCCAGCAGACGATCGATACAATGAGGCACATGGGAGGACCAGACGTGTGGTCGAGCGTACCTTTGGCCTCCTCAAGTCCAGGTTCAGGTGCCTGGACCGCACCGGGGTGCACTGGCGTACTCCCCACAGAAGGTGTGCCAGATAGTGGTGGCGTGCTGCATGCTGCACAATCTGGCCATTCGGAAGCAGATCCCCCTCATTGTGGATGACGGAGATCAACCAGGGCCCCAGCCCGCAGACCAGGACAGCTCGAGTGAGGAGGACAGCGGAGAGGAGGAAGCTGGGAATGTGCGGCAGCAGCTCATCGCCCGCTACTTCACTTGACGGTGAGTGTCCATGTACGACGGCTGATGTGGCTGTATCTGTGCAGGTGTGTGTGTGCTGTGTCAGGGTGGCCGTTTGTTCACTACGTGCTGTGTGTCAACGCTCCATGGCCAGGGTAGTATGCCACTGTTGGTGACTGTGGCATTGTGCCCTATTGCTCTGTGCGATGTGTGTACATTGCTTGTAGTTGTTGACATGTACTGTGTGATGGGTGTGTGACACACTCATTGAATGTGCTCCTGTTCTGTCTCCCACCCCTAGGTCCCTACAGGCCCTCCGGATTCCATTGCCATGCCACGCATCAGGTGCCTTTCCGCCCAAGGTGGCCGTTGTATTCCGTACAAATAAAACACAGGGCACAAACAGCAGTTAGTGAAAAAGGTGCATTTATTACAAACTGTGACATGTGATTGTGTGTAAGGTGATGACAAAAGTGGTGCGTGCAGTGACAATGAGCTGTCGGTCATGGCTGCGTGATGCTCAGGGTGTACCCACTGGTTCTATGTCCATAGTCCAACACACACATGCCATCCAGATGGCTGTGTGGAGTGGGATCGTAGTCCAAGTCAATGCAGTGGCTGGTCAAGGAAGGCTGGCTGGCTGCCTCACTTGCGTTTGGAGCGTGCGAAGTCCTCCCGGGAGATCGGTTTCCACTTCGGACGGCCCCTTCCACGTTTGCGAGGGGGTGCCTGCTTGCGACATGCTGGTGGTTGAGGTGTGCTCACTGGCTGTGGACGCAGGGGAACTGGACACTGCTGCTCGACCCTGCGCCCCGGCAGGTGGTGGCGGAGGGGGAGCTGCTATCCCTGGCCGTGTCCTCACCGCCACCACCAGCTGGCCCATGAGGTCCACGAGTTGACCTATACGGGCGTCCATGGACCTCAGCACCCCCAGCACCTCCCGCGTGTCTGAAGCAGACCTGACCCATTGTTCTTGGGCCTCCTCATAGGCCCCAAGGACTCTTGCCATTTGAGGCAGGGCATGGCTCCCAGGGGAGGCTGGCGTTTCCCTGACCCTGCTCCTCCTACCAGTCCTGCTGCCACCGGCCTGCCCACTAGCCACATTGCTCACCACGGTCCTCGCTGTGGCTCCCAGGGTGGATCCAGTCGGCCGGGCCACCACCTGCGCTGGGGCTGGTGCCAGCGAAGACGTGGTGGTGGTGGCGGCGGTGGTGGTCGGTGCGGCGATGGTTGCGGCAGTGGTAGTGGCCGCAATGACCGTGGGTGTGGCCGCAATGACCGTGGGTGTGGCCGCAACGACAGTGGCAGCAGGGGGCTGGGACTGTTCAGCAGCCCTGGATGATGGGTTGGTGGGTAGGAGGGGTCCTGGGGAGCGGCTGGGCCCTGCCACACCAGATGGGCCTGCTTGGTGGTCCGTGTCCGAAGAGAAGGTGAGATCCTCCACATCCGTGTGTCCTCGTTGGGGGCTTGTGGGCTGGCTGTGCTGGCTGCTGTCTCCATCCCCAGCATCCGGCAGTTCGTCACCTGTGGAGAGAATGAGATTTGTTATTGTGTTGCACCTGGCGAAGTATGTATTTGTCGTCTGACATTGGCAGTTCGTGCAATCTCGTACATGGGTTTCCCGGAGGCGTGTGTGTGGCTGTGGCATTTGTAGTTGTGTGTGCTTGGCAATGGGACTGTGTGCTGTGCACATGTGGCATGGGACGGATTGGCCATGCCGATGGGTGTGTTGCTGTGCCCCTACTCATTGTGACTCTGGTGTATGCGGGCTCCTGGCCCATCCTGGGTCTGGTTTGTACTTTGCTTTTGGTGTTCAGATGGGACGCTTAGGAACGCATATGGCAACATGGGGGCCATGCCCCAGATTCGCATTTGGGAGGGAATATGCTTTTGGGGTTCAAATGGAACGCTTAGGAACGCATATGGCAACATGGGGGCCATGCCCCAGATTCGCATTTGGGAGGGAATATGCTTTTGGGGTTCAAATGGAACGCTTAGGAACGCATATGGCAACATGGGGGCCATGCCCCAGATTCGCATTTGGGAGGGAATATGCTTTTGGGGTTCAAATGGAACGCTTAGGAACGCATATGGCAACATGGGGGCCATGCCCCAGATTCGCATTTGGGAGGGAATATGCTTTTGGGGTACATGCTGTGAGCCATGGGTGCCGAACGTGACATGTGTTGTGGCAGCATGACAGTGCATGGTTTGAGGTGTGTGCATGCTTGACATGGCCTGCATATTTGCTGTCTGTTGTGATTACTTGTCATGGCATTGGACGCATCGTTATGAGTGAGTGATGGTTGTGTGTGAAAGCCTACGTATTGCAGTTGTCCCATCTCCTTGGTGTGCGTGCTGCCCTGTGCCATGTGCATCACTGCAGTGCTCGTGGGGGGGGTGTGGAACATGTTGTGTGTTGTTGCTCACAGTGTGTCGTGCGCTTCATTGACTTCTGGCACATGGTTGGTCATGGGCATGTATCTTAGCGTGACTGCTGTATGTGTGGCAGCTGTGCGGATGACATGCCTTTCATGAGACTGGGGCTGACGGATGGGATGGATGGTATGTTGTATGTGCATGGTGTGTCTGTGTGTTTGATGGGTTCAGTGGTGTTCGTGTGCATTTATGTTGTTCCGCTCTGTTGCGTCTAGTGTTGTTTGTCTTACATAGGCGTAGTTGTGGGGTGTGTGGTTGACAGGCAGTAGGGGCTACATGGACAGGACTTCAATGGTGTTTCGGTTGTGTGTGATGAGTTGCACAGTGGCTGCCGTGTGGTACTATATTCAGTGTGGCTTGTGTATCCTTGGGTGTTGCTATGTCTGTGATGGGTCATGTGGGGTGTGAGTCTGTTGTTCATGTCCGTGTGCACATTGTTCACTTGTTCGTGACGGTGGGCGGTGCTGCGTGTTCGTCTGCTACGTGACATGTCCCATGTGTTGGTCGTGTACCGGTCCTCATGCCTCCAGTAATCCAGCCCTGTCCAGTTTCCCACCTGCAGGTTGTTCGTGCGTGCACTGTACTGGATGCCACATGGCTCTAAGCGGGGGTGCTCCATGTTGCAGGTCTGTGGGGGTGGGGGGTGTTGTGGGTCGTGGGGGTGGCTGGACACCCACTGACACCGATTGCTGTGGACCGTGATGTCTGCCTTTCGGCTGTCGTTGTGCACTGCGGTGGCTGACACGTGGCTGTGGGGTGTGGGGGATGCTCCTCCTTGCTGTGCTGTGGGACTAGGGGCCTGGTGTGTGTTGTACTTGGGCTGTCCACCGTCCCACCCACTGCACTTTGTGTTCCTGCCACTTACCTGTTACTTGTCGGTTTGTGCAGCTGTGGCGGACACATGGGTGTGGTGGGTGCTCGTTGTGGCGCTTCTGGCATATTTGGGGACCTGTTGGTGGTTACGTGGCTGGCTGAATGTACACATGTCCCCACGCATCTTACAGTTGTTCTGTTTGGGCTGTGTGTGGTGGTGTCTGTTGCATGTGTGTGTCGTGTATTGTGTGCTGGACATGGGGGTGTTTGTCCCTGGGAGCTGTGGCATGGTGGTAGTGCATGTGAGTACATAGCGGTGTGCTGGTATACATTAGTTTGTACTTACCAGCCTCCACTCCCCCTGCTAATCCGGCGAGGATCTCGGGATGTATGATGACTCGCACCTTCTCCTCCCACGCTTTGAAGGTCTTGAAGAGCGCGGGATTCCCTCCGCCAGTGACGGCAGCCAGCTCTCTGTTTTTGCCCTCCTTCTTCTTGACCAGGCTCTTGACGTCATTCCACCGTTTGTTAATTTCGACTCTGTTCCTGGGCAGGGTCCCGACTGCATTGACCTGGTCTACGATCCGGTTCCACATTCTGTTTCTGGTGGCTAGTGGTGTGTGTTGGACCATGTTCCCATAGATTTGTGGGTGCACCTTGATGATCTCGTCGACCATGACCGTCAGCTCAATGGGCGTGAACTTGGGCATTCTTTGTGGTGCCATGGTGTTTGTGGTGCTGGTGCGGTGTGTGTTGTGTAATGTGCAGGGGGTTTGTGGTGCCGGTGTTTGGTGGTGGTGGTGGTGGTGGTTGTGATGTGTGCGTTTCTGTGGTGTGCTGTTGTCCTTGCTGTGTCACTGTGTCCTCTCCTCTCCTCTCTGGTTTGCAATGTTGCAAGGGGTTGTGGTCTGTGGGAGTGCTGCTTTTGTACTTACCTATGTGGGTGTGTCCTCATGGTCTGTTGTTTTCAGGTGTGTTGTGTCTGGGGTTCTGGCCTTTGTAGTTTTTGTTTGTCCGGGGGGTGTTTTCGGGATGTGTACTGTGCTTGTGTATTTGTGCGTGCCTTGCTGTGTGGACTTGTTGGCCATGTTGTGTGCTATTGGTTTTGTGAGCGGATGGTTTCTGTGCAGGGACGTGGGCGCCATGGCTTCTGCCGTGTCGATTCTCATCGGCGTAGTTTGCGCTGGCGGGCGGTATATTTGTAGTTTTCCCGCGCTCATGGCGGTGCGATCGTAATTTCACGTGCGGTGTGTCGGCCGTGAGGGCGGGCGGTTTTGTGTTGTCGTGCGTGTTTCCGTCCGTGGCGGGCGGTCTGACTCCGACTCGGACGATGGCGGGCGGTATTTTGTGTGATTTTTCCGCCGATGGCGGTTTTCGGTTTGTGTAATCGTAATGGCGTGGTCGGTGTTCAGACTGTGTGTGCGGGCGGATTTTTGCCGCTTCCATGCCTGGCGGATTTATTTACGCCGGGTATCGTAATGGGCCCCTTAATTTTTTAACTGTCATATTAGAAAGAGACAGCTTTTCCTCCTCAGGGTATAAAAGATCGCTGCCTTTGCCCACTACGATAAAAGTTCAAGGAATCTAATTTGATCAGCATAGTCTTTCGGAACCTGGAATCCATAAAATACACCTCTTAGATGGTCTTAAGTAGTGGGCAGGCACGAGCACGATCAAAATTGGCAGTTGTGGAAATCGAATGTGTTACAGTTACGTTGAGTTGAGTTAAATTGATGATGTACTGTGGGTCAGGCAAGGCGGGCGTCTCTCACGCAAAACAGTGGGTCGGCAGAGGGTATCAGGAGTGCTAGTAATAGCTTCCAGAACTAATACATCCCATTTCATGTCCCTCAAGGCTGCTTGCCATTCTCTTGACGTTCTAAGTTATTACAATGCTGTAAATATGTTTTCTCTGCTTGTGCTAACCTAATCCCAATGTTTATGTTTTGTTTTATTGCTGTGATTGCCACCTCTTATTTTATTTTACTTTTTCAACTTTCCCGTTTGTACCTGTAACGCATGTAAGTTTGTAAATCTCCTCATGTAACGTAGTTGACTCTATTGTAAAGCGCTCTGACACCTTTGAGTAAAGTCCGCGCTATATAAAATTGCATAAATAAATAAAAAATAAATAATAGTACTGCGCCTTCGCAAGCCGCACAAATTCCTAGCTGGGCCGCTTCTTTGGGTGCTGGGACTCGCTTTTCAGAGCAGTGTGTGTTGGCTGCTTCCACCACCACCCTGTGCCACGCTGCCATACTCTCTAGACCCCCGACATAGCCACGATGGAATGGAGCTGAAGAAGCAGGGCCAGCAGGGTACCCCCATCACAGCTCCATCCTCCTCCCCCAAAACTCCTTAATGGCGTGCTTTAAGCTATCCTCCGACAAGGGGAAAGACAGAGCCCCAGCCTGGTGGGGGTAAGTGGGGGGGGGGGTACCCGGCTTGTTCAAATGCCATGCCTCGAAGAGCTGACCACAATCTCCAGCAACGGGACCCTGGGAGAAACGTCGAAGGACGCCGTACTCCACTGGCTTCAGCCAAGGCTTTGCCCGGTCACGTGATGCCGAACTACTGACAGCTGACTGCAATGCTCGCTCACTAGTTACAATTGTTCTTTGGCAGACATTTAAAAGTATGATATACTTTGCTTATTTGGTGTGCGCTGCTGTCATATTGATGGAGGCGTTCGCCACATTTACAATGGATATTAATGCAAGCATGACAAAAATATTTATTAGTTATTGGCAAGAATTTCAAGAATCCAGGTCAATATTCAATATGGATGAAAATAAACAATTTCTAGAAAAATATGATTTTTTTTAGGAGAAACATGATATTTTGGAATGGAGAAGTGTAAGAAAAATAAAAAATATATACATGCCTTCTGTTATGTCTATGAAGTGGTGGCTCTTCATCCATACTGAACAGCAGGCAAGCAAAGCCTTGAAACATCAGATTCATGGTCAAAGTTTGAGGTGGAAACATGGTTAAGATCTGTTATCCCCTTTTAAAGGTCGGAAACCAGGTCAGGTTTGGAGGTTTAACCAACAATGTTATGACAATGAAAAGCAATATCGTAATTTGGCGGGTGGAGTTGACGGTGGAGTCTGAACACGACGGAGACAGCGGAGGTTTCACAGAGTTTCCTCTGTCATACCGCCAACATATAAATTAGGCGGTGGGACAGTCCCAACCGCAGACAGATGGAACATTGATTTTTGATGGTCCGGACGCATCCACCAAGATATAAATCAGGCCTGTAAACCATCAACTTTTTCTTCGTCATTTTTTTTCTCACATCACAATAATCACTACAATACTTCATGAATGCCAAAATCTTGTCCTAAAATTTCCCCTGCCAGCACAACACATTTTGCTGAAGATGAGTACTGATTTCCTGATGCAAATCGAATACATAAGCAGAAACAGATCCTATCATGCCCTCCTGCAAAGGATCGTAAACTCCACTATGTTGTCAGTAAATCGGCATCAATCTGTAATAAAATGCACAAACTGACTGATCTGCATGATGTGTCGCTCTCATAATTTTTGATCAATTAACTTGTTTCTACAGAATCTTTCCTTTCAAATGGTCGATAACCTAAGTATACTTTTTTATGACAATCAGAGAAGGCTTGTAACTAGGAACCACTCTCTTTTTTTGGGGGCCACTGTACAATTGTTTTGTTCTTAATCCACAAATCTTTTATCACAACAATCAAAAACAACGCATTCAAATCTTTCCAAAGCACCTTCGAAATAGTCACAATCCTCCCTACTTCCGTATACCACTTTTCTGTTTCCTCTCGAAGCTGCGGAAATTCTTTGTAAAAGTCCGGAGGTCATGGTGACTCCATTGAACATCAACATATGCTGCTGGAGGCTCGCCATGGAAAGGGAACTCTCTTTTAAGTTCACATTCAGAATCACATGCACTTGTGACTCTTTTTGGCTACTCTTTTGCCGCTTCCCAGACGAGTGACTTCAATTTTTTCTGCACTTTTTCACATTCTTCAGTATCTAATAAAGTCAATTATTTCTCAAAGATTTGTACTCAATTATACAAATCCCTCTTTTTGCAATTCACCTTCGGGCGGTCTCATTCTGTATGCTCCCCAAATTAATTTTTCTTCAAGCCCACATTAAATTCAGACAACTTCTCAAGACTTTCATATGCAAACATAGCACACTTCCCTGCTTCCAAATTCCAAAACACTAATTCTTCCTTATTAAATTCTCTGCTTCCAAATTCCAGAACACTAAGGGGCCGATTCCGATCTGGGCCGGAAAACTCTCCGACCGAGCCGGATCCGGTGAGTTTCCCAACCGAGCCGGACTCCAGCAGTCCGACCGAGCGAGTACGATGCGGCCGCATGCTGCCGGACTCGACTCGGTCGGGCTCCCATTGAAGTCAATGGGAGCCGGTCGGATCCGGTAAAGCCGAATCCGATTCGGTGCCCTACCGGCCGAGATCGGAATCGGCCCCTAAGTCTTCCTTATTAAATTCTGAAATGTTATTTTTCGAAATGCCCAAATCCGCAATTTGGTCTAAATCATCTTTAAGTTCCAATGCATTTATTTCTACAACTTTTGCCTCACCAGCGCAACCTCTGAGATTGATTCAGGATGTTCCTTGCTCGACTCACTCATTGTAGCTTCTGCATGAGTCTCATTACATCGAGGTGGTCTCATCATGGTTATCAAATCATCTATGAACTCATCCTCTTCCTTAGAAACACTTTTGTTCTCACTCTTTTTCCCATTTTTTCTCAAATATTTTTCCACTTTACGCTTTTTGGTTTTGCTTTTGTAACTTTGACTCCAACTAATTATTCATGGTTTTACTAACCTGACCCTTCAATATTTTCTAGTGTCTTTTGGCATAGGTCACATAATCACATGCATTCAATGTCTCAATCTGCACAGCTGTCGGTTGCTGTGTCACCTCAAACAAGACACACCTCAAATACTCAAGTTTATTCTGATCAGTGACATAATATCGAGGACCAAAATATCGATTTGACAAAATATCGAAGTACAAAATATAGTCTCCCTATCTACAAACAGGTAAGTACCAAAATATCGAATACAAAATATCGTTTGTCAAAATATAGAATGTAAAAATATCGAATTTTTAAAATATGTTAAAAGTAACATTAACGTAATTAAATAATAAATATAATTAATTAAAACATACTTAAAATTGTTTAACAAATGTTAAATGTAATAAATGTTATACATGTAATAACTTTAAAAAAAAATTAATTCACTGTTGGATAGCGGGAGTGTAAAATTTACTATTCCCACTCCAGCGAGTGTAATAGTAGGGAGAGCGTTGGATAGCGGGAGGTAAAAATTACTATTCCCACTCCAGAGAGTGAAACAGTAGGGAAAGTGTTGGATAGCGTAGGGGTAAAAATTACTATTCCCACTCCAGTGAGTGCAATAGTAGGGAAAGCGTTGGATAGCGTAGGGGTAAAAATTACTATTCCCACTCCAGTGAGTGCAATAGTAGGGAAAGCGTTGGATAACGTAGGGGTAAACATTACTATTTCCACTCCAGTGAGTGCAACAGTAGGGAAAGCGTTGGATAGTGGGAGGGTAAAAATTACTATTCCCACTCCAGAGAGTGCAACAGTAGGGAAAGCGTTGGATAGCGTAGGGGTAAAAATTACTATTCCTACTCCAATGAGTGCAATAGTAGGGAAACTAATTATTTAATATTTAAATAAACATAAATTAATTATCAAAACCAATAAATAATTATTTACAATTAATTATCAATTAAAATTGATTTAATAATTAAATATGTATAAATTAATTACCTATTAATAATTAATTAACAACCAATTAATTTTCAAAACCAAATATGTATTAAGTAATACAAAAAAATCCAATAAATGATTAGTTAACAAAAAATTAATTATCAATACACAAAAATAATTTCAATAATTAATTGTTTACAATTAAATGACTTCCCACCCTATTCTCCTATAAACCCACAACCCACTCCACATAATAAATTAATACAATTAACATATTTATCAATTAATCAATTAATTACTATTAATTACCAAGTATTAAAATTTATTTACCAATTAATAAAAATTATTTACCAATTAATATTTAATTAACAATAAATTAATTATCAATACCAATAAATAAAAATAATTATTTACTTAATTACAATTAAATTACTTCCCACCCTATTCCCCTATAAACCCACAACCCGCTCCGAATAATAAATTAATACAATTAACATAATTATCAATTAATCAATTAATTACTATTAATTACCAAATTAATTACCAATTAATATTTATTTAGCAATAAATTAATAATCAATACCAATAAATAAAAATACATATTCACCTAATTACAATTAAATTACTTCCCACCCTATTCCCCTATAAACCCACAACCCGCTACAGAACTAAAACGCAAAAATAATTTAAAAACAATTATTAATTCCTAAAAATTAACATTTAATTTACTATAATTAAATTACTTCCCACCATAATCCCTATAAACCCACAACCCGCTGCGGAAGTAAAATACGCAAAAATTATTTTACATAAATTTCTTAACTTAAAATAATAATTAACCATACATTACAAAAATATTATACACTTTTAACACATATACTAACATACAAAACACGTTAAAAATTCGATATTATTAAAAAATCGATATTTTTTAATGCCTATATTATGTACTTCGATATTTTGACTGTCGATATTACTTACCTGCAATTCGATATTATTACCCAGTATAATATGTCCATTCGATATTATGTCCATTCTATATTTTGTACTCGATATTCTGTAAATTCTATATTTTGGATTCGATATTATGTCTCATTACCATCTCTTCACATCAAATGGACCATTCTCTTGAAGTCATGAAATTGCAGTTTTTTCCAACTTTTGCCACTTTTTAAGCCACAGACATGTATGTATACCATGATTCAGAAGCATCTTGTATGCAACACTTCCTACTGGAGCCAGATCTTTCCCACTAATGAACGGCTTCCTAGATTTTGAATAAGTGCACCCACTGCTGATTCAGGCACACTTCCACAATACATTTAGTTAATCAAAAAAGCAATTTCAAAACAAAACCTTTAAAGACATAGCACAATGGCAACAAATCAACACAAATAAAGCTTTATCTGCCTACCAGAGTTCGGGAACAGAATGAAAATCATCACTGAAAAGGGATATAGTGCCTTGCAATACTACCGATGTGAACTTTGAGATAGGCTATTCAACCGGCGTTTCAACCCCAACCTTGAATCCATGTAGTTTATTTTTGAGCACACAACAAAATGCCACAGCTCCTAGTTCATACTAATTCACAGCTAGACTATTAAGGATCTCATAAACTTCAACTTATAAAATAACCTGACATCAAACCTTTTTCAGCAGACAACTTTATATCTAACTCGAGTTCTCCATAAATCAGATACCTTTACATAAATCACATAAAATCATCACTATCTTCAACAAATATGAACATGCAACGCATGACAACAATGCACACTACATTTCAATATGTCACAGTTTCCTCTCGCAGCACACAAATACAACACAGCATGAACATGACTGCCAAATCAATATGACATCTCATGTGTCACATAACATCTCTCACGGGGCAAAATTCCTATTAATAGTCATCAAATCCACTAAGATGACACATTGGTACCCTGGCAATGGTCCAGAAATTTCAGAAATGTTCCAACGTTCTGCCAACCAAAAAAGTTATTATTAATTAGCATAATTAATAAGCCCAGTGCCCACAATCCCCAAGAAAAAATCTGTTGATCTGTTGATGCTCTAATTAACAAATTAAGTCGTTGAAGAGCAAGATCCGAACTGTGAGTCTTGACCCCATCTGAGTCTTTGCAAGACTACTCTAAGGCTAACGAACAAACCTGCATAAGACCAGGCTTATAATTTAAAACTTAATGGGCTTATTCAAAAATATAATCATTACAAATAGCAAGAAGTAATTAGTTCGTCAATTGGTAACCAGCATCAATACAAAAAGTCAAAGCAATATTCTGCAAGGGAAGTAACATACAGTCAGCATCAGAAGGAAGCCCAAGGAAAGAACTAAGTATAAATCAAATAGACAGACTGACATAGAGTATCAATCAACACACTGACTAGTGCAGAGAGTCTGCCTTTGAAGAAAACCAAAGAAAGTCTGGAACATCTCCAAAATGCAGCAGTTGTTATAATGTTTCACAGTATAGAAGCCACATGTTTCATGATTCGTTATAGCTAGCAATATATTAGCTCATAGACCAATAATTCATGTAAGATACTTCCATAAACACCTACTTCCTAATGCATTCTATTGGACAAGCAATGCTAACTAATTAACAAGATGAATTGGCATTTGTATAATACAGAAATACAAAAATCCATTCAACTAATGAATGAATGAACATATAGAGCTTCAGCAAGAAACCTTGAAAGGTGACTGAATAGAAGAACTTCCTGCATGACTTTCCAGATAGGGAACAAATGTTACATTATGGATATCACAATAGAAGTTTATTCTATGGCTTTGCTGAAGTGGAAAAACACAGAGAGAGAGAAGGCTTGCCTACTTACAATAAACACACTATTATCCTGGTAATGTCAATAGCTGTCAATGCACGTTTTCTGAAGTCTTGTCATGCTAGCTAAACCTTCTAAATTCTGCATTATTTTAAAATTTATAAAAATGCTCCTATGCTGTGTCCTCTTTTTTAGTGACGTTGCTCTTTCACCATCTGTCATTACATTTGTGTTTTTCTCTTCTTGTCTGTGTTTCTCTCTTTACCTCTTATTCTACCTCCTTCCTTATTTCCTCCAGTGAAACCATACATACGTCTCTTACCCTGATTTTCTTCCACAGGGTCAACTGAGTTTCGATCACTTTCTCTCTGCCTCTTTGTGTCTCTCTCGAGTGCTCTGTTTCTTTCTACTTGCTCACCAGTAATGCTTAATCCCTCACTGTTAGATGAATAAACAGAAAATGTGGAGTCAATCTCAACCTACATTCCTTATTTCTCCAATGAAGTGAATGCATCCTCTTGGTCCCATTCTCTTACTACTATAGCCATATTGCGGCCAAACTCATCATCGTTCACTGTAGTATGTCATTCTCTCAAATCTCTTTCCCTCTTATTTTCTACTCTAGTAATGACCTACACCTCCCCAATACATTTTCTGTATATGTGTACAGTAATGTCTCTCCAGTCCTGCTCTCACCAATTATATTGGTCCCCCCAGAGCTTCCTCTGTTCATTTCTTTCCCCATGTGGTGTGACATCTCTGTTTCAGCCATAATGCGCCGTGCACTTTCCTTCATCTCTCATTCCCAAATATTTTATTTTGGCGGTTCGGGCTGTTGCCAAGACTGATTTGCATATGGCTAGGTCTGAACTGGGGTGGCGAAGTGAGCTACAGAATGATGATGAAGTCCTCCCAGATCTAATAGTGACTGGGGGTGAGTGTCTGAAAAGTTTCAGCGCTCCGTCCATCATCTCCTTGTGTTTGCTCTGTTCGCCCTAAGTTAACCGCGGTCTAATCTGGTGCATCAGGTCGAACAGGAGTCTCAAATTATTAAAGGTAATTCTACCTGGCACAAATTCTGACTGCTATATTCATAAGGGAGAGTGGTCAATACGATCCACACTCCAAAGGATCCTTATCCAAGCTTCAGAATTACAGTTATAAGTGCCTTCTTAACCATGGGTGGGAGACACTCGATCTCCAGGGAATCCTGGTAAAGTTCAGCCAGTCGGGACTGAATGTAGCCTTAAAGGTTTTATAGCAATCATCTGTCATGCCGTCCATGCTGGGAGGCTTGCCGCTTTCTAAACCCTCATTGGAGAGTGTTATCTCTTCTGTACCTATCAGCTCCACCACAAAAGTTCTGTCTCCACCCTCAATACACTCCAGGGTTATTTTGGCAAGGAGTTCTTTTCATTCATGTGGTCTGCATGTAATCTGCTTGCACAGAGCAGCTCATAGTAGGTTAGAAATTCATTTAGTAGGTGTTCACTCCCTCCCAACTACTCTCCCGTGGAGTTGTTAATGGTATGGATTACTTTATGTGGTTGGGACTTTTTCAACAGCCAGGAGAGTATCCTGCTAGATTTCTCCTCCACCCCATAGACATGGGTTAGAGTGTTTTTGCAGAGAAAGAGGCACTCCCTCTCAGTCAACTCATAAATTGTCATCAGAGCCTCATTCATACAGTTGCTGATAGTAGCCCTAGCAAGCTGCAAGCTTGCTAGGCCTACTGTCAGCTCCATATTTCATCTCTAATTCCGAAAGAGCCCTCTCTGCTGCCTCCATTTGTGTGTGAACACCACCTATATGCCCAATGTACAACCCTGAATGTACACCTTAAAAGTTTCAAAAACAGTAGAGAAGCTGTCAATTGATCCTGTATTTATGTAAAAAAAACCTTTCATAGGTTTTTCAACTCACAGCGGAAGACGTTGTCTTACAGAGCCCTAGAGGGGAAATTCATGATTGTTGCCTAAGAGGAGTATAAAGGATCCTCAACTGGAACAGAACTGAAGATGTCTCGAAGAGTATGCGTGGGAGACAGACAACATCTCTTATCCATACTATTGTTTCCCTGGATCTCAACCAGAGATCAATCCTGGAGCGGGTGTTATGGACAGATGAATAATAGGAGTACACGTTGTCTTCCCCTCTTTTCTCCCTCAGCACGTCTCATAGCCCGTCCATCTTCAGAATTAGTTTTACAACTTTTGCTGATCGTGTGTGGTTAGTTCTGGGGTGATTATTGCTACCAAGGCCTGGACGCAGAGTAGCATTGAAGCACCCCCAAAATTATGTTTTTAGATCCATGTTTTCTACACAATGCTATGATCTCCTCAAAGAACTTTGGAGAGTCCACATTCGGGCATAGATGTTTACGAAGGTAACGGGGAATTGTGTAGAACGCCCATGACAGGGAGGAAACAGACTAGGGATCAGAGTGCACCAGCAGCAGATTAAAATGCAGGGTTTTCCTGATCAGCACTGCCACCCCACAGGAATAGGTATTATATGAAGCAAAATGCCGGCACTGCCCCCATTTGTTTGGAAAAGAATTAACTTGGCCTGGTTCCAGATGTGTCTCTTTTAGCATCTCCACCTCAACCCCATGTCTCTTTAACTATGTCAATATCAGCTTGTTTAGTACTTAATCAAAAGCCTATACAAATAAAAACAATAACATACATTTCTATGCACAAACCCACACTGACTACCCCAACCTTCAGTGATACAAATCTCCCACCTTCTCCAACAACCCAGTGTGGACATATCTAAGCTCACCACAGAGAAAAGTGCCAACACCATCCACCCCTTGTTCCTTGGCCATGGGGTCTGATGTGGTTAGTCCTGGCAGAAAATAACAAGCATTTCATGTGATACTATCATAAGCCAGCCTTCACAGTATATCCATAACATAACATACAATCTGTTCTATTAATAATACTTAGTCAATGCTTTGCCATCTGCAGAAAGGAAAGTTCATAGACATTTCAAGGTTTTTACAACTCACAGTCATAGGAGCACTAAATGTGCTTAAAGAGGCAGTATGTTCATCTCAGAGGCAGGACTCTATTCTCTTTCATCTGCATAATCTGCCTGGTCTTTCATTGGTGAGCAACTTTTCTCCTTCATGGTCTTAATCATAGGGTGTGCAAAAAAGTGTGATTGCTCTACCATCTGAATCTTAAGTGTAGCAAGATAGAGCATACCATATTTAACATTATTCGCCCGTAGGAGTTTTTTGGTTTTAGAAAACTTTCTTGTTGCCTCCTACAGCGCCATTTTAAAGTTTGGAAATATAGAAATATCATTCCCTTGGTAATGAAGTGGGCCTTTTTCTCATGTCAATTAAAGTGCTGCATCACATTCTCATTAATTTAGAAGTCTGGTGATGATGGGTCGAGGGGGCACATCAGGCAGCAGTCTGTGCCCCAGAGACCTGTGTGCCTACTCCACCAGCAGCCCATCCATGAAGTTTTACACATCCAGAAGTTTCACAAGTATTGTCTCCACATGTACCTCTGGTCTTCTAAGAATGGTCGATTCAGGGAGGCCCAAAATAAGTATGTTGTCCCTATGTGATCTAGCTTCAAGATCTTCATTCTTACCAATGACTCTTCCAAGCTTTTTTCCAATTCACTACACAGAGGTCTGTATATTTGGAGTTGCATCTTCCAGCTCGGTAACCCTGCATTACGCCTCATCAAGGCGGTTACTGTATTTTTCTAGACGGTCTTGCATGAGGTCCTTATGGTTGATTTTAGTGTTTGTTGCCCATAGGCTAGCCTTCATGTACAGCAGTTTTGATGACCTCAGCTGGGTGTTACATTGCTGCATCAGTCTCTGAGACCAGGAGGAATGCCAGGGCGATTGCTAGGGCCGTTCTTTAGTGCTCAAACCTGAGCTTGCCCTGTTTGGCATCCTCTTTGCCTATGATGTTATACCGCTGCTAGAGCTCACAAACCAAATGCCATTGGAGTAGTGATGTTGACGTTAGAGGACTAATTTATGGATATGGACTGTTCTGTGTCAAAATCACATTGGGGCCGGTATATTCTCGAATAGTTGCGTCTCTGCAACTCAGCAATAAAACAGCGTAATTGCCTCCACCTTTCAATAACTGCTTATTTGTAACATATTACCAGGCTCAGCACGCCCTCTCATTTGTCATTATTGATTCAACAGTCAATGGTGCAATCCATGCACACTGAAACTCATAATGCAGGGCCCCAGATCACGCACAGCAGACATCACCACGCCGTAGTGTGTGCTAACATCTACTGTTGAGGAAGTTTCCAAGGCCATCCAAAATAGTCCCCTAGAAAAAGCTCCAGGTCTGGATGGGGTACCCATGGACATGCTTAAGGCAAATCCAGGGTTTTGGTCACCGAAGCTTGGCAATGTCATCAACTCTGTGTGTAAGGCTGGTGTCCCCCCATCTTGGCACAAATCTATTATTGTCCCAGTTTTTAAAAAGGGAAGACATGCATGATCATAAGTGTTACGCACCAATGTCTCTCCTTGATTCTGCCACTAAAATAATTGGGTGCATTATATTGTATTGCTTGCTTGAGTGGACCTCGGAGAGAAACATCATTTCTCCAGCCCTGTACAGATTTAGGAAATGCCTTGGCACCATTGAACAGTGCTTAAATCTCCATTTACTTATCTCTAAATATAAGTGTGCCAAGGTCAGTTCTTTGCAGCACTGTGATTATGGACTTATCAAGCGCCTTCAATTGTGTAAATCGCTCCAAATTGTGAGATATTCTCATTTTAATGGACCTGGAATCAAGTCTGGTCGCCCTTTTGGAACATCTCCATTGGGATTCGAAGGCGTCTGTGAGGTATTGGGAAAATGGTGAGTGCTCCCCCACATTTTTGGTTAATCGGGGTGTACCCCTGGCGTACACCACCTCACTTCTGCTGTATATGAATGACCTAGAATCAGCACTTGTTAATGTTGAGGCCGATGTGCCTGGGGTTAAAAATAAACCCACGCCAGCGCTCCTCTACGCCGATGACGCTGTGGTACTTGCCAGGACTGCTAATAGTTAAAGTTATTGATCCCTAGTTTTGGTGAGTTTTATGGAAAAACTAAACTTAGTGACTAATTTCTCTAAGCCCTTTATAATAGTATGTGGCCTTAATAATACAAAAACACGCTCTATCTAGGACTAATGTTTGATGAGGCAAGCACTTGGAATCCCTGTGTTCGGAGCAGAATAAGTTGCTTCTCGCGTGTTTTTGGTTCCATCTTTTCATTAGCTGCCATCTTAGGGGGAAAGGCAATCGCTTCCATTCTTGAGATTTACAGGAGGAAGTGTCTCCCCTCTCTGACTTACGGTCCAGGGGTCTGGGGTTATAGGGACACTGGTAGGGTGCAAGCGGAGGAGAATTGAGTCTGCAGGCGGGTATTGGGTTTTCCCTCCTCAACCTCTCATATTGTAGCTCACCAGGAGCTAGGCTTAGATTATGTGGAGGACCAATTAAATAGTGCTCCATTGTTATTATGGTGCTCAATCTGGCTAAATGAAGAGGCTGGCGTTAATGGTGCTATTATATTAGAATGCCTCTCCTGCCTGCATGTCCCTAACATCCCCTGGCTTAGGTGTATTAGAGAGACAACCCTTGCCTTAGGCTGCCCATACATATTTGATAAGCCAGAAAGTATTACAAAGAGAGATAAAAGGTGGATCAAAGATTGTTTTTTATCCTATAGATGGGTTCGGGGGGAGTAATGAAGCCAACAGTCAGAGAATACTGCCTCCTTCAAATTACTGAAGCAGTATCCCCCTATCTAACTATTCTACAGAATACGAGGGAGTGGATGCTACTGACGCACTTCAGAGTGGGATCTATCAGACGACTTCTGTGTTTCCCCTAAGGAAAATTTGCCCCTATGATATACTAATTTGTCTCTGTGATGAGTCATCTCCATAGACCCTACTACACTTTGTCTTTTTTTGCAAATGTTACCTCACCCTTACTAAACCGATTTTTACTCCCATTACTACAAAAGCATAAGTTAAGCAGGTGCAGGCTCACATTGATTTTTCTCCAACAATTAGAAGATTCTCTTACCTGCAAGGCAGTTGCCTCCTTCTTAAAGAATGCACTTTATTTGTGCAAGTCCATGCTGTTTTAGCACATGACTTGTTGGTTACTTCATGATGCATCTTGTTGTTTTCTATAACATTCTTTTTATTTAACATGTGCTGGCTGTATTTGATGTTTTACTATGCCTCTGTGAGTGCTTTTTAATTATTTGTTTTCATGTCTAATGTAATACTGTGTTTTTATCATGTTTCTTTTAAGATCTGTTTTCCTGAGATTGAATAAAGCATAGTTTGATTTAATTTGATTCAACAGTCAATGGTGCAATCCTTGCACACTAAACATTATAATGCAGGGTCCTCAGATCAGGCACAGCAGACATCACCACCCAGTAGTGTGTGCTAACATCTACAGTTTGGCCAGATGCAGGCAGGCACATTGGGCAATCCTCAATATTATGGCATATGTTGTTTATGGCAGTTGTGGGCCCGCTGAATCGCTGGAGCATGCAGTATGTTTAATCTAATGGAGTGTGCATGTTCCATCTGCCATTTTGAACTAAACCCAGTTTGGCCGCTGCAGGAGTCTGGGAATAGATGGCCCAGCGCTCAACGGCTCTGCCAGTTGGTGCCCCTCGCAGTGTCCACAGCCCCCCAATGGCCCATTCACAACATCACTGCTTTGCACAGCATGCTGTATATGCCATCTGGGCTGAAGCAATTCATCTCACCCTATTCACCTCAAGGCATCTCTCCCATTGACTCCTTAGTACATCCGGGGTGTCTCCAGCTTTAGGGACACCTACTTGTCTTCGGAGAGTGGTTCAAACGCTGAATGGATGCCAGGTTCTGGGAAACGGAAGCCGGGAGAAGAGATCTTCGCTATAGAGCGGTCATCTTGGAAGGTGGCTGGCCCGCCCCATCAGCCCCAATGAGCAGCACACTTGCACATGGAAATCTCTTTAGGCTGCTACAATGCCTCCAATAAACTTAAAATGTGGGTCTCAGTGCAGATCACTGTACTAGAAGATGTCATAAAACCCCTTTGTGACCTTACTTGCCCAAAGTCATGGACCACACCAAAACCATACTGGCTGTCAGTGTCGATTGTAACACAAAGTTCATTAGCTAAGCAGCATACTCTTGTTAAATCAATCAGTTCTCCCAGTTGTGCTGAAGATACATCAAATATGTATGATGCTTCCACAATTTCTGATATTATACAGGCTGCATACGCCCCTTTCAGTGTTCCATTATGGTCTCTCAGACAAGAACCTTCTACAATATAAAATATAAAATCAAGTCAGCCATTTCGAGTGGGAAATCTTTTATGTCTGGTGATGGCTTGGTACAGAACTCTGTCTCAACAATACAATTGTGATCATAGTCTTCGTCATCACTTTCTCTGTCCACAACTGGCAAAAACGTTGCAGAATCCAAGGTATTGCATCTTCTGATTGAAACATTGCCAGCTTCTAAAATCATTTTCTCATATTTTGTTAGTCAAGTGTTCGTCAAATGCCGAATTTGAGTACAAGTCAGCAAAATCTCAACTGAATGAGGATCCAACACAATGAGCGGGTAACCCATCACAATCACTTCACTTTGCTGAAATGCAAGACAAACCACTGCTACCTATTTTAAACAACCAGGATGTGGTACAGAGTTTATCTTTGAGCTCAAGGTAGGCACTCAAGCATTCATCATCAAATAGTACCAGATTGTGTACATTGCCATGAGTAAGGCTCAGTAAAGGCTTGGCAATTAGGGAAAAGTTTGGAACCCACTGTCCATGGTAGCCAACCACTCTCAGGAACATTCTCACTTCTCTTTGCATATTTGGTGGATTCATTTTCAAAATTGCAGAAACACACACTTTAGAGACTTTCCTTGCCTCTTTCTTGATGTGGTGTCCAAAAGAGATAACTTCCCTCATACAATACTGCATTTTTGTAGGTGACATCTTAGGACATTATCTGCAAGATAGTTGAAGAGCAAAATTGCATCTAACTTGCAATCTGCCTTTGTCTTAGAGGCAACCATCAGGTCGTCCGTGTACTGCACCAGCACTGAGTTACAGAGCAGCTGCAGATTTTCAAAATCTTTCTTTAGAATCCGACTTAAGGTTGAAGGGCATTCAGAATACCCTTGTGGGATCCTACACACCACAAAGACTTCATATAAAACTCTGAACGTGAAGAAATATTGGCTTTCCTCATGAAGAGCAATGGAGAACAATGTTTGGAAAAAGTCAATGACTGTGTACCATTCTGCACCGGCAGGAATCTGAAACAACATCACCACAGGATTCTGTACTACAGGACAACATTGTACTACAATTTAATTGATTATTTCAGGTCTTGGACCACCCTCTATTTGTCACTCGTTTTTTTCAGACCTATCACAGGTGAGTTGCAAGCGCTCCCTAGTACTTCCTTTAAAATGCCCTGCTCGATTATCTTTTCAGTCACGGGTTTGAACCCCTCCTCTGCTTCCATGTAAGCTTGCTTACAGAGCATATCCCTACTTAAGAGGTTAAGAGGAATAGTATCACATAATATGAATTGATGGTTATTTTAGATTGCCCCAATTTTTACAGGAACATTTGCAGAAATCTGATTAGTAATCTTTTTGTTGCTAATGCCTACAACTGGGACCTTATTACCTGAGAGGGGTAGGCTTGGAACCTCCATGTATTTAACCATGGAGCGGATCGAACTTGTATTGATTAAAAATTATACTGGGTTGCCATTTACCTCACCATCTTAAATATGTGCCACTCTGGTCTACCTCTAGCTCTGCATCAAGCATGCAATCATCTTCGCCCCTCAGGCACTATTATTATGACTGATTTGGTCCAGTAGGAATTCTGAAAGTTGGTGAAATCTGAGGAAAATAATTGTTAATTGTTAAAGGATTTTGCTGAAAACCAGAATTAGATATTTTATTCCCCATTCTTTGCAGCATCACCGGAGCTTTGGGCACATTAGCATTAAATTGCAGTCGATTATGGATGTTTTGTACAGAAGCCAGTTGGGCTGGGACCATTGGCTGATGCTGTCCCTCTGTGCCATTTGATTTGTATTATGCTGCATCAGGGGAACAAAATCATTTTGAATTCCATCTGGATTTGGTCTACATTCTCCCTTCCAGTCCAATTCACCTGAAATAAAGGCAATGAGTACTTTTCTTCAACATGTTAATGTTCACATTCATTTCATTAGAGTTATTCACAAATCCTCAACTTCTACTCTGTGAAACAACATTCACTGCATGTGTCATCTGCACATTATTTCCCTGCACTCCACCTCTTTGCATTTGAAACTTTGCACCAAAATTTGCAACCAACAAAAACGGAATCAAAACCTGAATCCATCATTTGACTCCAATTACTCTTCTGTAAATTCTTTGTCTGGACAATTATTAGTTTTTCCTGAATCTTCCTCTGTTTAGCATCAAAACAATCACTGCAGTACTTTGTACATTTGAGTATTTCATCAATGCTCTTAGCCTGCCAACACATTATGCTATTGAATACAAGAACTGAGCCCTGGGAGCAAATCCAACACAAAGGCTGATGTGAAATCACTAATGCCTTCTTTTGTCGGATCTTCAACTCCGCTATATTTTATATAGACTTGCATTTGCCTCTCATAATATGCATTGTTAGACCTGTCAGCTTTAGGGTGGTCTTCCCCCTTTTTGTCTACTCCCCTCCTGTTTTGGCTGAAATTTGTTTTTGTTGGCTTTAGTACTCTGCACTTTACCACTGCTACCAGTGCTAAAGTGCTTGTGCTCACTCCTTAAACCTAGGGCTGGGCGGTAAACTCCGCTCTGCTGGCAGAGTTCGCTGAGTTTTGCACACTCTGTGCTCTGCTTTGAGCGTGGCAAAGACTCTGCCAACCTCTGTGTGATGGAGTTTTTCCTCGCATGTGGCTCGCCAACGTTGAGTTGGAGAGTGCGAAAGAGTAAAAACGAGTGCTAGATCGCATCCCAGCGAGATTTCTAAACACGGGCAGTTGCGGCAGATTGCTACCGCTCGCATTGAGAAAATTGCTGCTTGCGTTGCGCACGCTGCCGCTTGAGTAGAAAATCTACCCAAGCGACAGAAAGGAGCAGCTCTCCCTGGTCCACCACGAGGTGCCGTTCTCGCTTATTTTTCAGCTCGGGACAAGCTCCCACTGCTCAAAATCAGCATGAGCAGCGTGGCGGACCTGAATTACGCCGCTCGCAGAACTCCGCAGAATCTCATGGAGTTTTAGATAACTCCACGGAATTCTGTGGAGTAAAACTCCACGAGTTCGCCCCACTTCTACTTAAAATTTGGCACCATTGACGTACACCTGATTGGCACATTTCCTTTACTTATAAGTCCCTAGTAAAGTGGTGCAACGTGTACCCAAGCCTGTAAATGAAATACTACCTGTGGGTATGCAACACTTATTGTGCTGTCCACTTAAGTAGCCCTTTAAAACATATATCAGGACTTCCATTGCAGCCTGTGTGCAGTCTGAAGCTGCCAATTTGATTTGGCAAAATAACTCTTTTGCCAAGCCTAAATCACCCTTTTTAATAGATAAAAGTCACCCCTACGGTAGGCCGTAAACAGCCCCTAGGGCAGGGTGCTCTGCACTTTTAAGTTTTATATGTCTTGGTAGTGAAAAACTCCGAAATGTGTTTTCCACTACTGGGAGGCCTACCTCTCCCATAGGATAACATTGGGTTGCCTTATTAAATTCAATAAGTGACAATTTTTCTTTGGGAACAGGTAGAAATGTAATGATTGGTCTCTAAAGAATTGTAATTTAAAGTCCTCTTTAATGTTAAAGTCCAATTTAAGCCACAATTCTGAAAATTTCACTTTTTACAAGTTGGCATTTCCTTGTCCTAACCATTTGGTGCCTGCGTCAGTGTCCTGGGTCACATGACTGTGAATAGCATGGCAGTTGGCCTGTGGGTACGACTCCCAGACAGTGGGACTAGTTGTTGCCAGGATGAGCCATACTGCCAGGAAGGGAGGGGTGGAGCTTCTCCATGGCCCACTTACATTTCAAGGGAGTTGGCTCAGCACACTCACAAAGAACTTCACATCAGTCTTTTGTCACCCCAGGCCCGATGGAGCCTGGGCAGGGAGGAAAGAAATTCCAGAACCATCTGTGGGGGGGAAACTCCAGAAGTTTTTTCCACTTCAAAGCTGGCACCAGGTATAAAAATAGGATCCTCAGACTCACTCTTCATTACACTCCTGGACCAGTGGACATTAACGAAGGACTGCCCTGCTGCCTGAGGCCTGCCCAGCTCTCTGATAAGGAAGACTGGACCTGCTGCCTTTATTCCAGGCTAACCTGAGTGACTTCAAGGGTCAGTTAACTGACCTCCTGTTTTCTGTTTTGAACTCCAGGACACAATAAACTCCAGAGACATCCCTGCAACTGCCCAGGTGGCCTGCTGCAGCTGGACCTTTAACTGGACTTGCCTGAGCCCTGCTGGCCTCTGCTAGAGTGAATCCCTAACACCCTGGAGAGGTGTCGCCCCAGGTCCTGGACCCCTGGCTGACATCAGAGTGCACTCCTCTGAGGAAAAGTGAGAAATCCTGAAGTCTTGGGCTCTTCGCGACCGCAAATGGGCCAGTTTCAGATCTTGATGCCACAAGGACCGCCAACATGAAGCTCCGGTGAACCCGACTCTTTGCACTACAGCGACCGCCAGTAACAACCTTCAACACAAGATCTGCATTGGCTAGGACCCTTAATGAATGAATGAATGAATGAATGAATTAGGTTTTGTAGATTTCAAACAGCTGCCCAAAAGGGCATCCAGGTGCTAAGCCCAAGAGCAAGAAGGGAGAATTGGCAATACATACTACTGAGAGGAAAACAGCAAAGTCTTTTGCTGCTTTCGAAACACAGCTTCTTCATTAACTTCTCGCTAGTATAAGGGAAGACTATGGCACAGTTTGGCAGCTGGGTAAGCAAAAGCCTTGGCCTCTTCCCTTAAGCCTAACAGTAGGGATTTGAAAAAGCCTAGCTTTACTTGATTTTAAATTTCTGATTGGGTTATAATCTGATCGGGTTATCATGATGTAATCTATCAACTAAGAATTTTGGTTCAATCTCATGATATATTCAGTGAACCAAAATTAAGGACTTAAATAGAATACGCTTGTGTACCAGCAGCCAGTGTAAATGTCTAAGCTGGCCCGATATAGCTCATCGTCTTGGAAGCATCAAAACCAGTTGCGCTGCTCTATTTTGTACCACATGGAATCTAATAATCAGTGACTTAGGAACGCCAATATAGAGGCTATTGGCGAAGTCAATACGTGAAGTAATCAGAGCATACACAATGGTTTTCCACGCTTCCATGGGCAGAAGGTATAGGAGTTTTCTCAAGGTCCTCAGTAAAGCAAAACAGGTGCCAGTGATGTTAAAGATCTGCTGATGAAAGGGTAACTTATCAAATCTAACACCCAGGTTCCTCACTACTGTTGCTGGGGGAGGGGTGGTTGACAGCCCATATGTCCACCAATCATCCACCCAAAAAATTGTTAAATTGCCCCAGGACCACAATCTCTATTTTATCCAAATTGTACTTCAGATAGCTTTGTTGCATCCCTCTAATAATCTGCAATAAACAAGTTTTAAAGGCGGATTCTGAAGTGCCAGAAACTCTATCCATTGACAGAATGAGCTGAATGGCATCAGCATATGACACTACTTTGATACCAAATGATTCAATCAATGTGACCAAAGGCGACATATAGACATTGAAACGAGTAGGACTCAGGCATGAACCCTGAGTTACACAATACTGAAGCTCCTTCTTACCTGAGGCATAGTGGGACATGGTAACCATTTGGGACCTGATACATAAAAAAGATTTAAGCCATTTTACGGTCAATCCACAGTCCACTGCATCTGCCAGTCTCTGTAGGAGAACGGGATAGGAAACAGTATCGAAAACCGCCGACAGATCTAACAAAATGAGGGCAGCATTCAATCCCTTAACCAACTTAATCTTCAGGTATTCTGCTACTTTCAACAGAGTGCATTTGGTACTACATTTAGGTCTGAATGCTGACTGTGAAGGAAGTAAGAGTCCTGATTTTTTAAATATTCAGATAATTGTATATTCACTATGTTAGACCTGGTACCATTGGCGTGAGTCTCCCTTCCATTTTTTTTTTACTGCATGCCTCCTCTGTTTTTGATATGTTTGCTGGTTTAGATGCTTTGGGCACTGTGCCACTGCTATTCAGTGCCACAGTGCAAGTGCTCCCTATGTTAAATTGATGTATTGATTAGTGACTCCATGATTGGATTATTTGATTTACTTGTCAGACCCTAGTATAGTGCACCCTGTGTGCCCAGGGCCTGTAAATCAAATGCTGCTGGTGGGCTTGCAGCACTGATTGTGCCACCCACAGAAGCAGCTTGTAAAGTGTGTCTCAGGCCTGCCATTGCAGAGCCTGTGTGCAGTCTGTGACTGCCATGTCGACTTGGCAAGTGCACCCACTTGCCAGTCCCTAAACCTTCCCTTTTCTGCATATCAGACACCCCTAAGGTAGGCCCAAGGGCAGGGTGCATTGTATGTAAAGGTAGGACATGCCCTGGTGTGTGTAGCATGTCCTGATAGTGAATTACAGCCAATTTCGTTTTCACTATTGCAAGGCTACCTGTCCCCATAGGCCAGAATGGGCAGCTTGATTATAACATCTTATAATCCTAACTGACCCAGGGAACATGGTAGAAATTATAGTTTAGAATGCCTGAACTCAGAATGATAAAATACATCTTTTAGTGAAGTTGGTTTTAACATTCTGTGTTTGAAAATACCACTTTTAGAAAGTAGGTATTTTCTTGCCTAACCATCCAGCCTGCCTCTGCTAGCCTGTGTATTGTATGTCTGCTTTTGTGAGTGACAAGGGCTGGGGGGCTCCAGGAGACAGGGTGAGTCAGCACTAGGCTGAATAGACCCTCTGCATGTAGAGTGGTGGGAGGAGTAGCACCTGGGTCTGAATAGGGCTGTACCTGCCTTCCACAATGCTGGCTCCACCTCCTGTGGTGCGTCTGGTGTCCCTGGCCCACACTGACAAAGGAAGAAGGTGTGCACTGGCAGAATGCACCCAGAACTGGTTTGGACTGGGTACAGGACCCTCTGCCTTCAGAGGACAAAGGATTTGCTAGTATAAATATAGGGGCCCTGAACCCCAAGACTTTAGATCTGGAACAACAAGACGAACCTTTGCCAAGGAGAAGAACCAAGGAAGCTGCAGGAGTTTGGACTGCCCCTCTGCCAGTGTGCTGTTTGCTGGGTTGGCCTGCAGTGGTCTTCATTGCCAAGGAAAGGAGAAGGAACTTTCAAAGAACTTTCATCATCTTGCAGAATATTTCTCCAAGGGCTTGAACTAGAGCTTGCCTCCTGCTGAAGTCTCAGGGCTACAAGACTTCACCACCAGCTCCCTCCTGAATTCCCTTGCTGGGGATTCTGTCTGCAGAAGCCTGCGTGTCGCTGGGAGCTGGAAGCGCGACTCAACGAGAAGAAGCGTGTCGCTGTCGCAGCTGTTGCCGTAGCATCGCCGCCGCCGCATCACCAGAGAAGCGTGTCTTCGTCGCAGCTGCCTGCCGTCGCATCACCGGAGAAGCGTGTCTTCGTCGCAGCTGCCTGCCGTCGCATCACCGGGGAAGCGTGTCGCCACCGCAAGGGTCGCCATTGCATCACCGGAGAAGCGTGTCGCCGTCGCAGCCGCCTGCCGTCGCATCACCGGAGAGGCGTGTCGCAGGGCCTGTCGCGGCTCCAAAGGTACAGAGTTCGCCGCACGGCCGTTGGGCGTGCATGCATCATCTTCACGTCGTCGCATCGCATCAAGGGCGCACTCTCATCGTATCGCACCGGATCGTTGCATCGCATCGAGGCGCCTGCTCGCCGCATCGCCCTCCCTGCCGACCCTTTGTTTGTTTTGCGTTACACATCCAAGGTACTTTTGTGAGAAACGTGTCGCATTTATCATCATCTTGAACTAAGTTACTTCTACCATCTTTAAGTCTATTTTGAGTACAGTAATGTGGATTTTTGTCGTTTATGGTCTTGTGTAAAGTCTATATAAAGAATACTTATTTTTATAAAACCTGTGTGGTGTCCATCTCTAGTGTTTTCACTGTATTACTGTATGTGTTCACAAATGCTTAACACTCTGCCTCTGAGATAAGCCTGTCTGCTCGTGCCACGCTACCAAGGGGGTGAGCAAGGGTTATCCAGTAGTGTAATCCACATTTCCCTGACTAGAAGCAAGGGTCCCTATTTGGTCAAAGGTGTATACCATTGCCAACTAGAGACCCCCAGTTCTAACACACCAGCTTTTACGACATCTTGGAAAAGGCTGGTAACAATGAGATCGATCGAAAATGTGCTAATGTGTCTGGAATAGCAGAAGGGTTTTCTTAGCAAGGGTTTAACTCTTGCTTCCAAAGAGATGTCACTGTTCCTGGGCTCAAAGAGTTGTTGAACAGTGCATTGACCACCGGATTCAGCACATCAATGCCTCTGGCAGACACTCTGGGAGGACAAGGGTCTGCAGAACATCCTGCTTTACCATTTTTAATTGTTCATTCTGTTTGTAGCATGATGGATATTTTTACCCGAGTGGGTTTCCCCAAAGAGGTAGTATCTGACAAGGGCACCAGCTTCATGTCTGCATACATTACGTTCATGTGGGGCGAGTGTGGGAACGACAGTAAGACAAAGGGGGACTAGATATTGGCAGGGTGGGCCATCCTGCCAGGATGGGAGTGGAGGAGCTGTTCCCTGTTCCATTTACATTTCAAAGGAGCTGCCTCAGTACACTCACAAATAACTTCATGCCAGCCTTTTGTCTTCCCAGAACCCTTGGAGCCTGTGCAGGGAAGAGGGATATTCCAGAACCGTCTGGGTGGGTGGAGGGGAGGGGGGGAGAATTCCAGAAGTTTCTTCCATTTCAAAGATGGCAGCAGGTATAAAACAGGACTCTCAGACCCACTCTTCAATACACTCCTGGACCAGTGGGCATTACAGAAGATGGACTGCCCTGCTGCCAGAGGACTGCCCTGCACTTTGAGAAGGAAGACTTGACCTGCTACCTTCATCCCAGGCTAACCTGAGTGACTCCAAGGGTCAGTTGGCTGACCTCCTGTTTTAAGCAGTTGCAGGGAGCTCCAGAGACCTCCCTGCAACTTCCCAGCTGACCTGCTCCAATTGGAACTGCTGTCCTCTGCTAGGATAGTCCGCTATCTCTTAGTTTGTTGTTCCTGTGCTCCTGTGATAGGATTTTTGCCCCGAAATTCTCTGAATTCCTCAAGCTGGCGTAATCATGTAATTTCGCATCAGACTAGTAATGCATAATTACTGAAATTACTCTGACATAATTAAAATTTCACCCAGGCCTCGTTGTAGCCTGAATGGGGCTTCCACTCCCCTCAACCAATAACCAGATTTGTTACCACGATCAACATAGGTTAATATGTTTTCAGCTAAACCTTTAGTAGGTCAAGAAAATTCCCTACAGCATTGTGACTGTGATGCCTCACAATACAAACTCCACTTTTCAGACAAGTTCAACAATATGAATAAATCCCAAGATCTTGGATTTTGACAAATATGTTTACTCAAACCAAAGAAAAACTCCAATAATTATTCATTATTTTCGACTAATTTATTCTCTAAAATGTGACAACACCTAAATAAGCTCCAACAATCTAATAAGTCAAAAATGCAACACAATCATGAAAATTACAGCAAGTAAGATTCCTAATAACCTGTAAAATTGCATAGCCAAAGAGCTCACGTGCATTGTAATTTATGACACCACAATAATCTGCACTCTCAAACTACAAGTACCACAATGCACTCAGTAAAGCCACAATCTGTCACAATCCATCCACTCTATGATGCACTCATTTGCTCGGATGCAGCTCAGGAACACCAGAACACTGCCAATAATCCAATTAGACTAGACTATAGGAATCAGACTTCAGGAACATTTTATCTCTAGATCTTATCTAATCTTCTATCTGATCTGGAATGCCCATTGTTAGACCTGGCACTAATTGGCGTGGGTTTCCCCTGTATTTTTGCCTTTGTCTCCTGTGTTTTTGCTGTGTGCTGGACTTCGTTTTTGCTGGTCTAGATGCTTTGGGCACTTTGCCACTGCTGTTCAGTGCCAAAGTGCAAGTGCTCCCTTGGTAAAGTATTTTTTTTAAAACATATTTTTATTGGCATTTCCTTATACAATTGTTGGCATATAGTTATCGCTCATACCTGATACATATACATTCTCTTACAGGGGGAGTATCACAGAATCCAGTACATTTATTAAACCCTTGATGTCTCGGGTGCCTCTTCAAGTGGGGGTGCAACAAGCGGAGTTCCCACCAATTAACATTGTACTTTCCAACCATTGCAGAGTCTATCTTTATAATAACTGTCCCCAATCCCGTTCAGCTCCATGAAATGGTATGATTGTATTCGCCACTTGGGGTATCCATGCCTGTGTATGCGGTGCCGTGCTATCTTAGCATCATATATACATAAATCTTATCAAACAAGGGGTGAAAACAGAGAACAAAGTTTCACTCTGCCTGCCAGGGTCCAGTACGGCTCTATCCCTGAATAAGACTACGTGCGTGTCGTAAAACCAGCCGAGGGGGGGGGGAAAGGATACAGAGGAACTCAGGTGAGACAAGCAAGAGGGGGGGGCAAGGGAAGGGAGGGACACCAAAAACCCAGCCACCGCAGGGCTTCTGCGTGCGTCCAATCACGCCTCAGTCGTAGTACCAACCGACACCCATTTTCTTTTCCTAGTGTACAGAGGGGGTGGGGGGGGGGCACAAGAACTCCCGGTCGTGTAACCCATCGCTCTCTAGCATGACCAATTCACTACTTTATGTTAAGCTGTGGGGGGGGGGCTTCCCCTTCTCCCTCAGTGCTATCTGGGGTGCTCGGATATTCCCAACCATGGAACACGTCCCTCCATTGTTCCACTATGATCCCTTGGTAAAGTATTGTTATGGATTAGTGATTCCCTGATTGGCATATTTGATTTACTAGTCACTCCCTAGTACAGGGCACTGTGTGCGCCAATGGCCTGTAAATCAAATGTTGCTTCTGGGCTTGCAGCACTGATTGTGCCAGCCACATAAGCAGCCTGTAAATGTAACTCGGGCCTGCCATTGCAGAGCTTGTGGGCAGTCTAGGGCTCCCATGTCGACTTGGCAAGTGCACCCACTTGCCGGGCCCTAACCTTCCCTTTTCTTACTTGTTAGTCACCCCTAAGGTAGGCCCAAGGTACTGCTGGGGGAAGGGTGCAGTGTATGTAAAAGGTAGGACATGCCCTGGTATGTGTGGCATGTCCTGATAGTGAAATACTGCCAATTTCGTTTTTCACTATTGCAAGGCTACCTGTTCTCATAGGATTGAATGGGGAGTTTGCTTATAACATCTTATAAACATAAATACCCCTGGGAACAAGGTAGGAAAATAAAGTTTAGTATGCCTGAACTCAGAATGTTAAAATGCATCTTTTAGTGAAGGTGATTTTTACATTCTGTGTTTGAAAATACCACTTTTAGAAAGTAGGTATTTTCTTGCTTAGCCATCCAGTGTGCCTCTGCTAGGATGTGTATTGACTGTCTGGCTTTGGAGTGACAGGGGCTGGGGATGAACAGTGGCTCCAGAGAGTCTGATGGGTCAGGGCTGGGCTGAATAGACCTGGGATGCATTTAGAGTAGGGGGAGGAGATTTCCATTCACCTGAATGGGCCTGGTCTGTCTGACACAAAGCTGTCTCCACCTCCTGTCAGGAAGGTGCACCAGAGAGGACAGAACTGGTTTTGACTGAGCACAGGGCTTCTCTACCACCAAAGAACAACAGATTTTGCTGTATAAAAGAGGAGCCCAGACCCCAGACTTTTAGATCACTTCTGAGAAATCAAAAGGAACCTTTGTCAAGGAGAAGAGCTGGAGAAACTGGAGGTGAAACTGGAGCTGTGTGCTGTCTGGGGTTGGCCTGCAGTGGCTGTTTCTGCCAAGGAAAGGAGAAGGACTTTGCTGTGTGCTGTGTCCCCTGCTTGAGGAAGATCTCCAAGGGCTTGAAGTGGAGCTTGCCCCCTGTTCACAAGGTCTCAGGAACATCGAAGACCTCACCAAGCTTCTGGGCACCGTCTCTGGAACCGCTGTTTTCAGTTGCCTGGAGAAGAAAAGGGTAACCGACTCTGTCACCGAGTCCGTCGCAGGATTCCGTGTCTTGAAGGCACCGTAGAGCGCACCGCCTCGTTTCGCAACCCCAACCCTGGTCTCACCGACTCCGTCAACGAGCCGCTGCTTGCACCGCGTCCTGTGGGCATCGCACGCTGCACCACTTCGCTACATGCTGCACTGATGTCATCGACTCCGTCGCTGCCCGACTCGAACATCGACCGGCTCCGTCGCCGCATCGTGACCTGCCAGCACCGCATTGAGCACCGTCTCACACTGCAACGCAAGCCTTGGTCTCACCGACTCCGTCAACGAGCCGCTGCCTGCACCGAGCCATGAGGACACCGCACGCTGCAACTCTTCCATCTCACATCGCAACCGCGACGGTTGCCCCGGACTGGTTGGTACCATTGTGTCAGCCGCAACAACAAAAGGTACTGTCTCCGAGTCTGTCGGCGCTTTAGCTAACCCGTATTGACACGGTTGGCTGGAATTGTTAGACTCTGTCGTATTCAGTATCGCGGTAGCCCCGGACAGAGCAACCGAGTCGGAAGAACTGTATTTTCCCGTTTTTCCTGCTATTTAAAGGTTATTTTGCACAGTAACTATTTTTAAGAGTATTGTATGTGGCATTGTTTGTCGTTTTTGGTCTTGTTGGTTTAGATAAAGTTTGCTTATTTTTCTAAACTGGTGTGGTGTCCATTTGTAGTGTTTTCACTGTGTTGCTGTATGCATACACAAATGCTTTACACACTGTCTCTGAGATAAGCCTGTGTGCTCGTGCCACTCTACCAAGGGGGTGAGCAGGGGTTATTTTAGAAGTGTATCCCCCTTACCCTGACTAGGAAGAAGGGTCCCTACTTGGACAAAGGTGCAAACCTCTGCCAACTAGAGACCCCCATTTCTAACATTGGTGGCAGCGGTGGGATCTAGACTTGCATTTGTGCCTTGCATACAGTAATTGGTGTACACTACTAGCATAGTGCAGACCATCACACAACCACATACTATTACTGAACTCTTCTTTTGGATTTTCTGCAGCTTGAGAACTGCCAATTTTTTCATCATGACCAAGCCAGCATCCATTTCATCTATTGATGTTGAATTTCAGAAAGATAGGGTGGAAACCTACACTGTGTCTCAGCTTAAAGTCATCTGCAAGAAATTTAAAATCTCTGTGAAAGGCCTCACCAGAAAGGATGAATACCAAAAGGTGCTGAGGGCCTGGTTGGAATCCAGAAATCCCAGTGGGCAGGATGAGGAGCCTCCATTGGAGGCAGTTAATTTGGATGGGCAGCAGGAGGGGCTGTTGAATCTGCCAGGGGGGATGGTACCTTCCAGAGATGGCAGCAGTGTTTCTCCAAAAGGGCTGTCTCTAGAGGAGTTGGAGGACAGAGAAAGAAGTAGGGTGCATGACAGGGAACTTGCTAAGCTCGGGCTGGGGAAGGAGAGTGACATTGAGATTAAGAGTTGGAGTTAGAGATGCAGAAATTGGCCATGGAGGAATGAAGATGCTTTTGAGCATGAGAGAGGTTGGAGGAAGCTGGATTTGAAAGCAAAGAGTATAGAATCCAATTCCCATGGTGGCAGTGCACCATCAGTGCCTGGAGAAGGGAAGGTGTACATCCCCAAAGAGGTAATTAAGGACTTTGTGAAGAGTGAGGACATTGGGCAGTGGTTTAAGGCCTATGAGGTAGCAATGAGGTCCCATAGAATCCCCGAGAGAGACTGGGGAGCAGGGTTGTGGGGCCGCTTTATCTCAGAGGGGAGGGACACCCTGCTAGCCTTACCGACTGTAGATCAGATGTCTTATGCTCCCATGAAGGAAGCCTTAATCAGGAGGACAAAGATGCAAACCTCTGCCAACTAGAGACCTCCATTTCTAACACCCATATTCTCCACCAAAACTGTTGATGCTATCTTTTCTAAAAATCTAAGGCAAAGCACCTATGCAGGATCGGGGTGGTGTTGTCCTCAAGACCATATGAGGAAATGTGCCCCAACAAATAAGATTCCAGACAGCAAAATCAAGTAACATAATTAATTAAATAAGCTTTCTTTAGCCAGGCATGAGATAGAAACCATAAACTTTTATTAAATGAATAAAGCTAATTACAGAAGGAAAAAATATAGTTAGTCTCAAAATAAGTCAAAAATACATAATACATTGTGTATAGGGCCTAAGCCTCAATAAATAGAAAAAGTCAGTTGCAAATACAAGATAGAGTTTGCATTTAGACAAATAGATGCGGCATGAGACTTAAGGTCTTCTTCAAGCAGAGCAAACACAAGGAGAAGATGGACAGAGCTCTGAAACTTTTCAGACACTCACCCCCAGTCACAGATCTGGGTTGAATCCATCATCGTTCTTTAGCTCACTTTGCCACCCCAGTTCAGACCCAGCCATCTATATATATTTATTTATTATTTAAAATCTTACAATTCGAAAATCACCAGTACTCAATCATTAAAACGTATCTACACAAGAAAGTTCATAAAATACATTAAATACCCAAATTCAATTCTTCATTATTACGATTCATTATTACAAATATTAAAATAACAATTATTTACAGGTATAAGTTCTTTACTTTTGTGCAATATCTCATATACAAATGTTGCTCTAACTATCAGCAACTTCCATTCCTAATATGCTCGAATCATTAACTTCCAACTTCTTTTTTACAAGGATCATAAATTTAGTAAAGTTTGCAATCATTACTATATCTATTGGCCAGTGGTGGCTGGTGACATTTGAAAGAGGTGGGGCGGAAAAGTTGGGGTTGAGTATTATTGCACGAGGACCAAAGTGTGATTCGGATGGGTTTCATGGACCTTCATGTCATATTGATGATCTCATACCAAGTGTGGTCATTGCAAAATTAAAATATAAATGTGAATTAGTTTTGATCAATAGTGGTAACGCTAGGAACAGTAGGAAGTATTTGTATCTATTCAACTAGAACCTCAGCCAGGGAGAGGATCTGCCATACGCTGTACCGAAAGAGTAATAATATTTAAACAGCAAAGTCATACATTTTTTTCTTCCTTATTAATGACTCCAGCTGCAATCGTCTTCCTACAATCTATTTTTGTATAACCCCAGGAATGTTCAAATAACGTTGATGAGATGAAAATAATACTTCAGCTCATAAACAGCAGTGCCGACCTACAAGGATTAACATCCCAAACTCTTCTTCAGAGACCGAAACATGCCATCCTTAGTAAACGCCTGGAGTTTAGCGTCTGAAATCACTATCTTGCAAACTTGGTAGCGCTGCTTACAAACACTAGATTATTTAGGTGCCTAAGGTCATCCATATACCAACAAAAACACGGACGCAGCGTATACATCATTGTAAAACATTAATAAATTAGAAAAATCATGATAAAGCAAATACTTTTGAAATCCTTTTCCCTTATTGCGCAAATTCAACATGCTCCTGAACTATATTCTAGATCAGCAAATGCCAGTAAAATACAAATCGTCATTCCTTAGCGTGGCATGCTTTTGCTACATGAACTATGCAACTAATGGAATGTCTCCACATAATACGTGAGCTGCTTCCAGAGCAGGAAAGGGGTAGTAGCTGTTGGAAGCGGTCAGGCGAAGGGTGGGGTGGAGAGTGAGAATTAGAACTAGAAGGCACTGTCGCTCCAACTGATGGACCTGGCGAATCCATACATACGTCTAAAGCGGCCCCTCGTCCTGGGTAACTGCACATTAGCGATGACTTCAACAGGCCTAAGAACCCCGATTACAAGACAAAGTCAGAGCGCTGTGAAAATGCGAGTTTGCGCTCGGATCAGAATTTTCCGATGTGCTCTCATTACTGCACCCCGGATGTTATCCCCATACGGCTGTTGGCAGGTCCAACCTACAGGGATTTATCAGGGGGAAAGACCAGGAAAAGGAAAAAAGTGCAACGTTTGCTATGGTAAATATTAATGATTCCATGTGTTCACCTTCATGTCAAGGTGGGATCTGCCACAACCGTGCAATTAACTCAACTCCCGGGAGAAGTATTTACCGTATATGCAAATACCTCACCTCCTTCGGCCCACTCACAATCGTGCCTTAGACTTGGCCCCTACAGTAAACAGCCCATACACATGAGGGACATGTTGAGAATGTCAGCAGCATAAACTTTGCACCAAGTAATCCGTAAGGCGCTTTGAACGAGCAAATAAATTCGTGCCACAGCAGACAGTGAAAGGCCCCATTAGCTTCATCTGCAATCCTTTAACGCCAGGTGGCTCTTACTTCAGTTTCTTTGCCTGAGTCTGCTGGTATTGAAAGGGCATTTGTGTGCAGCACAGGGAACCGAGAGTCCGAGACTGTTGTACAATGTGAACCAAACACCTGGGCCTTTGCTCGAGCGCTCGTGCAGCACCCACCGTCGCGCGCCTCAACCAACCCTCATATTACTGCAAACATTACAGAAACACAGGCTTCCTCTCCGCCGTATGAGCGTAGATATCGATATTGTAGCAGGTGCAGAGGCACCAGGGCCGTGAGATGGAGCCCTCCCCCCGGATCTTAAATATGGGTGATTAGAACGACTTTTCTGCTGCTTGCAGGAGGGGTCCACGGCACCCTTGGTGCACCACTGCTCGAACAGACAGCTCTTAGGCTGTAATAGCCGGACTGTTCTCTTACCGGGGTGCGTTGGGGGGCATTTGGAAGTGGCACAACTCAGCTCTCTATCTGTTTGCAAACGCCGGGTCACCCCTGCGGATCCCCATTAGGCCCTGGCCCTTTATGTGTCAGTTACAGCCGACGTTATTATGGAGGCATATTATTAAAAAATGCAGCAGCATTACATTTCTGCAGTCGCGCCGGTGGAACATGGCAGTCGCGGGTAAAGGGTCACGGGGGGGGGGAGATGGTTATAATTTTTAAAAAACTTACCGGTCCGAGTCCTGAGTCCCGCGCCGCGTCAGCTCCTGGCAGTGGCGGGGTCCCAACAGGAAGCAGCCACAGGCAGCCTCCCTCCCCTCCCTTAAGCCAATCACAACGCTGCAATGGCAGCGTTGTGATTGGTGAGGCGCAGCCGAGAGCGCCTCAGCCGGGCCATTTTCTCTATGTAGGCTGCATGCAGCAGCCTACATAGAGAAAAAGGGGGAGTGCGCATGACTGCTTTGTTCGGCCCTGGGGCCGACCAAACAGTCAGTACCCACAACAGTGGGTAAGCAACTCCCCCCCTGCCCTCGAGAAGGACCGCCCACCCGCCCGCCCCCAACCAGGCACCCCAGGCACTTCTGCTTTCTCGCAGCGCGAGAAGCAGAAACATAAAATGGTAGTTTTACCATTTTATGTTTCTGCTCCTCGCACTGCGAGAAAGCAGTGGGGCGACGCCCCCACACCCGTATGGAGGAGCCGCCACTGCTATTGGCTTAAAACAAGCTAACAGAGCTTCTCTGCATGATCGTATCCCTCTTTCATTAAAACAGGTTTTTAAATAACTCTTTCTTTCAACCTTCAATGATGTACATATGCAAACCAAATGTATAATATTTTCTTCCCATCGGTTACATAATCTACAGCGGGTTGGCTTAGTTGGTCTCAACTAAGGCTTACCGTGCATTAGACCCGGCAGGTTGCCAAATCTTGCGGTCATAAATAAGTTCTTTGTTTTCATTGTCCATGGAATTTCTAGATATGGTTGCACTTTGAGGGTAGTGTATTCATTCACTATCATCCAGGCATGTGATCTTTTGATGAATAACTCTTTATCCTTTAGAAGTGATAGATGTTTTGTTAATCTATTAATTAGTTTTTTAAAAGATAATGGTGTTATTGACATTTCCCAAATCTCGTGTGCAGATAGTTCTTCTAGTGCTGTTTGAAGGTATGTATAAAAACGAGAAGTTTGGTTCTGTTGCATTTCTTGCCAGAGTAGGCAACTCATTGGATTAAGAGTATTAGTTTTAATTTGTTTCCATACCGTTACATACTGGCCCATCCTCGCAACTTGCTGATTACAAAAGCCAAATTCCAGTCGGATCTGGGCCGCTGAGGCGTTAACCGGCAGTCGAAACAGAATTTTAAATGTTTTTGTTATAGCATTGATTAAAAGTACAGAATCCATACCGCAAAGAACTTCGCTTCCATAAGTGAGACTGGGCATTAATTTCGCTTTTATAACCTTTAATAGTGGAAGATAAGTTGGACCACCCAGAGAGCTATGTAATGAGCGAAAGGCCATAATCAAGCAGTTACTTCTTTTTTTCAGCTCTGTTTTGTGTTGGAAAAATGAGCCCTTCTCATCAAACCATAAGCCCAAATATTTGTAGTGTTTCACTTGTTCAAGTTGCCGACTATTTAAGTACCATTTATGTTTACTGTGGCTCGATGCCCTATTGCAGACTGCCATTACTTTTGTTTTTGTTTCATTTATTACCATCTTATTCTTAGTAGAATATATTGATATTTTATTTATAAGTCGCTGCAGCCCTATCTTTGTTTGGCTGAGTAAGATAACATCGTCAGCATACAATAAATTTGAAATTTGTTTGTTAGCCAATTTCGGTGAGTGAGCCAACTCATTATCCAGTTCCTCCGTAAGGTCAGATAAAAATAGATTAAATAAGTACGGCGCTAATAGGCATCCTTGCTTTAGACCTTGAGATGTATCTATTCTTCTTGATAACCGTGAGCCATTACCTAATCGAGCCCTTGTCCAAGTCTCGGTATATAATAATTGAATTGCTTTTAAAAGGCCACCGTTAATACCGTAATTTTCCAATTTCCTCCATAAAATTTGTCTATCTACACAGTTTAAAGCTGATTTAAAATCAACGAAACATAGATATAGCGGTTGTTTTTTCACTTTATATTTTTCTGTTAACATTCCAAGTATTAGTATATTCGTTGTCGTGCCTTGTCCTTGTATAAAACCTGATTGGTTGGGAGGAATTAAATGCTTTTCCACTGCCCATTCTGTTAGTTCTTTCAGAAGAACTGATGTGAAGACCTTAGCTTTGATATCTTGCAGTGTTATTAGTCTATAATTAGCAGGATTTGACCACTCACCGCTCTTATAAATAGGTGAGATTATGGAAAACCTCCACGAGGAAGGGATGGTTGATGTTTGCACAGCTTGATTAAATACTAATGTTAGGTATTTGGCCCAGAGTAAAGCATTCTCTTTATAAAAGGCCGCTGGAATCCCGTTTGGACCGGGAGCGCCGTCAGATCTCTGTTTCTTTATAAATTTGGATACTTGACTTTCCGTAATAGAAATGTCAGTATTCTTTTTATCCTCTGACTTTTCAAATTATTCACGCCGGGACTCCATTCCGTGCTTGTGTTTGTATTGGAGTTTAGGTGTAAATGAAGGAAGTTGACCCAATCTGACTCAGGGATGACAGAGGATGTAGTTACTCTGCTAGATCTATTTAGGTTGTTAATTAAAGACCAAAACTCCCTTGCATTATTCTTTTTACTGGTATATAATGCCTTAGTCCATAGTGCTTGTTTTTCTTGCATTTTCTCATTCCAAATTCGTTTTCTTACTTCTGCATTTATTTTCTTTAATTTATCTCCATAGATTTGATTCCCTGGGTGTTTCTTAACCAATCTCAAGATTTTATTGCGCTCTTTTTTTAATAGGTGACTTTCCGAAGACAGTTTGACCAGCGCCCTTGATTTTATGCCCTTCCACTCCTTATTACTAACTTTTTGTTTCTGACTTAAGACTAATTTATTTGTGAAGAGGGACCATTTTTCAATAGCGTTCGAACCTTCTCCATCAAAACAAATTTCAACCATTATTTTCGATATTGCTGTGATCGATTCTTTGGTGCTTTCAGTCCAATAAAGTTTCTTATAGTTTACCGTATTTATATCTCCCAGCAGAGTCACATATTCTCCATGCCTTACACAGCTTAAATTTAGCTCAATTATTTGTTGATTATGGTCACTTCCGTTTGCTTCGCCGATCTGGTAGGTTGCAATCTTTTGAAATAAGTCTAATGATGCTATTGTGTAGTCTATTCGTGACTTGTTACCCAAGGCTTGATAAGTCCAGGCAGGTGGTCTATCTTGCGGAAAACGTCCGTTTAGCACCCTTAAACCAAAGGATTCTAGATCTCTTAGAAAATTCTTTCCAATTTTCCCTTTCCTCTCTTCCCTAGTGTCCGATGTGAGGCAGGGACTTGGAATTGCCCATAAGTAGTTCTGTTCTTGTATTTCTTCATCTCTCACGTAAGACCATAACATGTTCATATTAAAATCACCCGTAATGATGACCTCAGGTTGCGTGTCCTTTTCCAGTTGCTGCAGTATTATAGTTGACAAACTACTAACCGTTGCTTTTCTTGAGCTGCCATCCGGGTGTATATATACATTTATTAACAGGAGTGTTTTATTCGCCCGTTTATCTTTATATACGTAGTTTTACAATCAAACAGTCGGTTATATTTTGTATTTCCTCCTCACTTTCCATTTTTATTTCTGTTGAAATAAAGGTAGCCAGGCCCCCACGAGATCTGCCGAATTTGCTTGTTTTTGTGGCGGACATATAGTAACCCTTAAAGCCTTCTAATTTAAAGGGTTCGTTTGCACAGGTCTCTTGTAGACAAATTATTTGAAAATCTTCTGACCTTTGGGTCAGTTGTTCATTTTGTAATTTAGATTGAATTCCTTTTATGTTCCAGGAGCATAATCGTATTGTATCACTTAGATTTGTTACTTCCTTCTTGGGATCATCATTTGTAAGTTGTCAATCCTCCCTTGCTCCGTGCAATGCTGTCGTTAACCAGCCTAGTTGTAACTCCTCCATTGGTTCTCTTTTGTTTACAATAAAGAATTTTGATGTTTGTCCCATATTTTGTCCTATTGGATTTTTTAATATTGAGTATGCCTGGTTATTCTCCGATCCCGTCCGATATTTAGTTGTTTTTTTGATGATTTTAACGGGCTTGGGTAGGAAGGTTGGAGCGGTCTCGTAACTTTTATTCCCCAAGCCAAAAAAGGTCATATTCTTGTATAATAAGATCTACAGAGGTGGGTGAGGTCCAAGTTACCAGGGTTGGTTCTTGATTGCTGCTTTCACTTCCTAAAAATTCAATTGATACAATATCAGTGCTTCTAATTCTTTCTAGCGACGGTATTGCTTTACACAATCTCAAGATGTTACCACGATTCAGGATGTCGTTGTTTCCCCTGGATTTATATTCAGGTTTAAAAATCAGTTGGACTCCTCCCTCCTTTTGAACTTGTTTTATTTTGGCTTTTTGCAGTGGATTACAATAATTTAGTAACTCCTGCTCTTTTGGCTCACCTAAATGTTTCAGTGGTTCCTGGGTCCATGAAGGTTGTTTTACTGATTGATTAACCTGGGATATTGCATTTGACGTATTAGGAATTTTTATTCTTTCTGTTACACACTCTCGTGCTGTCTTACTTTCCTTCTGATTTTTATGTTACCTATAATATCTTCAGTTAATATGGATTGGTCAAATTTTATTTTTGTCTTTTCATTGTGAGATAGTTCAGCTTCTCACTTTTGTATTAGTGTCCTTAGCTTTTGTGCTGTCCGTATGGTGTTGTTTACTTTCTAAGTCATCCGATTTTTTATGATCTACTGGGTCTTTGATGGTTTTATTCATTGCGTCTGGCAATTTTTTTATTAAACATACGATAGAGGGGTTTTGTTACTTCTATAACTTTGTTTACTTGTTTCGAAGTTACGTTCGTTGGTCCTTTTGAATTCAGCAGGCTGTTCCCTGTTTTTAATAACTCAATATCAGGGGAAGATTCAATTTTTGAAGCTTTTGTTACTTTGTTCCTTGCTTTCCGTTGTTTTTTTCTCTGTCTTTTTGATAATTGGTATTCCTGTGGTGTTTCCGATTGTATTGTTTGCGAGGCGAATGAAATTCTTCCTGCTTGGGCTTCATTTTTTCATCTACTAAATCCTTGATACTTTCATCTTTTACTGTTTTGTTGATCATAATTTTTTCAATTGCGCTCCCATTTTTGTTTCCGGGGTAAATAAATTTCCTCTTAGGTCTTCAATTATTGTATTTAATACTTCCGGAATTGTGGCTAGTTTGTTGATCAGTGGAGCACAACTACAGTCTGTGTATGAGGATATTGGTTGTGACTGAGCTCTTATTACCAGATTATTTAGCGTATCTATCTTGTGATCAATTCCCGCTACTGAGGTTGCCATGGTGCTAAGAAGGTCTACCTGCACCTCCATTTTATTTGACTGATAAGTCAGGGCTTCTAGTATTAGTTGTGAGGTTCTAAAAAACAGATCCCATATTGATCCTGAATCCCAGTTGACCACACAATGTGCATCCTGATTTTGGCTGTTTACAGAAGAGTGTTGTTTATTCAATTCTTCGTCTTTATTTCCTAATTCGATAAATTCTAGCTTTTTATTACGTTCATCCTTTTGATAAGGTGTACTCCATCGCTGCAGATTATCCGATTTCATAATGTAATCGTCCATATTATTTTGAGATATGTTAGTCTGCTTGATATTCTCCTGACCCGAATTTTGCTCTACATCCTTAGACATTGACATAGTGTCGATTTGAAGGGGATTCGATAAGTTCATATTGGCCTTTGTTGTTACTTTTCAGCTAACCTCCCCTTTTAAGTTGTCTTGTCGACTTTGGTTTGGCTGCACCAGATTCGTTGGGTCGCCTGTTATAGTAGCTTTTTTTACATTTACCTGCACTTCAATTGGTAGTGGTGCCCTTGTTACTAAGAGGTGTTCGAAATCTTCATGCTGTGTTCTCGTATCGATTGGGTCATCTTGTTGCACGTGACCAGTTAGGGGAATTGTTAACATCTCTAGATCAGTTATTTGGCCCCATTGATTGTCAAGTTCCTCATTTATTTTTATAGTTAGCTCCTTTCCGTACTGGTCAACCTCCAGGACATCATGCTTTTGGGATATTGCACTTGATTCATTCACTGGCTTGATTGGTGTTTGAAGTCCTCTTGAGTCAGTTTGTAATGTTAGCATTGCTCCCGCTGGGTCCTTCATAAAGTCAAACTTTGTCGGGAGCTTTGTTGTTTTCCCAAATATATGTATCATAGCCGTTTTAGAAGCCTGGTTTTCCCTGCTTGTTTTATTTTTATTTTGTTTAGAATTGCTGTTGATTGTAGTTTTTTTTTCCTTCTAATGGGGGGAATGGTGGTCGCTCCTTTCCCGACCTCTTACTTCCCACTTAGTTGTATGGATATAAAACTACTTCTTAAAGCCTCACCTCTCACCACTTGCAGTTGAGTTACAGTTGCAGTTATAGCTGTTCCTCGGTCACTGTAGATGTAGGTGTAGGTGTAAATGTAGGTGTTTACCATAGATATCACAAGGGCCACGGGAATTCCAGTACTCCAGTACACCGGAACTCAGTACTCTATTCTGCTCGTATCAGCTCTACTCAGAAGCAGGATGGGGTGGGTTGGGAGGCACTGCGTGCAGCCTTCCTCTCTGCACTGCACTGCAAGACAGAGAAAGCCAAGATGCCCCTTCCCCAACCTTGAGTTATCCGTGAGCAAACCGGTCACGGTCACCACCAACCTGCCAAGACCAGCAGGCACCAGGCACCAACCGTCAGGGAAGAGCCCGTCTCCGCCCTTCCTTCCTCCGCAAGCTGCCGCTCCTCGCTTTCTGCTCTCCGATTGAGAGCAGATGTCAGCGGCGGTGGCGGTGGTCAAAGCTGCGGTCAAAAGCGATGGAGGAGCACGGCTGCAGCAGCGGGGAACGGGCGGACTCCTTCCTGATCAGCCCACTCTACAGGCGGCAGACTGGTGTGATCCTACTGCCGCCAATGTCACCGTTGACATCCTCGCTGCACTCGCTGCCCTCACTGCCCTTGCTGCTGCTAAAGCACCACTGCCGGTTGCGGCACAAAATGCACAAAATGCGGCACAAGCTGTCAAAGTTGTGTTGTATTATTTTACAAATTGTATCCCAGCAACTAAGAGCCGAGAGCAGGAGTCTCCGCTCTGCACTCCTGCTCCTTGAGGCTTGAGGATGGAGCGCAGGCGGAGTTTTCGGGACTGTGGATGGACGCTCGCAGATCCCTTGGAGTATTACACTATGCGCTAGAGGGGCCAAAGGGGGCCAATGAGGGCCTAGCGGGGTCAAGCGGGGTTGAGCGGCCAAGCGGGGGGCACAGGCGGGTACAGGCTGGTTGATTGAAGCCGCCCGCGCCACCTCAGCGCCGCCGCCACGCCTCACCGCCTCCACGCCTCACCGCCTCCACCGCCTTACCATGAATCGAGAGACAAGGCTGCTGCGAGACAGCGGCACTGACGGCTTCACCGCCCACCGCGGCGGTGTGAGATGGAAAAATGCGGCGGGTGAAAAGGGGTGCTTGCAACGAGCTTGCAACGGGCTGGAAAGAGGCCTCCTGGCTTCCTCGCTGGCTTCCTCGCTGTCAGCGCAGTACTGCAAGCTTAGTAAGCTGATATGCGGCTCCTGCCGCAATAAACAACCTTTCTGATATGCGGCTCCTTCCGCATTAAACAAACTTTCGCGGGTCCCACCGCGCCAGGCAGCACTACCATGGCACAGAAAAACTCTCTGGTGTGCGGCTCCTGCCACGTTAAACAAACTTTCGCGGCACTCCCGCGGCACACACAAACTTTCTGATATGCAGCTGATATGCGGCTCCTGCCGCGGGACAGATAAACTTTTCTGATATGCGGCTCCGCGTTAAACAATCTTTTGCGGCAGCACCACCGCGACACAAAGAGTCCGGTCCGGTCGCCTCACCTCTGGTGAGGGAGGGCCAAGTGGAGAGCCGAGCCAGTCCCGGCCCACCGTCTGCGGCGGCTTCGGCAGCTTTTCGGCATTTTGCCGCGTTCACGCTCACAGCCGCTCTGCCGCTCTGCCGCTCTGCTCCTCGCTGCTCGAAGGCCGGCAAAACCAAAACCTGGACCGGATCACTTCCCAGAGAATCCTGTCCGCAAAACCAAGTTTGACAGGATGATTGTTTCCAGTCCAGGGAGGATCTGGCGTGGCAGTTCGGGCTGGACTGTTCCCATGAGGAACAGGGTCAAGACTGATGTGCATGTGGCTGGGTCCAAACTGGGGTGGCATAGTGAGCAAAAGAACAATGGATGAAACCCAGATCTCTTGACTGGGAGTGAGTGGTTGAAAAGTTTCAGCACCCCGTCCATCATCTTGTTGTGTTTGCTATGTTCGCCCTAAGCGACCAAGGGCATGCCCTGATGTAGGTCCCTTTTTCGCTGTGCCACTGGATTCAAGCTAGTCTGGCTGATGAGGAGTGAAACCCTGAAACCGGTCCCAGGATGATTGTTTCCAGTCCAGGGAGGATCTGGCCTGGCTGTTCGAGCTGGACTGTTTCCATGAGGAACAGAGTCAAGACTGATTTGTATATGGCTGGGTCCAAACTGGGGTGGCATAGTGAGCAAAGGAATGATGGATTAAACCTAGATCTCTTGACTGGGAGTGAGTGGTTGTAAAGTTTCAGCACTCCGTCCATCATCTTGTTGTGTTTGCCTTCTTCAAGCAGAGTCAGAAAGTCCAGACTTTGCAACAGACCAAGAAGGGTCTGCTCCCTAACAGTCAGACAGGCATTTCATGGTTCACCGCCAATAATGAGCACTTTTATAATAAAATTGACAGTAAAAACCACATATTCAGCAAGAGTTGAACAAAATGTTACATAGGTTTGACAAAGTACAATACATCATTCCCTAACTTTATCCCAACACCATCTCCTAAAAGACTATTTAATTAGCACCCTTCTGACCTAATGTCATCGGATGTGACAGCACAAATCTAGTTACACACAAAACAATAAAAGACTAATAGAATGAATGGCTTTTTTAAATTTAAGCAGGGAGACCAACTGATATGTTTTATAGTACAGCATCCTCCAGGCTCACCTAGAACAGCATGTCATCACAAAGCATTATTGCACATTTTGTTGCTTACAGAGCCAGTTAGAGATCAGAACATGGTCACGTTTGAAATTCAAGATGGAGTCAGGGCCTGATTCAGCGAATACCAGGAAAATATAGTTCTGTAAAGTGCAGTGTTAACGTTTTTAATGCAAGTCATTCTGGACACAAAGTAAACGTCTGTCAATCAAAATATCCCTCACACACACCACTGTGGTGCACTTGTCATCCTGTGGACCCCCACCTCCCACCTTCTTTATTTCTCTAGGGCAGTAGGACACGTCCTCCTACCTCCTCGGTGTTTCCACGCATGACGCAGCATTTACATCTTCCCTACATGTCACCCTTGGAGTAGTGTCACACCACTTCTCTTCCTAACTAACCGAGGAATTTCCCGTCACCCCAACCCTGTGTTTACTTATGCCACCACCCCCCTTGCTTGACATCCTGCCATCCCTTACTCACTCTTTCTGAGTGACGTAATCTCGCTCCTCTTCTCCTTTACCACATTCCAACCAGCAATGTCACAGGTAGCTCCCCCTCATCCCACTGTCGTGTCCCCACACCCCTTTCCCTCCATCGACAAGTGATATTACATTTTCCTCCGGTTCCTGCCTTAAGGACATCGCCTTCTCTCCTCTGACTCCTCTCCTGACGTCACGCTAGCATCTACCCTCCGCTAGTGATGTCACTCCCCTGCCTCTCCCGCCCCCGGTGTGTTTGGCTTTGCACTGACAGGAGCGCGGGATGATGGCGGCGGCCGTTCGCCTGCTCCAGCAGCTGGGCTGCAGCTACCACGGCGTCTGCATGGAGTAGGACGGGCGGAGGGCGCCGCGCTGGAGGACCAGCAGCACATCCTGTACAAGGGCGGGATGGAAATCACCGCCCCGGAGAGCCAGCAGATACCAACTGGCGAGGAGAGCTTCGCGCCGGAGGAGCAGCAGCAGCTGCTCATGTTCATGGACAGGATGGAGAGCATGCACACGGACAGGATGGAGAGCATGCACACGGGCGAGATGGAGAGCAGGTACACGGGGGAGGTGGAGAGCAGGTACACGGACGAGGTGGAGAGCGTGCACACGGACGAGATGGAGAGCCTGCACACGGACAGGATGGGGAGTACTGCGCTGGTGACCCAGCAGCTCCTCATGCACACGGGCGAGGTGGAGAGCACGGCGCTGGAGAACCAGCAGCATCTCGTATACACGGACAGGGTGGGGAGCACGGCGCTTGGGACCCAGCTGCACCTCAGGTTCACTGGCGGAATGGAAAGCACAGCACTGGAGGACGAGCAGCATCTTATGTACACTGGCGGGATAGAGACCAACGCACGGGAAGACCAGCATCACAACATGTACACGGACAGGGTGGAGAGCACGGCGCTGGGGACCCAGCAGCACCCCGTGCGCACGGACGGGATGGAGAACACAGCGCAGGAGGACCAGCAGCGCCTTTTGGACCCTGGCGGCATGGAGAGCACCGCGCACGAGGACCAGCAGCACATCCTGGGGACCCAGCTGCACCCCGCGAGCGAGGGAGGTTCACCAAGTGCGGCGGGAGAGGACCAGAACCGTTTCATGTCCTCGGACGTTATCGTTGCAGAGAGCACGGGGCAAGCAGTCGAGTCAGAGCGCTGTGGGATTGAACCCCAGCAGCACCCCGCGAACACGGAAGGGACAGAGTACCCGGGGCATGACTGGGGGGTTCTTACATGCAGGAGCTTTATCGAGAGAAGGACACTGGGGGAGCAGGAGCAACACATGGTCAACGATACCGAGAGCGAGCCTCTGGGGGAGCAGCAGCAACTCATCCACAAGGAAGGGGAAGATAATAAGGAGATGGAGGAAAAGCATCACTGTATGACCCTGGATGGGGCACAGGGCCGTATTCTAGGGGACCAGCAGGGCCTCGTGTTCAAGGACTGTACCGGGATTGAACGCACGATGCCCACACTTCGTACACAGAGTGGCGTCCTGGGGGACCAGCAGCACATCATACCCATACATGAGCCGGAGAGGGAGGTCATGGGGGACCAGCAGCTCCTCATGCCCATGAATGGCACAGAGAGTCAGGACGTGGGTGACAAGCAGCACCTAATGCTCTTGGATGGTAAAGAAAGTGTGGTTCTGGAGGACCAGCAACACCTAATGCGCTTGGATGATGCAGAGAGTGTGGTTCTAGGTGACCGGCAGCACCTCTTGCTCTTGGTTGGTACAGAGAGTGTGGGTCTGGGTGACCAGCACCACCTCATACCCTTGGATGACGCAGAGAGTCAGGTCGTGGATGAACAGCAGCACCTAATGCTCTTAGATGGTAAAGAAAGTGTGGTTCTGGAGGACCAGCAGCACTGCAGGCTCTTTAATGTTACAAAAACTGGGGTTTTGGAGGACCGGCAGCACTTATTGCCCTTGGATGGTACAGAGAGTGTGGCTCCAAGGGACCAGCGTCAGCTTATGTCCTTGAATAGTACAAAAACTGAGGTTCTGGATAACCAGCAACTCCTCATGCTCTGGGATGGTACAGAGTGTAAGGTTCTTGAGAACCAGCAGCACCCAAAGCCCTTGGATGGTACAGAGTGTGTAGTTCTAGAGGACAAGCAGCACCTAATGCCCTTGGATGGTTCAGAGAGTGTGGTTCTGGAGGACCGGCAGCACCTAATGCTCTTGGATGGTGCAGAGAGTGTAGTTCTGGGTGACCAGCACCACCTCATGCCCTTGGATGGCACAGAGATTCAGGTCGTGGTTGACCAGCAGCACCTCATGCTCTTGAATGATACAGAGAGTGTGGCTCCAAGGGACCAGCGTCAACTTATGTCCTTGAATAGTACAAAAACTGAGGTGTTGGAGGACCAGCAACATCTCATGCTCTGGGATGGTACAAAGTGTGTGGTTCTTGAAGACCAACAGCACCCAAAGCCCTTGGATGGTACAGAGAGTGTAGTTCTAGAGGACCAACAGCACCCAAAGCCCTTGGATGGTACAGAGAGTGTAGTTCTAGAGGACCAGCAGCACCTAATGCTCTTGGATGGTTCAGAGACTGTGGTTCTGGAGGACTGGCAGCACCTAATGCTCTTGGATGGTGCAGAGAGTGTAGTACTGGGTGACCAGCGCCACCTCATGCCCTTGGATGGCACAGAGAGTCAGGTCGTGGGTGACCAGCAGCACCTAATGCCCTTGGATGGTACAGAGAGTGTAGTTCTGGAGGACCGGCAGCACCTATTGCTCTTGGATGGTACAGAGAGTGTGGCTCCAGGAGACCAGCATCAGCTTATTTCCTTGAATAGTACAAAAAGTGAGGTTCTGGAGGACCAGCAACTCCTCATGCTCTGGGATGGTACAGAGTTTGTGGTTCTTGAGGACCAGCAGCACCTCAAGACCTTGGATGGTACAAAGACCATGGTTTTGGAAGACCAGCAGCACCTCATGTTCAGGGGTGGTACAGAGAGTCAGATCCTTGTTCACCAGCACCACCTCATGCCCTTGGATAGCACAGAGAGTCAGGTCGTGGCTGACGAGCAGCAACTCATGCTCCAGAATGGTACACGGAGTGTGCACCATCCCATGCAGAAGAACGTATCAGAGATTGATGATCTCGAGGACCAGCACGACCACATGTCTAAGGACAATACAATGAAGGAATCTTTCATGCCCATGAATGGTACCAAGGTTCAGATCCTAGAGGATGAGAAGTGCTTAATTTCCAAGGAGGGTCGAGAGGATGAGGTCCTTAGGGACCAACAGCAGCTCATGCCCATGGACGATACAGAGAATAAGGAACTGTGGAACCAACACCACCCCATGACCAAGGATTGTACTGAGCGTTTGGTCATGAAGGACCAACTAGAACTCATGCCTATAGATGGCACAGCGGGTGAGTTCCTAAGAGACAAACAGGAGTTTATTACAGTGGATGCTACAGAAAAGGAAGACCTAGAGGACCAACAGCACTTCATGCCCAAGGAAGGTGAAGAAAGGAAGGTCAGCATGTCAGTTAATGGCACAACAACAGTGTGTGTGGTACGGGAGGACCAACAGCCCCTCATGTCCAAGGGTGGCACAGAGATTGTGATCCTGGGAGACCAGCGGCAATCAAAGCCCAGGGTTGGTACAAAGAGTGAGCACTTCCTATCCAAGGAAGGTGCAGACAATGAGGGCACAGAGAAAAAGCAACAACTCGTGTCCAAAGGTGGCTTGGAGAGTGAGGACTTGGAGGACCAGCAGCACCTCATGCCCAAGGAAATGTTAGAGAGTGAGGGTCTTGGTGACCAGCAGGACCTCGTGTTCAAGCGTGGTACAGAGAGTGAGGTCTTCATGCGACTGAACAGCACAGACAATGAGGTCCTGGGGCAGCAGCACACCATTCATGAGGATGGTGCACAGAATGAGCTCCTGTGGGACATGCAGAACCTCATGCCCAAGAATGGTACGGAGAGTGAGGTCATGGGGAAGCAGAAGAACACTAGACCCAAGGAAGGTACACAGAATGAGGTCATGTGGGAAAAGCAGTACACCATGCATATGAACCACACAGAATGCGAGGACATGGGGCAGCAGCACACCATTCATGAGGATGGTGCACAGAATGAGGTCCTGTGGGACATGCAGAATCTCATGCCCAAGAATGGTACGGAGCGCAAGGTCATGGGGAAACAGCAGCAGATCATTGACAAAGTTAGTGGACAGAATGGGTTCATAGGGGACATCCATCACTTAATGCCGAAGAATGTTACAGAGTCTGAAGTTCTAGGGGACTTGTACGATATCATGTCCAGGGATGGTAGAATCAGTGAGCTGCTAAGTCCCAAGCACGGTACTAATATCGAGGTCACAGAGAATGAGCAGTGCTTTATTATTAAGGACAGTAGAGAGTGGGAAGTCCTGGAGGCCCTTAAGCATCCCAGTGCCAAGGATGGTTCGCATAGTAAAGTCCCAGCAGACCAGGAACGAGGTACAGAGAGCAAGGTACTGGAGGACCAGCAGTACTTCATGCCCAAGTATGGGAGAGAAAGTGAGGTCCTGGTAGACAAGAAGATTCTTATTCCCAACAATTGCACAGAGAATGAAGTCCAAGATGCGCATCAAAACTTCATGCCAAAGGAAAGTACAGGAAGTGAGGGTCTGGAGGACCAGCATCACGTCTTGTCCAAACATGGTACAGAGAGTGACTTCATCATGCCCATAAATGAGAAAAAGACAGAGGATGAGGTTCAGTGGGACCACCAGCAACTCAAGGATGGCACAAAGCATGAGGAACTTGGAGACCAGCATCAAGCCATGCCTACAGATGGTACAAAAAGGGATATGTTTATATCCAAAGATGGCACAGTGACTGAGAACCTGAGAGACCAGCACCACCTCTTGCCCAAAGACAACACAAAGAGTGAGCATGTCATATCCAATGAGTGTAAAAAAAATTATGTTCTTGAAGTCCAGCAGCACCCCCTCCCCTGGTATGTGGCAGAAACCGAGGGTGTGGTGGACAAGGAGCTCCTCTTGCACAAGGATGGCAGAGAGGGTGAGATCATCATGCCCACGATAGACACAGAAACTGGGATCAGGGAAGATTCTCAGCACCTAACACCCAATTACATTGTAGAGGACCAGCAGCATCTCATTTGTGATCTACAACTCTTACTACCCATGGACAGTATAGAGGTGCTAAACGTTGACCACCACTTCATTGGAAAGGAAGGTACAAAAGGTGACATGCTGAAGGGCCAACAGCATTTCATGTCCAAGGGTGTAACAGAGAAAAAGCATCTCATACCCAAGGATGATGTCAAGAGTGAGGATCAGAAGTGCTTTATTCCCAATCCCAAGGAACCTAAAGAGATCAGGGTCATGGAGGACCTGCAGCACCTCATGCCTAAACATAGTAAAATGAATGAAGTTCCAGGAGACCACCAGGACCTCAGGTGCAAGGACAGTACAAAGAGTGAGCTCCTCGTGCAGGAAGGTACCAGGAGTGAGTTCCTGAAGGACAATAAGTACTTCATTACCAAAGATGAAAGAGAGAGTGAGGTCCTTGGGGACCAACGTCCCCTCTTCTTCGAAGACGGTATAGAGATCACAAGCCTTGGGGACCAAGAACACCTCATGCCCAAGTATAGTACGGAAAATAAGGTACTGTGGGACCAGCAGGACCTCATGACCAAGGATGGTACAAAGTGTGTGGTCGTGGAAGACCAACAGGTTCTCATACCCATGGATGTTACAGAGAGTGATGTCCTGGGAGACGAGCATCAGCTTATGCCAGTGGGTGGCAGATTGAATGAAGTCCTGGGGTACCCACAGCACTTATTGACAAAGGAAGATGCAGATAGTAAAGTTATCATGCCCATGAATGGTACAGAGAATGAGGCCAAAGAGGACCAGCAGTATGCCATGCCCAAGGGCGACACAGAGAGTGTGGTCCTGGGAGACGAGCAGCAATCCATGCCCAAAGTTGTTAAAAATAGTGAACTTGTTATGCATAAGGATGGTACAAAGAGTGGAGTCTCAAAGGACCAGCTCCACCTAATGCCCAATGATTTCACAGAGAGTGAGGGTCTTGGAGTCCATCATCACCTCATGCACAATGAGAGTACAGAGAGTGAACTGCTCATGTCCAGTGATGTCACAGAGTGTGAAGTCCTGGAAGACCAGCAGCATCTCAAGCCCAAGGAAATTACAAATTGTGATATTCTAGGTTATCAACAGCACCTTTTGTTCAAGGGTGATATAGAGAGTATGGGATTTGGGGATCACCAGAACATTATCACAAAGGATGCTACAGACACTGAAGGCTATCAGCATCTCATGCCCAAATATGGTACAGGCAGTGAGGTTCTGGAAGACCAACAGAACTTCATGGACATGGATGATACAGAGAGTGAGCTCCTCATACTCAATAATGCCACAGAGTATGAGGTCATGGAGAACCAGAAGAATCTCATGAACAGGGATGGTGTAGAGAGTGACGTCCTGGAAGATCAACTCCACCTTGTACCCAAGAAAATTAGAGCATGTGAGGTCTTCGGGGACGAGCAGCAGTTTATGGTCAAGGAAGTTACAGACTGCGAGATTCTAAAGAATCAGCAGCACCTCATGCCCAAAGATGGTACAGGCAGTGAGGTTCTGGAAGACCAACGGAACTTCATGGACATGGAGGATACAGAGAGTGAGCTCCTCATACTCAATGATGCCACAGAGTATGAGGTCATGGAGAACCAGCAGAATCTCATGACCAGGGATGGTGTAGAGAGTGACGTCCTGGAAGACCAACTCCACCTTGTACCCAAGAAAATTAGAGAATGTGAGGTCTTCGGGGACGAGCAGCAGTTTATGGTCAAGGAAGTTACAGACTGCGAGATTCTAAAGAATCAGCAGCACCTCATGCCCAAAGATGGTACAGGCAGTGAGGTTCTGGAAGACCAACAGAACTACATGGACATGGAGGATACAGAGAGTGAGCTCCTTATACTCAATGATGCCACAGAGTATGAAGTCATGGAGAACCAGCAGAATCTCATGACCAGGGATGGTGTAGAGAGTGACATCCTGGAAGACCAACTCCACCTTGTACCCAAGAAAATTAGAGAATGTGAGGTCTTTGGGGACGAGCAGCAGTTTATGGTCAAGGAAGTTACAGACTGCGAGATTCTAAAGAATCAGCAGCACCTCATGCCCAAAGATGGTACAGGCAGTGAGGTTCTGGAAGACCAACAGAACATCATGGACATGGAGGAAACAGAGAGTGAGCTCCTCATACTCAATGATGCCACAGAGTATGAGGTCATGGAGAACCATAAGAATCTCATGACCGTGGATGGTGTAGAGAGTGACGTCCTGGAAGACCAACGCCACCTTGTACCCAAGAAAGTTAGAGAATGTGAGGTTTTCAGGGACGAGCAGCAGTTTATGCTCAAGGAATTTACAGACTGCGAAATTCTAAAGGATCAGCAGCACCTCATGCCTAAAGATGGTACAGGCAGTGAGGTTCTGGAAGACCAACAGAACTTCATGGACATGGAGGATACAGAGAGTGAGCTCCTCATACTCAATGATGCCACAGAGTATGAGGTCATTGAGAACCAGCAGCATCTCATGACCAGGGATGGTGTAGAGAATGAAGTCCTGGAAGACCAACGCCACCTTGTACCCAAGAAAGTTAGAGAATGTGAGGTCCTCGGGGACAAGCAGCACTTTATGCTCAAGGAAGTTGCAGACTGCGAGATTCTAAAGGATCAGCAGCACCTCATGCCCAAAGATGGTACAGGCAGTGAGGTTCTGGAAGACCAACAGAACTTCATGGACATGGAGGATACAGAGAGTGAGCTCCTCATACTCAATGATGCCACAGAGTATGAGGTCATGGAGAACCTGCAGCATCTCATGAACAGGGATGTTGTAGAGAGTGACGTCCTGGAAGACCAACGACACCTTGTACCCAAGAAAACTAAAGAATGTGAGGTATTCAGGGACGAGCAGCAGTTTATGGTCAAGGAAGGTACAGACTACGAGATTCTAAAGAATCAGCAGCACCTCATGCCCAAAGATGGTACAGGCAGTGAGGTTCTGGAAGACCAACAGAACTTCATGGACATGGAGGATACAGAGAGTGAGCTCCTCATACTCAATGATGCCACAGAGTATGAAGTCATGGAGAACCAGCAGAATCTCATGACCAGGGATGGTGTAGAGAGTGACGTCCTGGAAGACCAACTCCACCGTGTACCCAAGAAAATTAGAGAATGTGAGGTCTTCGGGGACGAGCAGCAGTTTATGGTCAAGGAAGTTACAGACTGCGAGATTCTAAAGAATCAGCAGCACCTCATGCCCAAATATGGTACAGGCAGTGAGGTTCTGGAAGACCAACAGAACTTCATGGACATGGAGGATACAGAGAGTGAGCTCCTCATACTCAATGATGCCACAGAGTATGAGGTCATTGAGAACCAGCAGCATCTCATGACCAGGGATGGTGTAGAGAATGAAGTCCTGGAAGACCAACGCCACCTTGTACCCAAGAAAGTTAGAGAATGTGAGGTCCTCTGGGACAAGCAGCACTTTATGCTCAAGGAAGTTGCAGACTGCGAGATTCTAAAGGATCAGCTGCAGCTTTTGTTCAAGGGTGATACAGAGAGCATGGGATTTGGGAATCACCAGGACATCATGACCAAGGTTTGCACAGACTCTGAATTCCTGGAAGGCCAGCAATACCTTACGTCCAGTGATGGTGCAGAGAGGGAATTCTTTGGCGGTGAGAAGCGCCTCATGACCAAGTGCAGTGAAAAGATTGAAGACCTGCAAGAGCAGCAACACTTTGTACCCAATGATAGTAGGGAGAGTGATATCCAAGAGGCCCAACACGAGCTTCTCCTGCTCAAAGATTATTTAGTGAGTGAAGTCCTCGGTGACGAGCAACAGTGCACTGACAGGCAGAAGACAAAGAATGAGCTACTTCTACCCGAGAATGATAGAGAGAACGAGGCTCTGGAGAAGGACCAGATCCACATGAACAGTACAGAAAGAGAGGTCATGAGACAGTGGCAACCTTTCATGTCTAAGGACAATGCAGTGAGTAAGGTCCTAACTTGCGAACAGCACCTCATTATCAAGGAAGGTACAGAGAGTGAGATTAAGGAGAACAAGCAAAACCTCATACTCAAGGATGGTACAGAGAGTGAGGTTCTGGGATGCCAACAGAATTTCATGAGCAAGGAGGGTACAGAAAGTGAGCTCCAAATACCTAATGATGTCATAGAGGATGAGGTCCTGGAGGACCAGACCCATCTTGTAAACAGGAAAGATGCAGAGAAAGAGGTCCTGGAAGACCTGCGGCACCTTGAATCCAAGAGAGATGGAGGAAGCGAGGTGCTGGAGGACCAACAGTACGTCATGTCCCATGATGCTACACACAAAGAGAGTGTTGGATTTGGGAACCCCCAGAACATTATGGCCACGGACACTGAAGTGCTGGAAGGCCAGCAGCACCTCATTCCCAATAATTGTACTGAGAGTGAGTTCTTAGGGGACCTGAATTATCTCGAGGACATTATAAAGATTGAAGACCTGCAAGAGAAGCAACAATGTGTATCCAGTGATGATAGAGAGAGTGATATCCAGAAGGTCCAACTACTTTTACCATCCAAAGATTATATAGAGAGTGATGTCCCTGGAGACGAGCAGCAACCCATAGCCCAGAACAATACAAGTAATGAGCTAATCCGATCCACGACTGGCATAGAGAGAGAGGTCCTGGACGAGAATCAGCACCCGTTCCCAAAAACGGATTTAGACAGTGAGGTCTGGAGGGACCAGCAGAATGTCATGCCTAACAGCAGTACAGCAAGTATGACCTTGGTGGACAAGCAGTACCTTATGATCAAGGATGGTAACGACACAGAGATAATTGGAGTCCAGCAGCACCTCATGCCCAAAGAAAGTTCAAAGAGTCAGGTCCTGAAAGGCAATGAGCTCCTCTTTTCCAAGGATGCTGCAGAGAGTGAGGTCCTAGTGAGCCAGCAGAATCTCACACCCCTGGACAGTACAGAGACTGAGGTCCTGAAGGACCAGCAGCACCTCATGCCCAAGGATGGTACAGAGGGTGTTGTTGAGAAAAGTCAGCAGTACCTCATGTTTAGAAATGGCAGAGAAAGTGAGGCGATTATGGATCCCAAGCCTCTGATGTCCATGGGCAGCACAGAGAGTGACGTCACTAGGGACCAGAAGCATCTCATGCCAAAGGAGGGCTTAGAGCATGCAGTCTTGCAGAACCAGCCACATGTCTTATGCAATGGAGGCATACAGACCACAGTCCTGGGGGACCAGCAGCGCCTCGTGTGTGGGAGTGATATAGAAAACGCGATTCTGGGGGACCAGCAGCACCTCATGGTCTTCCTGCAGAAGTTGAAGGATGTCTTTGATGTTTGTGATGAGGATGCAGACGGCTTCATTCGTGTGGAACATTTCATTGCTCTGGGGCTGCAGTTTGGCCAAGGAGAAGAGGTGAGTGGTGATGTGAGGTCAGGGGAGGGTGAAATGTACAATCTCACAAAACAATATTACTTTATACCCACACTGTGCTCATTACCTCATTAATCGCAGAATATTTTCCACGGTTTTTGCTGCCCTACCGTAAAATGCCAGAGTATTGTCCATCATAACACCCATCCCCGGCGCATGTGAACTAATGCACACAAATATACACAAGCAAATTAATGTAACATATAGTTTGCTTCGTAAATCAGAACCACTAGCAAACCTACATTTGGTAAGATGTCTACAGATGTCCTATCCCTTAGCAAGTAAGCGTATCTCAGCAGTCAGACCAGAAGCCATCCCATGCCTGCTGGCCAGTCACAACACAAACTAACAGAAGAAGAGATTGTTTAAATAAGCTAAGCATATTTATATTGTTGTCGTTTATATTTCTGTTTCATCAAGTTGTTATCAGGAAGCCATTAAAAACGTGTGACACGGTACATGGAATTTATGACCATGCTAGATTTTAAAGCTTTTTGGTTAATTTAGTGCAGGTTTAAAGCAACAAATAGAATGACTACTATCACACATATAAATGTAGAGAAGGAACATTTAGATGACACTTTTTCCCATAGTAAATCAGACACATCTCTTTCACAAACAGCAGTGTAATTGAGCTCTAATTGAAAACATTTCGAAATGAAGGTTAACACATTTAAAGCTTGCACTTCTCTCTGACAATGACTGCATAATAAACTGCAGCTTGTAGTTTCTTAGAGGCAGTGGTTTGCTTTTAAGAGTGGAGGATGGCGATCAATCATTCACACCCTGAGTATTCATCTCAAAAGGAGACATTCGTCAGGCTAAACGCCCCCGCAGACGCACCACACACAAGGACATGAATGCCAAGGGAAGTCATTTGAAGTTAGAAGGTCATTCTTGCGCTATGTGCTTACTCTAGGAGGTAGCCATTTTGCTCTATGTCACACAGACACAAACATCACTTGTGCAGGACTTTGTCACATTGCACAACGGTCCCGTGGTGCCTGAACTTCGAACAGGTGCTGCTCCTAACAGACATTGCTGGAGATGGTCCCATTCCTCACTCATTGGGGTGAGGTGGGGGCGGGTTCAGGGAAGTGTCTGTTTGTGTGTTGTTGTTTTTCCTAGCCCACCTGTTATAGGCCTGTTCCTCCACCAGGCAGTGGGAGACGGCAGCTGGGGTGCTGAATGGCTCAACTGTTAGGTGCACTTAAGATGTCGCGTGACATTTTTCCACCTCTGCAGAATTTACTTTGACAGAAGCCCAACCCAGATCCACTTTGAAATTGCGCAGGTGACCAAAAATGGCGTTTACGCAGAATGCCCTGTTTCCAGACATGTGCTTTGTAGTTTTATTTAACAAATCGGTCATTTTGTGAGAGTTGTGGCATTGGGCCATTTTCGACCAGCGCACCTGATGATAATGATTTGGTAGGTAATTGTTCCGTGAAAGAGTGAATTAGAGCATACGTCTATAAATTATTTACACATGGGAACGCACGTTCAGGGGTACAGGGTGCACACTGTAGTGTACGCGTTTTTTGGAATGCTGTCATATGAAAATCAGCGCCGAATATCTAAATAGAGTCATGGGATTTGTTTGTTGTAGTCTTTCTGCGCTATTTAGTAAAAATCATGAGTAACGTCTGATACGTTAGTAAGCGGACTTAAAATATTTCATTTTCAACCGCTTTGTTTGGTGCGAAAACCAGGGAACCATCGTTGAACAGTAAAACCTGCACAGGAGAGGGAGAGGGCGCTTTACCTCTGCGCCTAGTTGGGGTGAAGCCTCCCAGAGCGGCGGACCCACACAGGGCCGGCTTTAGGGCAGTGCGACTGGTGCGGCTGCACTGGGCGCTACCCTGTGGAGGAGGCGCTGACCTCCGGGGGTGGGGGGCGCTGTGCTTAGCAATAACTTATGATTGGAGATATGAGGGGAACTTTTGCTGGGTGGTAGTGAGAGAATTGGAGGAGGCGGTCATAGGGTGTGGGGGGCGCCAAAAATGATTGTGGCACTGGGCGCCACCAATGCTAAAGCCGGCCCAGGAGCCACAGACATAACTGATTTCCTCTCAGGTGGTATCTATTGCTGTTTGTAACCACCAGTTTGTTGTAAAGCCAGGCAGAAGCGTAGCAGCCACTGTTGCAGCAGTTCGGGCTGGACTGTTCCCATGAGGCACAGGGTCAAGACTGATTTGCATATGTCTGGGTTCAAACTGGAATGGCATGGTGAGCAAAAACGATGGATTTAGGCCCAGATCTCTGTACTGGGGTGAATGTATGACATTGTTCTGCATTCTGTCCATCAACTGTTGTTTTTGCATTTGTCACCCGAGTGGGACGGGTAAGCCCAGACGTGGGTCCCGTGCTCTCCATGCCACTGGAATCAAGCTATCCTGGCTGAAGAGGGTGAAACCCCGAAACCGGTCCTAGGATGCTTGTTACCAGTCCAGGGAGGACCTGGCTTGGCAGTTCGGGCTGGACTGTTCCCATGAGGCACAGGGTCAAGACTGATTTGCATATGGCTGGGTTCAAACTGGAATGGCATGGTGAGCAAAAAAGCGATGGATTTAGGCTCAGATCTCTGTACTGGGGTGAATGTATGACATTGTTCTGCATTCTGTCCATCAACTGTTGTTTTTGCATTTGTCACCCGAGTGGGACGGGTATGCCCAGACGTGGGTCCCGTGCTCTCCATGCCACTGGAATCAAGCTATCCTGGCTGAAGAGGGTGAAACCCGAAACCGGTCCTAGGATGCTTGTTTCCAGTCCAGGGAGGACCTGGCTTGGCAGTTCGGGCTGGACTGTTCCCATGAGGCACAGGGTCAAGACTGATTTGCATATGGCTGGGTTCAAACTGGAATGGCATGGTGAGCAAAAAAGCGATGGATTTAGGCCCAGATCTCTGTACTGGGGTGAATGTATGACATTGTTCTGCATTCTGTCCATCAACTGTTGTTTTTGCATTTGTCACCCGAGTGGGACGGGTATGCCCAGACGTGGGTCCCGTGCTCTCCATGCCACTGGAATCAAGCTATCCTGGCTGAAGAGGGTGAAACCCCGAAGCCGGTCCTAGGATGCTTGTTTCCAGTCCAGGGAGGACCTGGCTTGGCAGTTCGGGCTGGACTGTTCCCATGAGGCACAGGGTCAAGACTGATTTGCATATGGCTGGGTTCAAACTTGAATGGCATGGTGAGCAAAAAAACGATGGTTTTAGGCCCAGATCTCTGTACTGGGGTGAATGTATGACATTGTTCTGCATTCTGTCCATCAACTGTTGTTTTTGCATTTGTCACCCCGAGTGGGACGGGTATGCCCAGACGTGGGTCTCGTGCTCTCCATGCCACTGGAATCAAGCTATCCTGGCTGAAGAGGGTGAAACCCCGAAACCGGTCCTAGGATGCTTGTTTCCAGTCCAGGAAGGACCTGGCTTGGCAGTTCGGGCTGGACTGTTCCCATGAGGCACAGGGTCAAGACTGATTTGCATATGGCTGGGTTCAAACTGAAATGGCATGGTGAGCAAAAAACGATGGATTTAGGCCCAGATCTCTGTACTGGGGTGAATGTATGACATTGTTCTGCATTCTGTCCATCAACTGTTGTTTTTGCATTTGTCACCCCGAGTGGGACGGGTATGCCCAGACGTGGGTCCCGTGCTCTCCATGCCACTGGAATCAAGCTATCTTGGCTGAAGAGGGTGAAACCCCGAAACCGGTCCTAGGATGCTTGTTTCCAGTCCAGGGAAGGACCTGGCTTGGCAGTTCGGGCTGGACTGTTCCCATGAGGCACAGGATCAAGACTGATTTGCATATGGCTGGGTTCAAACTGAAATGGCATGGTGAGCAAAAACGATGGATTTAGGCCCAGATCTCTGTACTGGGGTGAATGTATGACATTGTTCAGCATTCTGTCCATCAACTGTTGTTTTTGCATTTGTCACCCGAGTGGGACGGGTATGCCCAGACGTGGGTCCCGTGCTCTCCAAGCCACTGGAATCAAGCTATCCTGGCTGAAGAGGGTGAAACCCCGAAACCGGTCCTAGGATGCTTGTTTCCAGTCCAGGGAGGACCTGGCTTGGCAGTTCGGGCTGGACTGTTCCCATGAGGCACAGGGTCAAGACTGATTTGCATATGGCTGGGTTCAAACTGGAATGGCATGGTGAGCAAAAAACGATGGATTTAGGCCCAGATCACTGTACTGGGGTGAATGTATGACATTGTTCTGCATTCTGTCCATCAACTGTTGTTTTTGCATTTGTCACCCGAGTGGGACGGGTATGCCCAGACGTGGGTCCCGTGCTCTCCATGCCACTGGAATCAAGCTATCCTGGCTGAAGAGGGGTGAAACCCTGAAACCGGTCCTAGGATGCTTGTTTCCAGTCCAGGGAGGACCTGGCTTGGCAGTTCGGGCTGGACTGTTCCCATGAGGCACAGGGTCAAGACTGATTTGCATATGGCTGGGTTCAAACTGGAATGGCATGGTGAGCAAAAAGCGATGGATTTAGGCCCAGATCTCTGTATTGGGGTGAATGTATGACATTGTTCTGCATTCTGTCCATCAACTGTTGTTTTTGCATTTGTCACCCGAGTGAGAAGGGTATGCCCAGACGTGGGTCCCGTGCTCTCCATGCCACTGGAATCAAGCTATCCTGGCTGAAGAGGGTGAAACCCCGAAACCGGTCCTAGGATGCTTGTTTCCAGTCCAGGGAGGACCTGGCTTGGCAGTTCGGGCTGGACTGTTCCCATGAGGCACAGGGTCAAGACTGATTTGCATATGGCTGGGTTCAAACTGGAATGGCATGGTGAGCAAAAAACGATGGATTTAGGCCCAGATCTCTGTACTGGGGTGAATGTATGACATTGTTCTGCATTCTGTCCATCAACTGTTGTTTTTGCATTTGTCACCCCGAGTGGGACGGGTATGCCCAGACGTGGGTCCCGTGCTCTCCATGCCACTGGAATCAAGCTATCCTGGCTGAAGAGGGGTGAAACCCGAAACCGGTCCTAGGATGCTTGTTTCCAGTCCAGGGAGGACCTGGCTTGGCAGTTCGGGCTGTACTGTTCCCATGAGGCACAGGGTCAAGACTGATTTGCATATGGCTGGGTTCAAACTGGAATGGCATGGTGAGCAAAAAACGATGGATTTAGGCCCAGATCTCTGTACTGGGGTGAATGTATGACATTGTTCTGCATTCTGTCCATCAACTGTTGTTTTTGCATTTGTCACCCCGAGTGGGACGGGTATGCCCAGACGTGGGTCCCGTGCTCTCCATGCCACTGGAATCAAGCTATCCTGGCTGAAGAGGGTGAAACCCCAAAACCGGTCCTAGGATGCTTGTTTCCAGTCCAGGGAGGACCTGGCTTGGCAGTTCGGGCTGGACTGTTCCCATGAGGCACAGGGTAAAGAATGATTTGCATATGGCTGGGTTCAAACTGGAATGGCATGGTGAGCAAAAAACGATGGATTTAGGCCCAGATCTCTGTACTGGGGTGAATGTATGACATTGTTCTGCATTCTGTCCATCAACTGTTGTTTTTGCATTTGTCACCCCGAGTGGGACGGGTATGCCCAGACGTGGGTCCCGTGCTCTCCATGCCACTGGAATCAAGCTATCCTGGCTGAAGAGGGGTGAAACCCGAAACCGGTCCTAGGATGCTTGTTTCCAGTCCAGGGAGGACCTGGCTTGGCAGTTCGGGCTGGACTGTTCCCATGAGGCACAGGGTCAAGACTGATTTGCATATGGCTGGGTTCAAACTGGAATGGCATGGTGAGCAAAAAACGATGGATTTAGGCCCACATCTCTGTACTGGGGTGAATGTATGACATTGTTCTGCATTCTGTCCATCAACTGTTGTTTTTGCATTTGTCACCCCGAGTGGGACGGGTATGCCCAGGCGTGGGCCCCATGCTCTCCATGCCACTGGAATCAAGCTATCCTGGCTGAAGAGGGGTGAAACCCCGAAACCGGTCCTAGGATGCTTGTTTCCAGTCCAGGGAGGACCTGGCTTGGCAGTTCGGGCTGGACTGTTCCCATGAGGTACAGGGTCAAGACTGATTTGCATATGGCTGGGTTCAAACTGGAATGGCATGGTGAGCAAAAACGATGGATTTAGGCCCAGATCTCTGTACTGGGTTGAATGTATGACATTGTTCTGCATTCTGTCCATCAACTGTTGGTTTTGCATTTGTCACCCGAGTGGGACGGGTATGCCCAGACGTGGGTCCCGTGCTCTCCATGCCACTGGAATCAAGCTATCCTGGCTGAAGAGGGGTGAAACCCCGAAACCGGTCCTAGGATGCTTGTTTTCAGTCCAGGGAGGACCTGGCTTGGCAGTTCGGGCTGGACTGTTCCCATGAGGCACAGGGTCAAGACTGATTTGCATATGGCTGGGTTCAAACTGGAATGGCATGGTGAGCAAAAAAACGATGGATTTAGGCCCAGATCTCTGTACTGGGGTGAATGTATGACATTGTTCTGCATTCTGTCCATCAACTGTTGTTTTTGCATTTGTCACCCCGAGTGGGACGGGTATGCCCAGACGTGGGTCCCGTGCTCTCCATGCCACTGGAATCAAGCTATCCTGGCTGAAGAGGGTGAAACCCCGAAACCGGTCCTAGGATGCTTGTTTCCAGTCCAGGGAGGACCTGGCTTGGCAGTTCGGGCTGGACTGTTCCCATGAGGCACAGGGTCAAGACTGATTTGCATATGGCTGGGTTCAAACTGGAATGGCATGGTGAGCAAAAAACGATGGATTTAGGCCCAGATCTCTGTACTGGGGTGAATGTATGACATTGTTCTGCATTCTGTCCATCAACTGTTGTTTTGCATTTGTCACCCCGAGTGGGATGGGTATGCCCAGACGTGGGTCCCGTGCTCTCCATGCCACTGGAATCAAGCTATCCTGGCTGAAGAGGGTGAAACCCCGAAACCGGTCCTAGGATGCTTGTTTCCAGTCCAGGGAGGACCTGGCTTGGCAGTTCGGGCTGGACTGTTCCCATGAGGCACAGGGTCAAGACTGATTTGCATATGGCTGGGTTCAAACTGGAATGGCATGGTGAGCAAAAAACGATGGATTTAGGCCCAGATCTCTGTACTGGGGTGAATGTATGACATTGTTCTGCATTCTGTCCATCAACTGTTGTTTTTGCATTTGTCACCCGAGTGGGACGGGTATGCCCAGACGTGGGTCCCGTGCTCTCCATAACACTGGAATCAAGCTATCCTGGCTGAAGAGGGGTGAAACCCCGAAACCGGTCCTAGGATGCTTGTTTCCAGTCCAGGGAGGACCTGGCTTGGCAGTTCGGGCTGGACTGTTCCCATGAGGCACAGGGTCAAGACTGATTTGCATATGGCTGGGTTCAAACTGGAATGGCATGGTGAGCAAAAACGATGGATTTAGGCCCAGATCTCTGTACTGGGGTGAATGTATGACATTGTTCTGCATTCTGTCCATCAACTGTTGTTTTTGCAGTAGCACCGTGAACCAGGAGTCTGAGGGGCCCCCACTGAGACCTGATTATTGCTGTATTTTATAGTTCAAACTTTGGCAGGGGGGGACGGGCATTTCCTTCCTTGCACCAGGGCCCATGACACACTGACTACGCCACTGGGGTCCGTCACGTGACACATTTCACATGGGGGTAAAGTCTCTTCATTTTCTTCATATTCCGATCCTTTTTAAGCAGGTATAGCGATCTCGCGCTTAACTTATATTCATGCTTTAGTGTATGCGTAATTGCTGATCCAGGTTATTCACGCTGGCTACATACAATTTGAGACACAGGCATATTTGTACACGAGGGATTGCGTAACGTATGGCTCCAGTCCAGGTTTTTCTTTGAATCTGGGGACTCGTAGTCCTGTTTTATAATGGAGTAAACATGACTACAAGTCCCAGAATTCAAAGGAAACACATGGAAGGGAGCAGCACATCACCCATGGGCCGTGGTAACTTGACAGGGCTGGCCATAGAGCACAAGGTACTGGTACACGAGGACACAAACAAGTTGTATTAATGGAAGGATTTAACGCTCCTATTTCTTAATCACTGTAGTTTCATTCGCACTTGTATGTAGACTGATTTCATTGAACCAAAAACGTACTGCATGTATTATTTGCCTTGGAATGTAACATTTGTATTTTACAGTTTGTAAAAATCTTCTTAAATAACTTTTTTGTTAACAGCCATTGCCATACATTATGTTTTTGCAAATGTTTTGGGTCGCAGCAACCCTCCTACACCCCTGGGCCCCACTAGTTTTGGTTGGCAGTCCTATGTTTGTGTCAGTAAAGAAAACCAAGCAGTTGTACAACCCGTCTGCAACCACGGGACCCTATTTAAACCCCTCGATTCCAAAATACGAGTCATATTTTCACCATTACTTTTGTGTTACAAAGCATTTTATGGTCCTAAATCGGATAGTACCTTTCTCAATCATTAATCTGTGAGATAATTTTTGACACATTAATACTATTTTTTAAATTTGTTCTTTAATACCATATTTAGGCCCTTTGTATTTTTTTTTAGTAAAGTAGTTCTGTATGCCAGGTTTCAAAAACGTGTAACATCAATGTTTTTGTTAAATCCAGAATTCAATTTGAATCAGAATGTGGCAGAAAATGGGAAGGCAAAACATTTGTACCTTAAATGTTTAATTGTGTGTGCGAATGTACATTGCTTTGAAGGTGGAAACCATGTACATAACAATCATGAGTTTACAAAGGGAAGATATTCCCCTGTGTATGCCCCTTTAGCCAACGGTGTCGCTTGAAGCTGACTGTCTTGCTTGAGCCCGAGATATTTAGGTTGCTGTGAAGTCAGTCATTTGACATGTAATGGTCCATAAAAGGTGAATGACTCTTAGATAACCAAGTTCGGCCACGATGAGAATTTGACTGTAGTCGCGTTTCGGGCATGAAATTCCGTGTGCACCCAAAAAGGGAATAGAAATTGGGCACAAATCGGTGAATTCCTTCCCAATTTATGAGTAATTCTCGGTTCTAATGCGCCAATCTTGGAATCAGTGTAAATCGCACAAATACATATTATGGTGCCCCGTGCAAATGACAATTAGTGCACACTTTGCACCCATATTTTGAGAGCCAGTTGTAGTCGGGTCATTAATACCAATTTCTACATGAGGTCAGATGGAGAGGTAAGTTATGTTGAAGTAAACAAAAAAGTGATGGGTGGACTGCTTGAATTAATCTCAGTCACTAGTAATTACTTGGGGCCTCATCCCAGTCTTTCTTTTACTTTGCCTACCATGCCACCTCAAATTAGACCGAGCCATTTCCAAATCAATCTTGGTCCTAGTCCAATGGGAACAGTCCAGCCTAAACTGCCAAGCTAGGTCCTCTCCGAACCGAACACAAGCAACCCAAGACCGGTTGTAACCTAGTTGGGCGTGTTCAGTCAGGTGCAGCTTGGTTCTAGTGACACAGCGTTAACCCGCATGAGAGCAGCCCTAGGATTGGAGGGAGCAGCCTCTATCAGCGTTCACAAGAGCACTGGAGGATTTTGCTTTCTCCAACGCAGCTGTCTCAAGACAGCTGGGTTAAAGAGGTTTAAAGTGTGCATGTGTGGCTGGCCGTCGCAAGACAGCTAGCCAGAGACATGAGCACTTTAAACAAGTCCACAGGCAGCCCACCCTCCTCCCTGCTGCTGCTGCCATTCAGCAGGCCCCGTCCCGACACTTTGTTCGGGATGGGGTGATGAAAAATAAAATGGTAATGAATTAACTTCATTACGATTTCATTTTTCGTCACTGGGAAATTTCAGTGTGGCGAAGTTCCTCGGCTATAACGGAGGAGCCGCCCTGGGTGGGCTGAGTTGAGCAAATATTACAAGATATGACATTGTAACCAAACTTTGCTGAGTGTAAACGTGCTCATAAGAAAACAGAGCATGAGTCAGATTTCCCAATTTCGATGCATTAAGAATTCCAAACGTGATGCAAGGACAGCCACACTCCCCACCCACTAAACATGGTTAAAAATGAGATAACTCAGATTCATGGCACGAGGCTACTCGCCTACACACTGAAATCATGCCTCGGTGAGGGAGAGGCGAGCTCATGCAATACACAATAAGACAGTGATCGGTACATGCTGAGAAGTCACTAGCGAGCTGATCTAGTGAGGCAGAATGTGTTGACAACAGGTGACTGACCTCTATTTGCGACTCAGGCTTAGTGATGGGGCCATCATTCACTTGCTAAAATGATTTGTAAAAGACAAGGGGTACAAACTTGGAGCCCAGCCCACATGCACCGACTTGACAACTCTATCATCAAAGCTTCTTGTAGTAGAGTTGAAGAAGAGTATGTGCAGTGAAAATACATTTAATATAAGTGATCCCATGGCAAGGACTCCAGGCAGTTTGTTGTACGTGAATGAAGACATGAGTTACCAGGGCGAACCACCAAACATGGGCAGGGACATAGCTTCAGTGTGGGTGTTTGGGGTGTGAAACCTCTCAAATGCATTCATGCTTTGGTAGTTCTTGTTCTGTCATCCCAGAGTCAGGCCTGCTATGTAAGGCCTGCTATGTCGGTGTGGATATTTCCCATCATTCTTATTTCACTAAGAGGTTTTAACATGCACTTTTTTAGGATCTGGATCTTAAATATATATCTAGTGATCGGTTTACTGAAAAGATTGTAAATCTACACCCATAGAAGTACTCCTTGTATGGGCGCAAATTTACTACTTTTTGGAATTCACAAACATTGGCAGTAGTATCCTTGGAAAGATGTGCCACTCTCAAGTTTTCAAGCATACTACTGACAATCAAACACTCAAAATGTGAAGGGATGAATTCTTGCAAATAGTCCAATCACTTGTGGTAGAATTCCAACCCATCGTTTTTCACCCACTGTGCCACTCTAGAAAGAGGATACCAGCTAATGCGATCAGTACTGACCCTATTCTTCATGGGAACAGTCCTTCCCGATCCCTGATCATCTCACCCCAACACCCCACTCCTTTTTTAGTTGGGTAATTTGAGATTTGCACCCCTTGAATCTCACTGACTAAGCTATGCCTTTGCTCATGCGCAAGTGTCAAGTAGGTATAGAGAAATTCGATTTCTAATGGGAGTGTCATGAGAGGGGAAATGGAGGTGTGGTGAACAACAGCAAAGATTCAACATTTCTTTTCATTTGCAGTACCATTCCCAGACTAACTGAACTTTCAAATTTACAAAGGAAGACATACGTGATGTGCCTAGGTTGGAAAAGCACCCGAACTATCTCCATTTTTCCAGGTGGTGTAAAGAAAAGTCTTATTCACATGGAAAATTATTTTCCAAATGAAGAAAAGGGAGGGAAGAAATATCTCTGAACCTACCACCGCTAGAGACTCTAAGCAGGCATAGGATTAGATCGAATTAGCACATGCTTGTAAAGCTACATAAGACATAGACTTCCCTAAGGTTCCCCTGGCACTATTGAGAATTCTAATGACAACAGATATCTCCAGGAATGTGTGGATTCTGCATTATTTCTAAATCAAGTCTGCACTGATGACAGTGATTGACAGATATGGTGAGTATGCACGTCTGTAGACTAGTGCATCGATTGGAAGAAATCTGACACTATTATTCTGCAGACAATGGGCCAGATGTTTTGAAAGACTAGTAGCAAAAAGTACAACCATTCTATAATTTTGCAATATGACCTATGTACGGATAGGTCACATGGCAAAATGTCTAGTCACAAGGGATCACAGAACAGACTGCCTAATGAATATTAATAAAGCAGGTCAACATTTGCAAATCCCTGTGATTGGCTACAAATACAGGGGTGACGGCCTGCAAAGAACTGCACACCACCATCCTTGTGTTTGCATTCTTACTGGAAATCCTTTTTTTTTTAAAACAGCAAATGTTCCTTAAAGGAATCGTTGCTGCTTTCAATAAAAAATAAAATACTGCTTGGGAAAACATCGGGGGAAGTAGCCAGTGGTTCTGTACTACTGGCTATTCCCCTGTGGTTGCCAATAACATTCACAAAGGGGAAGGTGTCCTAAGGAGACATGTTCTATTTGCAAATTCGTTATCACCTCATAAAAGGTGTGGTAAAAGATCAACTGCAATTGTGGCTGGAAAGCATTGATACATACCATTGGACTCACAAAATAGGTTTAGTAGATAGAAATAATATCTTCTGCAGTAACAAATCCTGTGATTTTGTGAATTGCCATATTTGCAACCATAAAAGGGCTTTGTACATCTGGGCCCATATTTCCATACAGTCGCACTTTCCTTGTTTGCACAACGATGCACCCTACGAAGCTCTGTAAAACATGTGTGCCAGACACAAATAGGGAAAGTGCCCCTGATTATTGTGAATGTGCTGCCCTCAGGGCAGTCGCTAAGCTGCGCTGCCCTGGGGGAAGTGCATTCAAGTGAAATACGGAGTGGCTGCTTCAAAGCTGCTCCGTGTTTTATTGTGCGGGCGGTAACCCACCTACACTTTCAAGAGGGGAGTGAGATCCCCATGCAGGCAGGTGCAGTCAGTGATTGCACCTGCCTGCATGGGGGTGGGTGGGTCCATGGGACCCCCTTTTAGCCCTCCAGATGCCTGCCTTTAGGAGATACACTGAAAGTGTGCCACCTTTTTGTGGTGCATTTTCAGTGCGCCTCCTAAAGGCATGTTTGCTTCTGCGCTCGCGTCCTTAATAAGACGGGGGTGCAGAGGCAAAGCATTTCCCTCATTTGCATGGGACCACTGCCCCATGCAAATGAGGGAACACCCTCTAATGATACCGCTGGACTACATGTGCGCCATTGCTATCTGTAGTACAGAACGGATCGCACAAGCAGCTGCGGCTCCTTCTGTGATACCAAAGTGCTCCGGGCCGCACAAAGTGGGCGCACATGCCCGTTGGGCCCCCGGAGAAATCTCTGTAGTAGGACCCCTGGTTTAATGATTTTTGTTTGTACCATTTTTATTAAATTATGAGTCTCTCAAATACCAAATATGCATAATTCTAGCCTTTACGTGGTGAACTCATAAAATGATGAAAAGTTAAAAACAAGGTTTATATCCGATCTATGCCCTCATCTCTGAACTGGGGTGGCGAAGTGAGCTAAAGAACGATGATGGATTCAACCCAGATCTGTGACTGGGGGTGAGTGTCTGAAAAGTTTCAGCGCTCCATCCATCATCTCCTTGTGTTTGCCTCATAATGAATTCAGACAGTACATTTGCAGTTTTTATGTATAGTTTGAAATATTTAACTGTCTATGTACTACATGGCAATATCAGAGTTACAGTCCACAATTTACTCACCTAATTGTAACACAATTTCATAATCTAACATTGACCACTGCACTACTGTATGCAGTTTTTATTTAAATAAGAGGGAAGGACAGTGCAATGTCTAATATAAGGATTACTGTACCCCAAAATGTGGTGCTACTCATTGTATTCAAATTTACCTTAGTGCTCCGAGGGAGAGACCGCTGCAGGGCTTCTTCCTGATAGCATGGCACTATCGGGTATATTAATCAATAATTCGAGTTAAGGTCACTACTATAGAGCACTCTGTAAAGCAGAAACCTGAACACTCATGCAGTGTTTTGTGCTGGCACTGATAACACTCACAATAAAAATGCTTATGCATATATAAACAACAAAATGCAGATGGTGGCACCCTGAATGCTACCCGAGGTTACAACTTCACCCACATTGGTGCCCAAAACAAAGCTGATAAAGTGCTTAAAACACCTAAGAACTATGATAAGCAGACCTCTCAGAAATATTCACACTGGCAATTTCCGCCACTTCTTTCCTCTCCCTACATATCCTTTTCAATTTAAACTTGAAGAGTTAGACAGCCCCTTCTCTAAGAGCCGTATCTCTTTCCTAGGTTGTCTCATTCACTGCTGTTGATCTGCAGTAGCCCAAGCAGTTGAACTGCCAGATATCATTGACTTTATTAACCTAGATCACATGATTCTTACAAAAACAAGCTAAGCACAACATCTCAATCGATCATGGATCTCCTTGTCCCACCAGACTACTTCATCAGGTGTTGAGATAGACCACACGGACAGAGTAGTCATGATTCGCAAGAGTATTTCGATCTCAAGAGTTATTAGCACCCAAAAAAACTCAGCGTTTCAATGTCTTGTAGTTAAGGCCAAAATCTCTCCCTGATTTTCCTCCAGATTAAATGCAGGTGAAAAAAGGACCTTCATATGGGAATGCACTGCATATATATCAACCTGGTTCCTCCACTCATACAGAAATAACTTCCTGGCTGATTTTAACTTCTACTGGGCTGCTGGGGTCTGATAGCAACGTCACATTTGTTGCCCCCTATATAAATTAAACTGATCTTCTGCAATACTGTACTAGGCCCACCCAAATCAAGAGCTCTTTCGTGGACTTTAATAGTGCCACCAACAAAGTTCTCCAGTTTGACAATGCCATCAGTGTCGCCTCATCAGAGCATCTTCAGGCCCTCTCCTCAGTTCAAATTAATAAAGTTCGGATCTTTGGACTATAACAACTGTCCACAGGCTGCTTCGGGACTCTCAAGCATCACCACATCTATGGACGTAAATTACCCACTGTCCAATTCAGCTCCATCACAAGTGACGTAATATTAATGCCACCCATTCAAAAGAAAACAGAAGCAGGAAATCAGCTCAATGGTTCTCCCTGTAGCCTAATGAGGAATGGTTAAGTGGAGAGAAAGTGTCACAACCTTTGCCTTTCTAATTGTTCTATCCTTTGAACAAAAAGGAGGTTACACAAAAAAAAGCTTAGATGCAAAACTCATTCCTAAGATCCCAAATTGCCATGGTCAGAAGCAAACCCAAGACACTATAGCTCTCATTTTCAGTGTCCCTGGAAATTGGCTGCTATTTCCACACTCCCAAAGTTACTGATAGCAGAGGACGAGTAAGTGAGGGGCTTGAAAAACCTAGCACTTTCATAAGTTTATTTGAACCTATGCAATAAAGTTTTTAAAGTGAAAATGAGAGGTATTTGGGGACAAGATACATTTACCCAACCCCCAATATTATTGCATATGGAAAACTGTAATTTTGTGTACGTGTCAGTAAGGGTAAACAACCTTGACCCCGCATCCCTCACCCCGCATGTTACAACGCAGTCGTTACGACCGCGTTGTAACAACGCAATACCATTACCCCGCAAGTCGTAACAACGACTTGCGGAAGGGGGGAGAAGGTGTTGGATTTAAAATCCAGCACCTTCCCTACTGTCCGCACAGACTGGAGTTGGAATAGTAAATTATACTATTCCAATATCCAGCGCCCCCCTCCGCAAGTCGGTAATGGTATTGCGTTGTTACAAAGCGGTCGTTGTAACGACCGCGTTGTAACAACATGCAGGGTAACGGGATGCGGGGTAAAGAGGCATATTCGTCAGTAAGTGGTCGATTGGACTATTAAGTAAGAAGTACATGAGAGGCAATATTTGTTTTTATTATCATTTAAAAAAATTTACAAGCACTTTTCTAATTTTCTGTTCGGTCATATTTATCTTTTAATTCACATATTTTAGCCCTAATTTACAATATTGCACTAAATATAGTAGTAATAGCTTGCAGAAGTAACACCATTATTGCAAGGAACTACTGGTGTCCGTGGATGGTTTGTTGAAATGATGATGAAAAACCTGCTGTTAATTTCTGTGTCTTTCTTGAGTTACTTTGCATTGTACTTTACCTTGTGGCAATAATTACCATGAGCTGTCTCAGTAACCATCATCAGTGATCACATGTTTTCTATTGGTTTTATGATTTTCCTTTCTAGCTTCTGATGCCTTCAAATGAAAGCATTTCTGCTAACTTGTGGAATATCAGAGTCAGAGTCCCATCTGATGTTTGATTGACAAGTCACTCAGCCAGACCCACGCATCAGTATTCCTGGGCTCAGCTATTCAGGCGAGTGACTGCTGCCAAGTGGGTGACTCATGGCGTTTAGATATCTGGCCTGTAATCGGTTCCAAATGTGTAAAGGCTGGCAGAAATCCGGGCAGCGCTGGGGAACAGACTGTTTGTAAATGGCTCATGAGAAGCATGTGTCACTGACTGCGTAGGGGCTACGGAGACAGTCTCCATATGGTCTATTGGGACTTGGAAGACGCCATTGGAAGAAAACTGATGCATACAATTCAAGACTATTCTACAAAAGGGTTTTTTCCAAGAGGCGGCAATCAGTCAGTCGATGCCATGTACTATGAGTAAAGCTGGCAAACATGAATATGTTCTATGTCTAAATCTGAATCTCACACACTCACTCACTCACTCACTCACTCTCACTCTCTCTCACTCGCTGAATAATTTCTAAAGCAGATTGAATAAACTAAACAACCAAACAAAATAACAACTTTAAAGAAACCTTATTAAAATTATTATTGGTAAATCGCTAAGATTGAAACGCTTTGTCATTCGCACAATGAAAAGTCCATCACAAACATTACTCTCACACCCACTTCTCATCACAAATGCGTGTTCATTAGTGGCTCCCACTGTTAGGCTTTTTCCCAGGATCTCAAGTAGGCAAAAGTTTCTGTACTAGCCAGGGGCAGTGTGGGCAAGCAGGCAAGGCTTGTTCCAGAAGGTGGGTGAGGGGTTGGAAGTAAGATAACGTATAGCTGCATTCTTCAGAAAACTCGAAGTCCAGTCAGAGAAATACCTTTTAGGGTAATAGCCCAAGTGCAAAATCAGATTGTGGCAACATTTCTCAATCCTTTCTGCAATTGGGGCAACCAAACACAGGCACCGAGTGTAAGGGTAAACAAGAAACAACACAGTCCTCCTCTTTAGCTGCAGAACGGCCGCTACAGACTCTCGGGGCATGTGTGGATGGTAAGGCTACCCACATTCAAAGCCCAGGGATCCCCTGTGCGTGCACTCGAAGCTTCACTCAAACCTCCACCAGCCAGAAAAAAGCTGAAGCTGAAATGGTGATCAGAACTTAGACATGAAAAAGAAGCTGTTAGGGTGTAATACATTAGAGAATAAAATAGCTTGTGAAATATCAGGGCACTCTTGCCAACAAAGAAAGCAGTCAAAATACAGAGTTCAGTTTAAAGTGTTCCTGTATCAAGGTCATTAAAATGCATACATCTAGTCTCTGTGTTTCATTATAGAAACTCTATTGATTTCCTCGGTGACGAAAAAATAGCTGGTAAAACATGGAAGGCATCAATGAAAAGAATAACGTGAGAGGTTCCTAACGTAGCTTTAACAGGTTTTTAGGTCTGGCTACAAACCGTTTTATTTTTGGGGGGATGTGGCCTTTTGTTACCAATTCTGTAAAATAAACAAAGAGTGGGCTTTGCATCTGACTCTGAGCAGTATTTCTCTCTCACTACTTGCTCTTGGGTGTTTGGTGTGTCATTCTTCTTTCTGTGGAGTACTTGCACTCTTTATTCCATACATGTAATCTATGCCTACTACCAATATTACCATAATTGTTACCATGACCACCACCATCAGTGCCATTAACATTACAACCATCATCTACATTACCAAGACCAGTAGCCTGATCACCACCACCACCACCATTACTACACCTATCATCATTTCCTCGCAGGGGACTCTTGTGAAAGAACTGACAAAGGCCTTGGCCTCTCACGCTGCCACTGCTCGACAGTGGTTGAGGGTGCAGGGGTTGATGGCAGCTACAGTCATAATTGTTCCTTGGGCCCGGTTACACTTATACCCCCTGGTGAATCACATCCTGAGCTGCTGGTGTCCAAGGTCTCATGATTACCAGAAGCTGATTCCGAGGGCATTGCATCTGCCTGGGGTGTTGAACGTTTGAGCAGGTTGTTTGAGCAGGCTGTTTCACTCCCTGTCGCAAATGTGTTTGGATCACAAGGTGTTTGGGGTGCTCATGCAGATGTTTGGGGTGCCCGGGGTGGACCTGTTTGCAACCCCAGAAAACACCTTGAGGGAGAGGTTTTGCTCTCTGTGCCCACTGCAGACTGTTTGGAGGGTGTATACTCTGTCCTTTCAGTGGGGGACGGGGTTGATGTATGCCTTTCCTCCGATTGCTTTGATTCAGAGGGTTCTTCTGAAGGTCAAGTTGGACAGGGCCTCTGTGATCCTGGTAGCTCCGGTCTGGAGCAAGCGGCCTTGGTTTCCTCTGTTGTAACAGTTGGCAGTGGGTCCTTGCTGAATACTTCCTGTGGACCCCGTCCTCTGTCGTTTCTGGCTCTGTCTCTGGAGTGTCTAGTCCAGTTGCAACTGGCGGGCTGGCTATTGAAAGGATGAACCTGGTGGCTCTAGGCTGTTCTCCTGAGGTGGCTCTCTTTATTCAGCAGTCTCGTAGGCCTTCTACCCTTAGATCTAATGCCAGGCATTGCTTGTCTTTTCAGGGTTGGTGTGCTGATAAGGGCTGGTCTGCCTTGACTGTGGATCCTGTGCATGTTTTGGACTTTCTTAAGCATGGTTTTGAATTAGGCTTGGCGGTTTCCTCTCTGAGTGCTCAGTGGGCGGCTCTGAGGGCTTTTCGGGGTCCTACCTGTGATACTGTTGTGTCTTTGGTGTCCCGGCTGTTGAGGAGTTGTTTTCTTAAGAAGCCTGTTAAGTCCTTGACTCTGGGTTGGGATCTCCCGTTGGTGTTGAGGGCATTGCAGTCTGCTCTGTTTGAGCCGCTGGAGGAGGTTTCCCTGAGGTTTCTGACTATCAAGGTGGTTTTCCTGGTGGCTATTACCTCGGCCAGAAGGGTCGGGGAATTGGGCTTGTTGCTTTGTTCAGTGCCTTTTTTGAAGTGCTATCTGGATCGGGTGGTTCTCCGGCCTGACTCTTCTTTGTTCCTAAGGTTCCCTCCTCTTTTCACTGCTCGGAGGAGCTGGTGTTGCCGGTTTTGTGTCCTGATCCTCAGTCTGAGGAGGAGGTGCGGCTGCACTGTTTGGATGTTTAGCGTGCTCTTGGGGTGTATTTGGTTCGTGCCCCCCGTTTCGTAAAGTGGATTCCCTTTTTGTTACTTTTGGCCTGGCGGGTCAAGGTGTGAAGCCTTCTGTTGCTACTCTCAGTAGGTGGCTGCGTTGGGCTATCCTGGCGGCATATGACTCCTGTGGGGTTCCTGTTCCTGGGTCTGAATAGGGTCGGTCAACTCTGGGGATGGCTGCTTCCTGGGCTTGTTTGCAGGGGGCCTCTATGGCGGAGATCTGCAGGGCCGCCACTTCGAGTGCTATTCACACCTTTATGTCCCATTATCGCTTGGTGGTGGGTGGTGTTGGTTCTGCCAATTTTGGTGACGCTGTGTTGCGTTCTGTCCATGCGGTGTAACTTGGCTGCTTCTTGTTCTAATAAAGTCTGTCTGAAGCTCTGTTGAAGCCGATTCTTGCTTGGATATCTGCACATGTGTGTAAGGACTGTGACGGGGAGGTCTGGCTAGGAGGTTATGACTGGTTACTTACTGGTAATATTCATTTCTCCGAGTCTTAGACCTCCCGTCACAGTCCTGATTCCCATCCCTCCCTCCCTGTTTCGGCTTCTTGTGCTTTGGGGTACAGGATGTTGGAAGGTACGGTCAGGGGTTATGTGCCGCAGAATGTGAGCATGGCCTGGAGGGTAGGGATGGAAGCAGGGGAGTTTCAGCTTGGGATGTCTGCGGGGTGGAGCTAACGCTCATGTGTGTAAGGACTGTGACAGGGAGGTCTAAGACTCGGAGTAATGAACACCACCACCCTCACCATCACCACCACCACCATCACCACCACCAATTCCACTATTATCACCTTTACCATTACCACCACCACCACCACTTGTTTTAACATAATGTGTTCTACAGACAGGAGGTTTGTTGGTCTGACTCACCAGGAGGTCATACTGCACTTCCATCTGTAGGCCTACATAAAAGCGTTAGAGAACACTTGTTTCTTAAGATAATTTTTCATGGCTGTATGTAATGCCTGACAGTGCCTTTAAGAATGTCATGAGAAGATTTTATACATTGAGGCTGACTGCTTGTATGATCACATGGGACATCTTTTAGAATTTCTAATCATGTATATCTACATACTGTTATTGTAGTTAAGCAACTATTCAAATTAATGTGCAGTCCACATAATATTTTTCTGGTCTTCTGTTAGCTTTGGTATTATGTATGGACAGTTTTTTTATAATTTCTGTAAACCACTCTGGTATACCTTCGGCCCTGTACACACTATAACAAACTGCAAACACTTATACTAAACATATGCCCTATTGTTTTTTTCCCTGACTTGTTTCCCGTGCTGTCCCTAGCATTGTCCTTGGTGAACGTGACCCTTTTCTCCTCTTTCTCTTGTACTGCCTGACGTCACAGGAAGTGCTGCCAGAGCCTGGGCCATGCACCTGGTTTATTCTCTTAGCGCCCACTGACAAATGGAACCAGGCTCGCTCAGCCACCAACCCCATCCAGGATTTCTCAACGACTACAAAATATTTAAATTATCTCTGCTACGTTTTACCCATAGGCTATACATATTGATTGTGGCTATCATTAAAACCTTTCCGGATGCTCATTTGCTGGGTTATCACGCCCAGCCTTCTGGACCACTCAAAAATCGGACTCCAGCTGAGATCTCCAATAATCAAACAGAATTATCAACACAGCTTAAAACGCAATAGGCTGTAACTATTTTAGTGGCGGTGCGAAGAGGAACATGCAACAATGTCTGAAGCAACTGTGCAATTGTGTCCTTTCTGTATGAAATGTCTGAGGTGAAACAGTACTGTCCACGCAGAGGCGTGAGATGCTAAAAGCAACAGCGAAAGTTAAAATATGAATCTCATTGGCTCACTGTGATTGGACTATGTACACGACAGTCCACTTTTTAAAGTCACAGAACTAAAATAGATAACTCACTGTCACAATTTATTTGAAGATAAGTTACCTATTTAAGTGTTGTGACTTTGATTTACTGTTCAAATAGTTAACTCAAACTGAATCCAGATTGAATCTTTGAGCCAAATTACTTATGAGATATAATGTTACCAACGATGCACACCAGCGGTGAGGTGACATTTTTCTTTACAGAGAAATGACATCTGTTGCAAAAGCTGGCAAATTTCCAGCTCAGCAGCCAGCATATAAAGTGACTGAAAGTAAGAAACTGTGGGGCTATTTATCCTGCACAATCAAAAATAAGGGCCTCTGTTCCTAAAGAGAAAGCTAGAGTGTCAACAGGTTATTCAAGATAGGGGCATATATAAGGTGGCAGTCAGCAGGACAGTTTCATGTTGCCCTCACATATCCCAAAGGGATGTCATGCTTCATCATAGGGCTGTTGCTCCTCGTTGGGCCGGCGCTGCAATGCCCAATGGGCGGAGATCTTTTATTGGTATGCCGTATGGTGAGTGCAAGGTAGAGTCTACTAGAGTTGTACCCCCAATGAGGCAACTAACATCTAGCCTACCGAGGGACTTTATGACCCTACTGGTATCATCTACCTAGAAAGGTTTTTAATCTGACAGGGCGGTCCAGTTATTAAAAGTAGTTAGTAGCCACCTTGATCATTTTTAACTCACATTATCACACATGAAAAACCACCCCACCTAGACTCTACCTTGCACATATGCCTCTATCTTGGATAACCTGTCGACACTCTAGCTTTCTCTTTAGGAACAGAGGCCCTTATTTTTGATTGTGTTATAAACCAAGGAGCACGGCTCTGGACCTCTTCTCTAGCTCCTAGTACCCCCGTTTTTCCTTCCCTGAGCGAATCTTTTGATACGCTATTTATCCTGCGCCAAGGTTTGACCCCCTCCGTGGCAGGGCAAGCTGTCATGTGCGGATACTACAGTCTCACAGAGCAAGGTATTAATATTTTGACAGATCTTAGTGACCTGCTTGTGCCCTGTGAGTATCAGAAGACCATTCCCGCAGTAGGAGCTATATTGAGGGGAGAAACGATGCAGTATTTTGAGAATACGTGGCTAGACTTTGTTTGTCACCCATCTGCCCCCGAGAAGATGTTTAAAATCCAGAGTTTCCAACTGAAAAACATGCAAAGTAGATAAAGTTTCTTACAGTCTCCGAATATCAGTACGTCGTGTTTATTACATAGCCTCATTTTGTCCCCAAATATCAGCTTTCAATTTTAGGAAATAGTGTTTTTCTAGAAATACCATAGGTTTGCCCCACAATATAATTTTGTCTTTTTCAGTCAATACATCGGTTTAGTACTCAACTCATCTTTCATTTTTTAGTAAGCACAACTGAATTTGTTCCCTATTATAAATATTCATATTTTTCAAGTATTTTAATTTACTAAAGCCCTGTATGCGCAGAGTCAAGATTTTGTTCTCAAGCACAGTCTTACATGACCATGTGCCACAATTATATTTAAGGAATATATTTATATGGTCACATTCACCCTCGCCTGCTGATGCACTCTCTCATATACCCTTGCACTGTATCATAGACCTATGCAATGCATTGCCCCAGGTAAAACACTGTTCCATGACAGTCTCTACACTGTGATCAGAAAGCTGTATTTACAGGTTCACGCTGCTCCAATTAAGCACACATTGAAGGCCAACCCAGTTTTTTCATTCCACCAAAAATGGTATTTGGCTTTCTAAACTGCTATTGCATTGTCCTAGTTAATACCATGAAATGTTACTATCAAATGCCAAAGATTGGCTAATGTGTCAAGAATTTCCATAATAGAACACATGTTGTCATCCATCAATATTATTTGACTGGTATTTCAAAACGTAACTGGTATCTCAGTCGTATGCTAGGTGTTTACCAATATATGCCAGGTCTTGGCATCACATGCCTAGTATTTCAGGCATATACAAGGGATTACTGCCCTATGCCACACATCGCCACTTTAGGTAGGCCATACATCCACAGCATATGCCAGGTACTCACACCATAACCCATTTAGTGCTCTCGGCCCAGACCCAGCACGCCCCTGTGGCCGGTTGCGAGTGGGGGCTTCAGCACAAGCAATCAAAGGAAAGGAGGTTCGGAGGTCCAGGGACAGGCGGCCAAAGACCAAGAGGTGGTGGACACGGGACAGGTGGCCAAAGACCAAGAGGTGGTGGACACAGGACAGGTGGCCAAAGACCAAGAGGTGGTGGACACGAAACAGGTGGCCAAAGACCAAGAGGCGGTGGACACGGGACAGCTGGCCAAAGACCAAGAGGTGGTGGACACGAGACAGCTGGCCAAAGACCAAGAGGTGGTGGACACGGGACAGGTGGCCAAAGACCAAGAGGTGGTGGACACGAGACAGCTGGCCAAAGCCCAAGAGGTGGTGGGCACGGGACAGGTGGCCAAAGACCAAGAGGTGGTGGACACGGGACAGGTGGCCAAAGACCAAGAGGTGGTGGGCACGGGTCAGGTGGCCAAAGACCAAGAGGTGGTGGACACGGGACAGGTGACCAAAGACCAAGAGGTGGTGGACACGGGACAGGTGGCCAAAGACCAAGAGGTGGTGGACACAGGACAGGTGGCCAAAGACCAACAGGCGGGTGGACAGGAGAGCACAAAACAGCTTCTCTATACCCATTGCCTCTTCATCGTCCCACAGTACTCTTGGGTCTGTTACACAAAGCCATTAACTGAACTTTTGAGAGTACTCAGGGCAAAACAATGCTGCACCCATGCACTGACAGAACTCCATCCATCTCAAGGGTACTTGTCCTTATGCAAAAGTTTCACTCAAATGCCGCTGATGTGTGTTTAGAGAAGCTCTGAAATTTCTTAATCCTATCCCTTAGAACTGAGGCACAGAATTGAGGATCCATATTTACACAAATCACTGTGGTGGCTGGTGTCATTTGGGGACGAGGGCGGGGTGGGGGGCAGAATTGTCAAACGTAATGCAGCCGACCATCTTTCTCAGTGGCTGCTGTTGCAGAACCACTCGTGTCGTGGACCGATAGGTAACAGGGATGAGCAACTAGGCAGTTACAGAAAGATTTCTCTACACGATGCATTAAATTTAAAAAAAAAAAAATACACATGAGCGCACACTGCACACCCAGTAGAGGAGAATGGGCTTCCTCATCAAGGTTTAAAACCTGATATAATTATTACAGATCTATTAAATGGAAATGGAATCGGGTTAAAACGCGCGAACATGAATTTCGATTGGAAACGTTACATTATTTAGAATAAATGAGGCCAGACCCTAATGGCGCAACACATTCTTCTTTTTAGGACAGTAACCTTTAAGCAGGCTGATTTCTGGTTGAGAACCAGGCCCTATTTATGCAGTACCTTTCGCAGAATGCCGTCTCACTAGGATCACGAGAGAAAGGACGTGTGCTGAAAGAAGAAGTTGTTTCCATGACAACAGGCATTATAGTTGAAAGATTTCCTGCTGGAAATTAGTTGTTTCTATTTATACCGCTCCACTCTTCTGTGGCTCAATTCTCCGTACATTACTCCAGTTTACACAACCTGTCCTCCATCCTTTAGAAAAGCTATATTTTAAGCATCTTGTTATTTGCCTTTAAAGGCACCTGGAGATTGTTTTTATTGGATCTTGCTGATATCATATTGACCAGAAATGTCAGTGATCCATAACATGACCACTAATCAAAAACACTAGCTTCGCATTTATCATCTGATGAGTATTTTCATAAGCGCTTTTTACAAACAATGGGCCTGATGTTTAATTTTCAGTTTACAAATTAGTCACTGTGTAAACCCAGTGACTGGTTTCTGACCTTCAAATATATGTGCGCTGCAACAGATGTACTAATCCACCACTCCTTAAAATATAAAGACTCCTGCTCCATTAATATTGGAAAGAGGATATCAGGTTTGTGAATCACAGTAAAAGGGCTGAGAAAGCTGAGATGCCAGGGAGAACAGACCTCCGTTTACATTTGGAAATTGACTGTATTTTTCTATTTCAGCCCCTGATGTTTACACATCAGGGGATGCAATACATAAAAAATAAAATATATATATATATAAACATCTCAGTTAAATCGGAACTACATCTGTCTGTAACCTTGGCTCCCTTCTCTGAAACCTTATACTATTTGTGCATTTGTGCCATGAATTCTGTTTAACCTGACTTCTTTTTCAGTACACTGATTAACTTATGTTTTGTATGCATATGACTGAATATATTTTATTTGAGCATGTCATTTGTAACCTACTACATTGAAAACCCACGCGGGATTATGTCAAGTGGACTTTGTTAATAATTGAAACAATTTTAGTTTCTTGATTACACATATACCCTGTGTGTGAATATCCATTTTACACATTGGACCATACTGTTCCGTCCAATTTTGCCAACTAGTATTCACTCATAGTCTCACTCTTTTAACCCAGCACTCCCCTCCCTTTCACATTACACATTATTAGCACCCACGTATGAGTAGTACCAGTTGACTTTTTAACATCTTTTCCCCACACCTGGCACCAAGCGGTAAATAAACATACTATGGCTGGCATATATACATATATTTTTTGTGGCGCTTTTTATATTTAATTTATATTAAATATACCACAAACGGCACAACTCACTGAGGTAGAACAGATCACCTGGCATTAGATATGCTCCAATACATGAGTGTACACTTGGCAATAGTTAGCCTGCCTAATTATACTCAGCCTCTTTGAGTTAGATCACGCCCGACCATTGTGACACTCCATTCACACACGGGTTACTTACCGTGATCTCCGCATTTGCCTCGTATTTCCACGGTTTTAGGACTCATGATTCCTTACTCGCGAATGCAGTGGCGCCACAAAACACATAGTTAGGCAACCTCTGCAACATGCACAGCCGTTCTAACGCTCATACCTTCCCACACACACAAGCGTTACAGATGTCTTCTATCTCCATGTATATATACTGCACTGTGCCTGGTTAACTGCTGACTCACCTCCAGCAGTAAACTATCACTACAGTAAAGCAGTTTACTGTAGTAAAATTGCCAACTCATGTGGTAAAATGTTAAACACTGTAAAAAGACTACTACTCACCACCTATGTATATAAAGCACCCTTTCACATGCAGTGCACTATGTGAACAAGGCCGCATGTCTGGTGGCTGAAACGCGTCATTTTGGACATTGATACATAAATAAAGACACTTTGCCATCATCACTGCCTTGGAGTCTGTGCCCTCGTGTTGCGCCGCTGTGGCTGGATACTTTGGGATTCACATGCTGATATATATATATATATATATATATCATGCTGCGATAAGCATTTGAGGAAGCATGTAGAGGTACACTGTATGCTTCCCTAATGCCCAAGCCAACATTCCCAGAGTGGAAGATACGCCTCACGGAAGGCTTGCGAATCTCAGGCTTTGCGACTGCAAACCCTTATATCACCAGGCCCAGTGAGTTTTATAAGTGTATGATTAATGTGCAACCTAGAATTAAACTGTTAGTGCAGAATAGGACTATTGTACAACATTTAATTTTGTTTGATAAATACAGCCTGATGCTGATGTGAGACAACACATGAAAGGTTGCAGTCATTGCCCTGACCATGTGTCTTGCTGTGCTTGGATCACGTATTGTTTGAGAGCAAGAGAAGGCCATAGTCACAGGCTGAGAAATATGCCTGTGGTTATGTTATGTTACTTTGGCCACATAACGAGCGGGTACATCAGATTGATGATCAATGCGGTTAAACTGCATGTGTATTAACATGGAGGTTTTGGGATCAATTTCACTCGGTCATATCTGCTGGAATTAGTTTCCACAAAAACACAAGCAGTTTGGGAATACCGTGGTGAAATTGGTGTGGTGATAAGACATATTTGTTATTTCTCATTCCATAGGATACCTGTGTGGGATCACTTGAAATTCTGCGGTAATACCAGATGCTAAAAATTACTGATAAACGCAGTATAGGTGTTAACGGGAAATGTTTTCTCTGCAATCACAGTGACATTTGTGATGTTTTTCTATAGCGCACGTCAGCTGTTGCTGTGCCTGCAGGCTGGAGTGTGTCCTGCCATTAGCACAGTGCCCTGTAATCCGGTCTCTGTGCTTCCCTTGTCCCTGACCTTGTTCATGCTTGTCATTGTGTACCCAGTGTGCCCCAGTCACAGTTTTATTGTATACTCCGTCACTTGGTGTATGTAGCATAATTCTGTCACAGGTGTGGCCTCACAGTGATGTAGGTCTCCCAAGTAGAGGGGAAACTCTGCAGATCTGGGGTATATGTGCTCCAGAGACTTGTGAAGACGGTGAATGTATTTCTCTGTCCCTTATCAGTGTTTGTGCCTCCCGGGCCCTCAATGACATGGGTGAATGTCTCACTGTCCCAAATTCGGTAGATGAGCAGAACTGTCAAACTGCCACTGTGGGTGTCTCCTGAGCAACCCTGTCTATATTTTTGCCTGCGTGTTCCAGTTGCTCCATGTTTTCTCCAGTCCATTGGCCGTGGCATATGCCCCATCATCGTATCAGTGTTTGTGTATCAATGTACCAATGTCAGGGCCTGTACATTCCTGAGAGTTTGTCTCTATGCCCCAAAGTTGGTGCCTTCTTGCCCCCAGAGTTAGTTTCCCTATCGCATTGGAGGTGTTTCCACTAATCAGTGGTGGAGTATCAGACCCCACTGTCTGAGTGCTCCTGTCCCTCACCCACTGTCCCAATATCCCCATGTTAATGTAGTCAGGCACCCGGAGTGAGACAGCCTTTTCTGCTAGAGTGAGTCCCTTATCCCCAAGGGGTGCCTCCCCAGGTCCAGGGCCCTTGGTTGGCATTAAAGAGCACTTCTCTAAAGAAAAAGGAGAAACTTGAATTTTTGAGCTCTTCCTGACTGCGAATGGGCCTGTTTGTGTCACCCGCGATGACCACCAACGCGAAGCTCCAGTGGACCCGATTCTTCACATTACAGTGACCGCCAGCGATGATACGCAATACAAGATCTGCACTCCACACTACAGCACAGATAGCCTGCAGTGACTGCCAATGTGAAGCTCCAGCAATGACCGTGCGAGACGCCAGGCAGGAACTTTGCGCTACAGCAACGACCGTCCGCAATGCTCTCCCTCCTCCCTGCAGCCTCCTTCCCGCAAACTGGACTCTTTGTGCTGGACTTTGAGAAGGTAACTTTTTCAGCTGGACTAACCTGGTCCCTGTATTCGGCCTGCAATCCATCGCAGTCGGCCTGAACTTGTGATTTTCCCCTGGTCTAGCATGACCAGATAACCATGAGTGGCGCTTTGTACTTTTAGGTGCTGTGCTTGTCTAAAACTATGAAATTGCATATCTCTGGTTCTACTTATTGGATTTTTGTGGTTTTGTCTAATTTTTTTAAAATTAAAATGTATTCTATTTTTCTAAAGTGGTGTGAGATTTTTCTTGTGTTGTAGTTTTACTTAGATATTCTTTGTGTGCTACATATATACTTTACACATTGCCTCTAAGTTAAGCCTGACTGCTTTTGTGCCAATCTACCAGAGGGTTAAGGACAAGTTAATTTAGTGACTTTTGTGGTTCACCGTGACAGGTATTGTGGTTGTTACATGAGGAAGGCTAACACCCCCCTCAATCAAAAACCCAATTTCTCACAGGTGCCAATATTGGAATCAATCAGTGTAAATTGCACACTTAGAAACCACGGTGTACCATGCAAATGGCAATTGGTACACAATTTGTACCCACATTTTGTGAGCTGGTTGTAGTCGGGTCCTTAATACCAATTTCTACATGATGTCCGATAGAGAGTAAAGGTTTGTTGCCTAGTAGTTTCCAGACAATGAAAGGCTTAGAGTGACATTGAAGTAAACAAAAAAGTGACGGGTAGAATGCTTGAATTAATCTCAGGCAATGTTAATAACTTGGGGCCAAATCCCATTGTATCATTTTCTTTGCCTACCATGCCACCTCAGATTAGACCCAGCCATATGTAAATCCGTCTTGATGCAATGGGAACAGTCCATCCAGAACTGCCAGGCCATGTCCTCCCTGAACCAGAACACAAGCAACCCAGGGCCAGGTATAGCTTGGTTTCAGTAGCATAGAGAGCACGGGACACAAGTCTGGGCATCCCAGTCACACGTAGGGCTTCAAAAACAAGGTGATAGATGAAATGCTTGAATTAATCTCAGCCAATGGCAATCGTTCTGGGCCGAACCCCAAGCCATCGTTTTTCCCCCACCATGCCACCTCAGGGTGGACCCAGACATATGCAAATCAGTTGTGACACTGCTCCAGTGGGAACAGGCCAGCCCGAACTGCCAGGCTAGGTCCTCCCTGAACTGGAACACAAACAACCCAGGACCGGTTTCGCCTTATTAGGACTCATGAGCCAGGTGTAGCTTGGGGACCTGGCCTGGCCGATCAGTCTGGACTTTTCCCATTGAAGGAGGTTCAAGACTGAATTGCATATGGCTTCGCCCAGACTGAGGTAGCATGGTGTGCAAAATAATGATGGACTGGGCAGCAGCCCAGAATAATTTCAAGTGGCTGAGACTAATTCAAGCATTCCATCCATCACTTTTTTGTATACCTCAGTGTTGCTTCTGGTCTGTGGCCTCTGGTCCAAAGTGCAGTTGCCTGTGAATCCACATGCTAGGAGATGCAGGTGCCAATGTTTGTTGGTGCCACTAGACGCAGGTGCTATTGTTTGCAAGTTCAGTGTCCTTATCCTAAGTCACTGGTTGCTTTTCTGATTTTCACTCAAATAGGAAAACCCTCAAACTCTTTGAACATGACAGTTTGATAGGAAGGAGGCATTCAGATTGGCAGCAGTAAAGGGTGTAGTTGATGCCTCCAGTAGAATTTGTGCACCTCCTCACCTCAGAGACTGGGTGACTGAGCAATAAGGTGGTAGGTTGTGCAGACTCCTGGAAGGCTGATATCAGTTTGGGACTGTTTAGTCCCTGATGGGAGGGGATATGTCCTGACATTTTGGACTGGAGTGTCCCTAGTGGATCAGGACCAAGACTGATTTGCAAAAGATTGGCTCTTTTCTCTAACAACACAGTTCTTCCAGTACAAACTTACACAAGTGCCCTGGTGCTGTCTATTCAATCAACATCTTACAAAGGTGATACACACCCACCCTGTCCCCTGGCCTACAACCACATGAGAAAGATTTGTCACAATGAACAATACCATTCATGGTCCTGTACAAGGGTCTGTTTGGACCACAGTGATGTGATGCACGGGATTGTCCCTGGTGGTGTTGCAAGCAAGTGCTTACGACACCCACCAACTTTTGATGGATTTGCTTGGAAGCTAATGATGATTTAAATTGTGAGACAGGAAAGACGGCCTACATGTAACGGGGTATATCATGGAGAAGTTCAATTGGAGGCGTTTGGGACATCTGGAGACATCTCGGGTTACAATTTGGGTAACAAGGGAACTGCAGCGCATACAGAACAGAAATAGCCTGTAAAAAATGTCCATTTCAATAGTGCCACCAGTGGTCAGGCTGTATTTGTTCTTTCAGTGACTTTTGAACTGGGAGAGCTTTAGATTCTACTGTACTGTACACTGCAAGTTGAGAAAGACATGGCTGAGAGTGACTGACCTGGATATTTTCGGCCAGGCAGCTTTGTGCTTCTTTCATGTGTATTCCTCTATTTCCCACCCTCCAGTAGCATGGCTTCTTTAAAGGGAGGAGGTCCACACATAGACGACCTGTTCACTGCACCTTTTCCATTCAGCTGAGCAAAGAACATTCTAAGGGGCACCGAGACACATTTTTTCCAACTAGTTGATCCCTTTTTAATATTTACTGAAGTGGGTGAAGGTTTAAGACAATCAACTGACATTGTTTCAGCTCTTCTTCTGCTCCTTTTGTGACAGCCTATTGAGCAGTCAGGACCCTTGTGATTTGTTGGTAAATCCAAGCTATGGCCTCAGTTTTCAACCTAACGCAACAAGGGCAAACTCTTGAATAAACAGTGTTGGAGCCTTTTTTGCTATGTTCGAAATGTGTCTGGATGAAGTAGACCTCAGACTCGCTCGAGGGTGAGAAGCTTACACTGATAACATTACACTTCCAGTGTGGTGGCTCACTGAATGTCTGAAGGTTCACTTCCCAGGCGAAGATCTCCGAAGTCCAATTTTGCACTTTGGAGGAAGTAGCAGGTACATTATCTATCTATCTATCTATCTATATATCTATCTATCTATCTATCTATCTATCTATCTATCTTTTTTCATGTGCCTATCCATATGTCAATCTGTCTGACTGTCCATCTGTCTGTCCACAGGGGATGAGCGTCGACCCACTGCCTTTCAGCACTGCAAAAAAGGAAAAACTAAAATGATAATAATGCGCTGTTATCATTTTATTTTTCTGTGCTGAGGCAGTTTTGTAGGGCGGGGCTGGGCTAGGCAGCGCAGGGGGGAGGAGTGGTGGGCACCCTCCTAAGTGTGAATAAATGGCCGTCCGTCTCGGGCTGGCAAACAGTCATGTGCACTTTGTAGGTTCATCACCCAGGCTGCATTACAGACTGGGTGGAGAACATGCCCAGGCTCCCATTCCCCATCTGAGCGTTGAACCACAGCACTCAGACCAATCACAATGCTGCCATGCAGCATTGTGATTGGCTTAGGGGAGCCTAGGTGCTTCCTGCTTCCTGTTCGAATAGAAGCCAGGACAGAGAGGACTGAAGAGAGGTGGTGGCCGGCCAGCCGACCGGCAGGTAAGTGATCTTTTTTTTTTTTTTTTAACCCCTCCCTTACCCCCTCCCCTTCTCCCTACCTCACTACTGCTTCCCGGGAGCAGCCGCCACTGTCTGTCCTTCTGTCCAATGTGGTAGAAGCCCATAGAGCAGGGTTCTCCAAAGTCGGTCCTGGAGGGCCGGATCAATACCAGATTTTTAGCATATCCCCATTTTCTTAAATGTAGTTATCTTAAAAAATCTGGCATGGATCCGGCCCTTCAGGGCCGAATTTGGAGAACCCTGCTAGAGTATTAGGCAGAAATGAAAACGCTCCATTAAGGAAATATGCTTTCCGAGTCCTGGGGATAGAAATTAGATATTAGGTAGGGTTATTGTGACTGATAGACAAATTAATCAGGCGCCTGATTAATGAGCGGAGTTTTGAATTTTCTCTTTAAATTGTGCAAACTTGAACGATTTCTAATTTTAACAAGAAGATGATGGAAAGGAATTTGAACTACTCTTGAAAATGCTTAATTATTACATGAATTTGACTGGAACAAAAATGCAAGTACGGTTATGTGTTTTTCGGATATCATTTTTCATTTCATAGTCCTGTAAAATAAACAACCTATTTACTATTGAGTCAGTAGCCAGTCAGTAACAAATGTAGACCTATTTTGTTCTCAATAGACATATTGACCTTACGGTCATTTAAAATAGATACTGTTTAAATAATGTGATGCCAGGGACCGGGGGTATCATTTTGTTTGTCCTTCTGTCTGTCTGTCTTCCATTGAATGCTCGATCTCTGGTGAAGAAAAATTATTAAACAATTTAGTGATGGTGAAGAAAACTGGAGAGCAGAAGTCGAGAAAACAGAGAAAGCAAAGAGGAATCAGAAAATGAATGAATTCTTGTCTCTGGATGTTTCTTTGTGAACCTTCACTAACTCCTACTAGATGTAGGTTGCAAATAAAATTACTACAGTGTTTTAAACCCTTGTAATGTAAAAAAATAGTAAATGTTGAGCCGATTTAAAAGGAACACACATAGGCATACATTGAATAATTTGAAAGCTATTGCGGCACTGCACCTTTAAACTCTCAGCTGTCATGTACAGAGCCATCTAATGTTAAGTACCAAAGCGCACATCAGTGTGTGACTCCTCCCAGTCAGCACTTGTGAGAAATTGGGTTGTTGGTTGAGGGAGGTGCAAGCCCTTCTGAAGCAACAGCCTCAATTCTTGTCAGGGTAAACCACTAAAGTAACCTGTGCTTAACCCTCTGCTAGCTCAGCACAAATTCAGCGAGGCTTAACTTAGAGGCAACGTGTGACGTATTTATGCAGCACACAAACAGTAATAAAGCGAAAATACAAAACAAGAATAATCCCACACGAATTTAGAAAAAAAAGTAACATTTCATAAAATATCACTAATTATCAGTAGAACCAGAGATATGCAATTTTAAAGATTTCAGGCATGTATAGCGCGTAAAGCCACAAAGCGCCACTCATGGTTATCTGATTGTGTGAGACCGGGTGAAAGTCACAAGTTCAGGCCGACCAAGATGAAGCGTGGGCTGGAGCCAGGGACCAGACTAGTCCTGCTGAAAAAGTTACTTTCTAGAGTCTAGAGCAGAGAGTTCCATTCGCGGTGGGGGAGGCCGCGAGGAGCAGGGAGAGTGTCATAAATGGTTGTTACTGTAGTGTGAATAGCAGGCCAGGCATGGCAGACGGTCATTGCTGTAGCATGAAGGTCCTGTTGGGTGTCCTGGATGGTCGCTGCTGGAGATTTGTGTTGGCGGTCACCACGGGCCGTGAATGCTGTAGCGTAAAATGCTGATCTTGCATTGCCAGTCATCGCTGGCAGTCACTCTAGTGCGAAGAGTCAGGTTCACTTGAGCTTTGCATTGGTGGCAAGATCTTGGCATAAACAGGTGCGTCCGTGATCCCTACAAGCCCAAAACATCAGGCTTTCTCCTTAAGAGTCAGAGGAGTGCACTTGATGCCAGACAAGGGTCCGGGACCTGGGGAGGCACTTCTTTGGGGATCAGAGACTCACTCTTGGAGATGCCTGCAGGGCTCTGGCAGTTCCAGTTGCAGGTCCAGTAAGCAGATCAGCTGGGCAGATGCAGGGGGGGCTCTGCAGCTTGTTATGTCCCTGTAGCTCAGAACAGGAAGTTAGTCAGCTGACCCTTGAAGTCACTTCAGCCTGGGATGAAGGCTGCAGGTCCAGTCTTTCTTCTTAGCAAGCAGGGCAGGCCTCAAGCTGCAGGACAGCAGAACACCCTTCATTTAGAGAAACAAGCCCAGGAGTGTACCGAAGAGTGGGCTGAGGATCACCTTTTATACCTGGTTTCCACTTTGAAGTGGGAGAACCTTCTGGAGATTTCCTACTTTAGAGGTGTCTGAAATTCCCTGCCTCCATTCCCTGATCTCAGTCTGTCTAGTATGAAGTCCTTTGTGTGTGTGCTGAGGCAGCCTGATTGAAGTCAAGTGTGGCAGGTGACAGCTGCGCCCCTCATCCTGCCAAAACCCAATCCCCTATGGGAGACTATCTGGGAGGAATACAGATAGGCCATCTGCCAACTGCACCTAATCATGTGACCCACGAACAGGCTGCAGGCACCAAATAGTTAGGACAAGAAAATGCCAACATTCTAAAAGTCTCATTTTCAGAATTGTGACTTAAAATCTGTCTTTACCGTTAAAGATGGTCTTAAATTACAATTCCTCAGACACCAAACATGACCTTCTCCCAGACAAAAGTTATCACTTATTAAATGCAATAAGGTACCCCAGTGCTATCCTATTGAGAGGCAGACCTTGCAGTAGTGAAAAACTAAAGTGGGAGTTTTCACTGCCAGGACATGTAAAACTTAAAAGTATATGTCCAATTTTTTAAATACAATGCACACTGCCCTAAAAGCTGTTTAGGTCCTACCCTAGGAGCAACTTATATGTATTATAAAGGAAGGGGCCCAGCAAAAGGATTAATTTGCAGGTCGAAATGGCAGTTTAAAACTGCACAAACAGTCTGCAATCTCATGCTTGGGTCATGTTTTAAAAGACATTAGTGGGTGCACTTTCAGTGCTTCGGGCCCACTAGTCACATGCATTTAATTTATAGGCCCTGCGTACCCGTAGCACCACTTTACCAGGGACCTATAAGTAAATTAAATAGAACAATTTCACCATATTTTAAGGAAAGATCACAAGCACTTTATCACTGATTGGCAGTTGTAAAGTGTGCAGAGCACTAAGGCCAGCAAAAGCGAATTCAGCAAAACGGGAGGAGTGAAGGCAAAAAGTTTGGGGAAAGACCACCCTAATGCTGACAAGTCTAACATCACTCATATAGTTTATCTTTACTTTGAATGCTCACATCATCAAGCCTACCATGAGTGGTCTGATCATTCTAGTAAATGTTATGTTAATTGGGCATTTATAAAGCGCACGGCTACTCCCAGGAGTGTCCCGGCGCTAAGCAAAAAACCACGTAAACAAGCACAACAGAGGAAAGCCAGACGAGAAGCCTGCCAAAAACGGGAATTAAAGTTGGAAAAGCCACGTCTTAAGTTTTTTCCTGAAAGTAAGGAGGTCCTGAACCTGTCTGAGGGCCAAAGGGAGACTGTTCCATAGGTGGGAGGCGATCACTTGGAAAGATCGACCTCCGACCCGGGCAAGAGAAATTTTGGGAACAGGAATCAAGAGTTGAGATGAGGACCTCAGGGTACGTTGGGGAGTGTAATGAGGAAATCTTTGTCTGAGATAAGGGACTCCAATCTGATTGAAAGCTTTAAAAACCAGAATCAGTGCTTTAAAATTGATTCTTTTCTGAACAGGGAGCCAATGCAGGGATAACAAGAGAGGGGACGAATGAGTTCTAGGGCCAGCCAAAAGATGGCCCTAGCAGCCGAGTTCTGGATCACCTGCAAACGGGTGATTAGATAACTGGGAAGTCCCAAGTACAGAGAGTTCACGTAGTCCAATCTCGAGATAACCAGAGCCTGGACAATGGTCTTTCTGTGAGGGACAGAGAGCAGGGGAAGAAAATTCCTCACCATTTTTAAAATCCCGAAACAAGTCCCAGCCACGGATTGAATCTGGGACTTCATAGAAAGTGTGGCATCCAGCCTGACACCAAGGTTCTTAACCAAGGTCACAGACGACCTGGGAGGGGTCAGATCCTGCGGCCACCAGTCATACCAAATCTCACATGGTCAAGAGCCAAAAAAGATAATCTCTGACTTATCAGGATTGCATTTCATTTGATTATCCTTCAGCCACAAAAAACTGCTGAGAGACATGAGTTTATTGCATGTCCATCAAACTCAACACCCTTTCTCGCAAGTGAACAACAGCTGAGTATCGTCTGCATATGAAACGATCTTAGCCCCGTGTTGTTCTGCCAAAAGGGCGATAGGGGCCATATAAAGATTGAACAAGGTAGGGCTCAAAATAGAGCCCTGCGGGACTCCAACATTCATGGGAGGAATAGCAGCAGAGAAAGGGGGGGACCATATAGTTTGCAGGCGGTCGCTGAGAAATGACTCAATCCACCTCAGGGCTAGGCCACCGACACCACCCTCCACCAATCTTTGCACCAATCTATTGTGGGGCACGGTGTCAAAAGCCGCGGAGAGATCCAAAAGTACCAAGACCGCGTTGCCTCCTCGATCTAGCGTGGTTTTTATAGTTTCCACCACTTCCAAAATGGCTTCTTTTGCCTAGAATCTGCAAGTCCGGACTGTCAGAATGAATTTAAGATATTTTGGAAATTGCTTAGATCCCACCTGTCCCCTGACTTCCTTCATTCCAAACAACAAGATCTTTTATTCTCAGTCAAGAACTTACCAATGAGTAGAGCCTAATCAAATATCCATATAATCTCATTTGAAAAAGCTCAGACCTCTACATCCAATATACACTACTTCCAATATCCAGCAATTATTTCATTGGCGCTAAAATTGATTTTCAGCAGCAAGACATCTAACTAATGAATCTCTGAAAATGCTTTCGCCGGAAGAACCTCTGTTTGTTAATGTTGTTCACTATTATAGGGATTTTACTTAGAATGCGTCTTTTAAAACTTTTTCACGCTACTTCTAGGGCTCATGACTTTTGAGTTGAAACTTGAAAACAAGACAATTTACCCAGAAGTCTTAGAGGCTGCTGCTGATTAGTGCTTTAGTTCATGAGTATACTCCATTTCCTAAGCTGATGTTTTTGAGCACCTTCATGCATCAATGGCCAGCCCACATTCACTTAAGTTTTTTATTCTTTGCGTGAGTAAGAACAGAATTCATAAAATGATTGAGGGACCACATTTATCCATCTTAGCAATTCCTAGGTTAGTAGTTGATATCTCTCAAGTGACTCTCTGTGGCTTATTAACGAACAGGAATTCATTTTCAATGTTGTCTATAATGAGGGACTGAAGTGGGATATGAACTCATAACTATTGGCACCATCAGTATATATACAACATGCATTGTTCTCCAAGAAAAACTGGAGAAAATTCTTACTTTTTACCTCGTCTGGATTATCAAAAAGAAAGCTATGTTTGGCACCATGTGTCACAATGAAAATGTAAACATATAGGCACCCTGCTTGCTTCAGTCCTGGTGTATAATAAAGGTCTGCAATTTTTGCTATTATTAAATTTTTCTAGAATTACATCTCCAGTGGCTCGTCATTTTAGACCACCAGCATCACAGTGCTCAAACGAACAGAAAGAGTTACACTCTATATATAAATATGTTTTTTCTTATTGAGGCTACTGCCTTTGCCTTACCATCTGGGACCATGTTATACAATGCAGCGCATTTTTCTTCTTTGTGCCTGGCGCACCTTACAAAAGGTGCGCCCTGCGCAAACAAGGAGACTGCATCACATTAGACTGAATGCGCTGCCTCCAGGGCAGCTGCAAACTCGCACTACCCTGGGGGCAGTGCATTCAAGTAAAATACGGTCGCCTTTGAAGGTGCTGCTCTGTGCAGGCGGCAACCCGCCTGCACTTTTAAGAGGGGTGAGAGATCCCCTTGCAGGTGGGTGCAGTCAGTGACTGCAACCCGCCTGCAATGGGCTGCCTTCAGGGGGCGCACTGGCAGTGCACCACCTTTTTGTGGCACACTGTCAGTGTGCCTCCTGATGGCTTCTTTGTCTTTGCCTCCGCGCCGTATTATAGACACGGGCACAAAGAGATTCCCTCATTTGCATGGGGCCACCCCCTAGGCAAATGAGGATTGCCCTCTGATGATAGCGCTGATGCTATATGTGCGCCAGCACTATCTATATTACAGAAGGGGCAGCACAAGCGTTTGCGGCCTCTTCTGCAACACCAACGTGCCCCGGGGGCACGCAAAGTGGGCACAAACGCCCTCGGTGCCCTCTGGCCACTTTGTACAACACAGCCGCGGTGTTTTATTCTAGTTAAAGGTCAAGAAATGAAAAATAAAAAAATAGTAATTCTTGCTATATTATTATAGGCCGAAACAGAATTTCGAGGTCGTACTCTACTTTCACTTTCCTCTCTGTTCTCCTTGAAACCACTCATGCCACCACTTTTGTCCCTGTCCTCTTCTCATCTTTTTTTCTCTCACTTTCTCTCTCCTGCTTAATTTCTTCTCACTCATCTTCTGTTTCCCCATAATAGAATCCATAGCACCTTTTTCCCACATTCTTTCAATGCAATTCCTTGATGTCTTTAGTTGTGAGTAATCTACCTGGAGTAAACTGGGGGATGTCATTGTTGATTCATGAAAATACTGCTAGTTGATGGTGCGGTTTCCCTGCATGGCACCAATCATGAATGTCTGTCACTTTCCCTACCTCTGCGATGCACCTTATCGCGTACTTATGCTCTCAGTCTCATCTAGTCTCAGTCTCTCCTCCTCAAGGTCATCCATCATCTCTCTATTTATTCTGACTGAGTCTTTTTATCACAGGGAGCATCACATGGACACTCGCAGCAATATACGAATTAAAGTGTGACAATATCACTAAAAGCTAGCAGAAACATTACTGCTTAGCAGAAAATATATTTTCACACCTGGGCATTAATGATGGGTGAAGCTATATTACAGAAGGATGCATCTTGTTCCCTACTGTGCTCTACTTAGCTCTTAAAATAGGCACATGCGACTCTATTGATTTTAGAGGCACTCTACTGAGCCACTGACAGTGAGCATTCCACTGCACACTAAAGTGGTCATGTGATTCTCCATTAGATGATCTTTCCAGACCTAGGATCAACTTGCTCTCCCAGATCCACCCCATTCTTGTCCAGTTCTGAAGGACACCCAGCTGTGTCTCCTTCCCCTGAGATACATCCAAGGATAAATTAGCAAAAGTTGGACTAACCGTGATCAGTGTCTCAACAGCAGAAACTGTTTCCTGTGGCTGTCAACCACCACCTTTGACATTATCAAAGCAAATAACAGAGGCACACATGGAATATAATCAGGAAAAGGAGAAATCAAAAATTGTTCTTTCATTGGGTTGAAAAGGACTTGTTTTTTTCCATATCTTTAGATGTTTAAAGCTTTACCTGAAATCACTATCCCACTGAAGGCTGGATGACAAATAATTGAGGCGCAAATTGATGGGATTTCTAAGTCTAACTGGGCAGCATAGAGAGTAAGTAGTTATCATGAAATTTCAGTGTCAGGATTGATCAGTGTGTTGTAAGCCATTACAGCTATGTAGAATTCTGAATCTCACAGAGTGCTAGTGCAGAGGAGAACACAGTGATTCACACATCCCAACATAAGAGCACACACATTGTTCACTAGTATGAGCTATGAAGATCCTCAGTTTAATCCACCTCATCCCTGTTATCAGCTCCACGTTTGCCCCTTTTTTGTTTTGAATATGACCCCCAAATTAATTGTGTTTCTCATCTCCTTCTTGGTCCTGAGCCCACCACTTGCTGTCCCTGCAGTGACGTTGCCGTTATTAGTGCAGCAGTTGCAGTGGCAACTAGGCCCAAGTAAGTGAGGGGCTTATTTCACTCCATTTATGGCTGATTTTGACTACTAGACCTTGGGGCAGGGAGATTTTCCTTGCATAGTTTATGGATCATGGGAGATTTGCTATGTTCAATTCCTTAGTCTTTATTCCTGTTCCATACTACTTTGCAAAATTTTCATGCACAATGTTAGAGCTGACAAGCTTGAGGTAGTGTTTCCCTAAACTTTTTGCTTTTTCCTCATGGGTTTGGCTGATTCTCTTTTAGTGGCCTTGGGGCTCTGGGCACTTTCCCATTATAAATGCAGTGTGAACGTGCGCGTGACCTTCCTACACACATTACAAAGTCGTGCTTGCCTGATGTTTTTAAACATGTCTCAAGCCTGCCATTGCAGGACTATGTGTGTGTGTGTGTGTGTGTGTGTGTGTGTGTGTGTGTGTGTGTGTGTGCACGTGCACCTATGGTGTTTTAAACATGTGTCAAGCCTGCCATTGCAGGCCTGTGTGTGTGCAATTGCACTTATGCTCAGGTTGGCCTTTCTAAACCACCCTCCAATTGTGAGGGGACCTTTCACTACCACTAGGGCACCCCTGGGGTACATCTTAAGGGGGTGAAGCAAGTGGTATGTGAAGGTAGTACAGGTACACATGTGTGTACCATGCCCAGGTAGTGAAGAATATGAATGTGTGTTTTCACAACCTATGAGGTTTTCTCTTCCCATAGGTTAACATGGGGGAATGGTTGAAGTTACTTCCAGCTGCAATAGTGGCTTACAGTGGAGCAGCCTCATAATGTTTCCTATCATTGGATTCACTATGACAAACCCTCTTCTGTGGTAAAGAGGGATTTGTCATTAGTAATTTAGAAATGCGCTCCTAGAAAGTGGGCATTTCTTTGCTCTAAAACTCTTTGTGTGCCTTTTAGTTTGACTCCAATCCACACTGGCCTCTGTGCATTTCCTAGAGACAGCTATAGACATTGGGCATGCAACTGGAATGACAGACCTCTGCCATTTGAGGGCCTTGCTGGATAGATTGGAGGAAGAGGTTTTGACTCTTGGCCTCTGGCAACCAGATCATGGCCCCATTAACTATTGAGATCTGCATTCCACAGCCCCATGGCAGACAGGACTGAAATTTAGGGGAGAAATCTGTGGTTCAAAGGGAAACCCTCTAAACCACCCCCAACTTCAAAGGCACACTACAGTATAACTACTGGTGCCATACTTCAGCAGGGTAGAGATACACTTGTGTGAAGTGAGACCGGAGATCCAGGAACTGTGTGGTGCACACTGCCAGAAGAATCTGTTTTACACAAGGAAGATTACTGCCATTGGAAGGGACTGTGCACCTTTCCTGAATAGTGGCTTGCCTGGGCTGACTACCTGCTGCTGTGTGGCACCCTGAATTGTGCTCTCCAAGGGCCTGTTGGCTTGCTACCTGTTCTCTGATGGAGGTCTCAAGGCCATCAAAGACCTCCCATGAGGGACCCACGCCATCTACTTGTGACACCTGGAGAGCGGTGCCCTCTTAAGTCCCGACATTGTCTGCTGGATCCCAACTGGTAGCGCGGTGTGATCATAAAACTAAAAATTGTGCTTGGAGACTGGATTGCCTTGTGCAGAGCCCCAAAAAGTACTGCCCGCATTTAAGGTGTGTAGTCCTGCACCATGGGGTCTCAACATGCATAAGTGTCTTGTTGGTAGTGAGTGGATTCACTGGTTGAGGGACCCTGTGTCGTCCGCTTCGTCGATCGTGCCGCATTTCTTTCGCGCCACACGCTGACTGAATGTTCATTGCGTGCAGTGTCCGATTCACAGGTTGCAACCCTCGGAGGTAGGGGCGTACCCGTAGTAGTGCCTCATTCTACCCTGTGCGGCACTGCTGAACTTGCACCTGTGTGTGTGACTGGACTTGTCTAGTGCAACTCAGAACAATGCTTACAAGGCGTTGTGCCTCATATCCATGGAGGCGCGGAATTTGTAACTCTTCATTGTGTGTGACCGCAGTTGTCTGGAATTGTCTGGTGCGACTCATGCCAGTGAGCACCAGACATTGTGCCTCATTTCCAAGGAGGTGCAGAGGAGCGGATTCGTGTTTCGTGGTGCCCAGATTGCCTGGGTGTTACTTTGATCAACGTGTATCTTTCTTCCAAGAAGCTCCCCCCGCTCCATCCTCCATTCGTCAATTTTTCCTATTGTGCCCTTGGTGCGGTGGACCAGATGCCCTCTCCTCACCTGGCCCTCATGACTTCGTGTACCTTTAGTACTGCCTGGACCTGGCTTGGATGTGAGAGGGATTGACTGGGCTATGAAACACTTCCAAGAGCGATTGGAAGCGGGACAAGAGACTCTGTGACCCCCCATGCTTCGCAGAACTGGGCTAGTGCCGGAAGGCACAGTGTGAAATCCCTTGAGTGAACAGCTGTCGCCCTCTGCCAGCTTGTGCTCTGCATACCATGGGTGAACTTCCAGAGTAGTGGCCAAATCCCCATTTGTCGACTGCCGCCTCATTAGCCCTGCTACCTATCCCCACATTTGTTTCCATGGGACCCTGATTAAGTGTGACTCCAGCCACGATCAGCCTAGTATCGGGGGCAGGTTTTTTTTATCTCCAGCCCGTGGGTGTTAGGTGGTCGGGGTTAGCTAACTGGTGGATGAGGGCTTGGGCCACGCGGTCTGCATGTGCATTATCAACTGGCCTGCCAGATATCAGTGCACCTCATTATGGTGCTGTGTGTGTGTGCAAGTGTACTCCATACGGACCTGCCTGAGATCCGTGACGCCGCGTATCGGTGTTGAGTGAGTGTGTGCAAGTGACTGCCTGTTATCACTTACACCACACGGTGGTGTTGCTTTGGACATTAATTCCTTGCCAAAAGAGTATTACGTTTGACATTGGTTTTTACCCGTGTGCCCTTGGCCCATGGTGCTGTTTAAAAGCGTTGTAATGATCTCTGTGTACACATTTCTGATATCGTATTCGTGAATGCACCCTATAACTGTATGGTATTGAATTATCATAATTGCCGGGCTGGGCCTCGTTCTGACAACATATCGCACTGCATAAGGGTGCTGGGTTGTAAAGTAGGATCTTTCCCAAGTGTGCATGTTACTGATGTAATTTTAACAGGGTTGGCCCTAGTACTGCTAGTGATATTTCCTAATGTGATTTATGCCCAGAAATACATGATGTTCATGTTGTGTTAATTAATGTGTGTGTTGAAAACAAACTTAATTTACATGCACCACGCATGAAGTATGTTTTGGAATGCTCACTGTATTAATTGTGTGAGAGTGCTGTGCCAATGCTTTATACATTGCCTCTGTGATAAGCCTGACTGCTCAGTGCCAAGTTTTCCAGGTGTGAGCGCAGGTTATACAGTGAGTGTAATCATCCACCCATGATGGGAGTGGTAGGTTCTGCCTGGCTAGGGCCGCACCTCAGCCAACCAGAATGTGCCAGTTCCAACACACACCATGCAACCAGCACGGTTAATCATGATCCTCACAGGAGATCACCACCATGGTTTTGAAAAGTTTATTCCTTCTGAGGTACGGATAAACCCTTCACTTGATGTGCTAAATAGGTCTGCTCCAGAGACACTGCCAGTAGTAGCCTGTCATGCTTTACATATATATATATATATATATATGTATGTATATATATATATATATATATATATACATATATATATATACTAACTTCTCCCTCGTATCGGCAGACAATACCTGGACACCCTTGCAAGTTTCAAAACGATTTGTTTAATGGCTCCAAACGACGCGTTTCAGCTTTCGCCTTGATCACGCTCATAAACAAGCAAAAGGATCATGGTGTATTGTAAACAGTGATACAATAGAAAAAGGACTATACCATTGTGACATATTCACCACATAGACAACCATGGCGGCCATTTTAACAAGGTAAAAGTAATGTGATAATTGTATACAGCAATATGTCTTCGACCAATTAATAGTAACCACACTAATGTATAAACGTTATTAAAACATTATCCATCAATACTTGAAAAAATCCATCATTGTGGTACCATAATGCGCACAGATTGATCCAATAAATATCGCTCAATTCACTAAAACACACTGGACTGTGAGTGTTTTAATGATGGACTATCAGAACTGCCCGCTTGGGCTTAATGAATTTTATGTGCCAAGATACATTGTTAATTAATTTGTGTTAACAGTGTAAATATCGTGTGTCTGAATGAATTGAGCGATATTTATTGGATCAATCTGTGCGCATTATGGTACCACAATGATGGATTTTTTCAAGTATTGATGGATAATGTCAAATGGAGTGTTGGCATACCATGATATATATATACTGTGAGAAAACTAAAGCTTACAGGGACATTATAGTTAGGAAGTAGCATTAAAAAAATCATAGAAATTCACTAAAATACCAAAGGTTACAGGGACGTTATGGTTAGGTTCAGATTTTACACACACAAAACCATAGAAATTCAGTAGTTATAGTTATTCCAAGAAACTATCACTCGTGCCCCAAGGTAACTATAGCTCGTGCCCCAGCCATGCACAGTTTTCTCATCAATAAATTTATTGCAAATGTTGCAGTGAAATATCAATGATGTCTTAGAAGATGTAATCACTGATGTAATATGTGGGGTAATTAGCAGTGCATGGCGAGGGCGCAAGTTATAGAGAGAGTTATTGCCATCAATAACAGACATTTGAAGCCTAAATGTAACACTGTCCACATCTTTCACACTCAGAAGAGAAAGCTTCAACTCTTCCTTGTGGTTAGTGAAGACCGGACACTGCTGAGCACATTTCCTCAATTGAAAACTATGGACAAGATTTCAGAAAATATAGTCTTGACATAAACTTGATTAGCTCATGCAGACCGCAAAAATGGCAACCCTTTTTACTTACAGTAGAAACTGTTCTTAATATTACCCTGAAAAACACATAAACTACAGGGAGTTTTACTGGTATCTGCTCTCTTACCAGCTTCCTCAATTTGTGGGAGAAAGCGTTCAGTAGCCTCTCAATAAAGAACATAGATGGGAATTACACCCCAAAGTGATTGAGATGATCTTCTCCAAATTAGATTTTCCAATTGTGGATCATCTTGCCATGTCCCAGAACAGGACGTATCCTTCGTTTTGTGCCATACACTTCCCTCTGAAAGGTTCCTGGGACGATGCATTCAAGTGCAAAAATTCTCAGGGCCTGCTGTATGTGTTTTCTTCTATCACTTCTGTTGGAAGTCCTACAGGTGACGTGGAGAATCGAGCACAGCTGATCATGATCTCTCAGATTGAGCAAGGAGAATCTGTTACACCAATCTGTTGCCATTCAGCTTTCGCCCACCTCTTCCTCTATCACAGAGGGTTGACTTGCTCTCACAGTCTGAAGGTCTAGAATTTTTTAAATCCCACCTCTTTGATGCCTGATTGCTCACATCTGCTGGGCCTCAACATGGTCATCCTTGCCTACTTTTGCCAAGCACTAATGTTTTGCATTTGCAGGTGGTAGTGATGGGTCCTTTGCCCAAGCTATGTTCCATGACCTTCTTGGTTGGCTGGAACCACTCAGTCCCTCTTCCCAGGGAGGTATTGCTGTGGCACTCATTCATAAGGTGGGGAATCTGCAAGAACATGTATCTATCAGAAGAAAAAGTTAATTACCTTTAGTAATCAAACATATGTGCTTTATTTGTTGATGGGGCATGGAAAGCGTTCCAGGAACTGCAGTGCTTAATATGTAAAAGAATAAGTGTCGGGGCTCTCGTTGGAGGCCACTGCAGCGTGCACCATACATTGCCCTGCCAGCTGCCAGTGACAGTACAAACACAGCTACTAACCATCACACTCTTACAAGTGTGACAATTTATACTATTCCAGGCCCCCAAAGCTAAAGGAATGGCTTGGGAAGCAGGTATTAAATGTAAATGTAATTGTAAATGTAAACTAAATTAACAATGTAAATGTAAACTGAACTAATAAGCAGCTGTTGTGCTCATACCCAAATTAGCCTGTCTGGTCATGTGGCAGACTAACATAAACCCCGGTGATGGCAATTAGGTGCCCGTATCGAGCACCGGAAACCACCGGTTCAAATTAAGCACTGAGTACAAGCCTTTTCAAGTTAAACTAAGGTCAGATACCCCTCACAGAGTCAGCTGCCACAGACGAGGATTTCTATTTGAAGACTCCCGCCCCCAATATCAATCTTTCCAACGTAGCCCCAACCACCGTGCTACATGTGGGAAAGCGTCTGGTACATGTTGCTCACACAACCTTTGTCACACTGTCCAAATACACCTGCACATGGAAACAGACAAGGAAACACGTCATGGCACAATAATGCTGGGAAAACTCTGAGATACCTGAAAGTGGCTGATGGATAATAAATGTCCTCTTATAAAATCCAGCAATAAACAACTAATGTTTATTTCTGAATAGAATTTGCCATCTTGAAAATATCCAACCACCATTAAGAAGCAGATGTCAAAAGTTAACCCTATACTGAAAATCTTATAATATTGTTACAACTTATATGTCAGTTGACAAGTAAATCAGTGAAGACCTCCACAGGCCTACTCTGCTCCAACAAAGCATTAACGGTCAGAGCTGCTGACTTTGAAGCTGGGGACCAGGTTTGAGTGTCGGCGTCGGCTTAACATGCGGTGATTCTGGGCAAATAAATCATTTAATCTCCCAGTGCCTACCAAAAACAAACAAATAAACATGAATGTGTCCTTGTGTAATGCAACTGGTGCTCATGTAAAGCTCTCCAATAACTTCGGGTCGAGTTCGCGCTATATAAAACTGCAGAAAAAAAGACATCTTAGTAACACCCAGAAACACGAACATTAGTGACAGATCTGACGTCATATCACACCCCTTTTGGGACAGCCTTCCCCTCAGACATCCGCACCACTCCACGCCTCACGCCAACCTCTAAACTAACTTCAAACTTAGCACATTTCTGTGTACTGTAACTCACTGTAAATAATGCAATTTAATTCAACTATTGTCATGTTATGTTGCCAATCTCGCAATCTGTTACCCCCTCGGAACATGTATGTAACTGCTGTATTTGCAAACCCCGCTCACAGATATAACTCCAACTGTGGATGTCTCTAGCAACCCCTAGCCCTGGACCAGTTATTTTAACCATGACAAACTCGCCGTACAAGTTGATGCTCTGGCGCCTAGATGGAACTACGTTGTACAGTGAATGCTATACAAACATGCACATAAATAAGGCATTCTCAGGGAAACGACCTCGATTCAGAGGCACAGGCCTGAATTATTTTAAATAAGCTATCTCATCTTAATTCTCACAGAAATTGCAACAGATACAAAGCGTGAGGCTGCCAGAAAGATAGGTGCAAAAAGAACAATTAAACAAATGTCTCGGTGCTGACAGACCTTCATTGTCTCCTAATAAGACAACAAACACCATTAAATAGTTTAATTGTGGTTTTTAAAACAGGTACATGTGGTGGGTACCCGCTAACTACCGCCAAAATTAATTAGAAATGCTGACGTTGGCCTCCAAAATCGACAGATTTACTGAGATAATGCGATGCACATTTCAAGCCTCCTTTATTGGTGGTGACCTGATGTTTTCTCTCTTGGCTCCAAGATGGCGGAATGAGCAGCGAGGCACAATTACCGAAGAATCCAGCATTAATATGCAACCGCCCAGCCGTGCGTTAGCAAAAGCCTAGCCAAGTTGGAGAGAGCGTATTCAAATGTAAGCCAGTCTGTACAACGTGCCCTGAAATACAAATACACGTCGAGGACTTTCGCAACCAGACCATTGAAATACAGACTACTATTACCCCTCGACCCCCCCCCTCTACGCCCCACACACCATGGCTACAAGTTAGTACTTAACTTACTGTTCGTGGTGGGCCGGGCGGCCGGGACACATACTCCACTGCCTTTAGCTTTATTAACTGATTATTAGGCCTGCCTCACCTGGTGCTGTTGCCAGTACTGGCTGCTGCCTGCCAGCCCTCAACGTCGTCGTCGGGTCGGGTCGGGTCGGGCTGGCAGCACTCAGTTGAACCATTGAACGATGACTCGGATGGTGGGGTGCGGCCGTGCGGGTACGCTGGGGCGTGGCAATGCAATCTGAAAAAATCTGCGCACGCTGCCTGCTGCCGCGCAGACCCAACCCCCGCAGAACCAAAATCCAGCCCAAATCAGTGTCCCGCCCACGCCCACCGGGCCGGCAACACTGAACTAAGGGCCATGCAGCCGCCATCAACACATCAGATTGAGATTCATTCATATGAATCTCCTCTTGCCTCAGCCAGGGCAGGCTCAGTCTCACAGCCGCGCCCGCAACACACTTCACCAGGGCGGGACTGACTCACTCGGGAGACGGACGAGAAGTTGAACACAACACTCTGCCCCAAGTCCAGTAGTGAGGTAAATTCAATATATCAATGAATGACGTGCAGCAAGATGCTTGTAGACCCGGCCCTGATAATTAAGTGCTGGTGCTAAGCACCGGAAAGCACCGGCACAAATTAAGCACCGAGGAACTGACACCAGAGTGCCAGTTGGTGAACAATATACTCCGGTATTATCATACCCAGAGGCAGAATTTAAATACTTTGTCGCAGCTGAAGGTATTTAAAGTAGTTGTTTGCATAAACCAACTGCTTTTGATGGCTTTGTTGGTCAGAGAAATTATGGCCATTTCATTGGCAGACAAAAAAGCATTGAAATGTATGATATTTAGATTTAGGGCATTCTGTTTCAAGGCCCCATTTATCCTAACCAAACTTTGCTTGGTTTGAGGTCATTAAGGAATTCTTCTGTGTACGGTTTAATATTTGTAATCTCTGCATTTTCCTGCATTTACTTTATCCCAAAATAGTACCCAAGAAGATAAAATGTGCAATTCATATACTAGAGGTCAACTTAGATTATGGTATCAGAGGTGTCATATCAAACCATTTACCTTCCTGGTCAGTGTCACTGCTCTCTCCCCTCAGCTCCACCATTGAGGGACCGCCCTCTGAGCTCGGAGCTTCCGTGCCAGGTAGGTGTTGGAGGCCCTCCTCCACCTGCAGGCTCCTGCCTGCGCGCCATCCCTGGTGGTCCAGTGGAAAAGCACTCTGCTCTTCTGCTATTCCGCTCTGCTTCCGTGCCCTTTTTCATCTTTTTGCTCTCTCTCTTTTGCTCTCCTTTTGCCCTCTCCGTCCTTTTTGTGCCTTTTAATCTTGTTTTCACTCTTTCCTTCCCGCCCTCTCCACCGCTGCTGCCCCCGTGGCCCCTCCCCCCTCCAGCATGTCACTCCCGCTCTCGCCTCCCAAGTGACCGCCCTCTCCCAACCCCTAATTAATGGCAGCCAAAGGCAAGCCCGTCTGCACCTGCTGCAACCCGACCATGACCAGCGCCAAGGACCCCCTGGTCCCCCGACCCGCCTCCTGCCGACACTGCTGCTGCACCTTCACCTACAAGCAGTAGCCCTCAGCCTACCGGACGCCACTGCACACAAACCACTGAACTGCATCCTCCTCAACGTGTGCTCCATACACAGACACGCCATAGAAATCTGGGACCTCCTCGAAACTCACACGCCCAACGTCACCTTACTGACAGAGACCTGGACCAACACCAACTCCGCACCCAACATCGCAATCGTCATTCCCGATGGATACAAGATCCTAAGAAAAGACTGCCCCACCCGTCCAGGAGCAGGCATCGCCATCATCCACAAAAGCTCCCTCCGCATAACAACCACCAACTCGGACGACACCTCACGCCCCATGGAACATCTCCACTTCCAGATCCAGACCAACCCCAAAACGACTCTCCTCGGAACCCTCGTCTACAGACCGCCTGGCCCCCGCGCTCCTTTCACAGACATCATCGCTGACCTCATCGCCCTCGCCTCCACAGGCTACATGCTACTTGGAGACCTAAACTTCCACCTGGACAACCACGTCGACCCCAACACCACCGCCCTCCTAGACAGCCTCACCAACATACTACTGAAACAACATGTCACTGCCCCCATACACACAGCAGGACACACACTCGACCCCGTCTTCCCAGGAGGAAACAGCATCTCATACAGCCACACCATGGAACTGATCTGGACAGACCACCACTGCATCAACTTCTCCTTTAGAAAACCCACCGCACACAAGCATGCATGCCGCCTCCACCCGCAGAAGCTGGAACAAAGTCACAGAAGAACATCTCACCTCCGCCCTCACCAGCACTCCACTTCCAACTACACCAGGTGCCAACACCACAGCAAGCAACCTTCACCACCGGATCACCAACTGCGCCGACACACTCGCCCCCCCTCCAGAAAGCTACAGGGTGACACAACAAGAAAGCAAATTGGTTCACCACGGCAGTCCAAGAATCCAAGCGCTCCTGCCGACAACTTGAAAAGACATGGACAAACAGCAAAACCCCTGAAACACGCACTGCCTACAGAACAGCCACCACAGCACACCACCAACTCATCAAATCCACAAAGAAGAACTTCCTCCATGACAGAATCCTCTTCAACGCCCACAAATCCAAGGAACTCCTCTCCATCATACTGGAATTTGCCAAACCTGGCAGCCAAACAACAGATGTCCCACCCTCCCAAGACCTCTACAACAGACACAGCATCTTCTTTACTTCAAGATCAAGATGCTTTACGACAACTTCCACAATGAAGACCTCTGCACCACCTCAGCCCCCACCCCCAGTGACGTCACCCAACAGATCCTACTCACTTGGACCCAGCTCACGGCAGAAGACATCTTAAAGACCATGAAGAGCATCCACTCTGGAGCACCCTCAGACCCCTGTCCGCCCCACATCTTCCACAGGGCCGCCACGGCCATCGCACCCGAGCTACTCCGGACGATCAACTGCTCCTTCAAGACTGCCACATTCCCTGATGACTGGAAGCATGCCGAAGTCAACCCCCTCCTGAAGAAACCCTCCGCAGACCCTATGGACCTTAAGAACTTCATGCCCTTCTCTCTGCTTCCGTTCACAGCCAAGGTCATCGAAAAGGCCATCAATACCCAGCTAGCAAACTTCATCAAAGCTAACAACGTCCTAGACATCTCCCAATCCAGATTCCACAGCAACCACAGCACCAAGACCGCCCTTCTTGCCCCCACTGACGACATCCGCCCCCTCCTCGACCAGGGCCAAACGGCAGCCCTCAACCTCCAAGACCTATCAGCAGCCTTTGACACCGTCTCCCACCGCACACTAGCCACCAGACTCCACGACGCCGGCCCTAGACTGGATATGCTCATTCCTCACAAGCAGAAAACAGAGAGTCAGACTCCCGCCCTACCTCTCAGAACCGACAGAGACCAGATGCGGAGTACCCCAGGGATCCTCCCTCAGCCCACCCTCTTCAACATCTACACGGCCCCCCTCGCAACCATCGTCATAAACCACGGGCTCAACATTGTCTCCTACACCGATGACACCCAGCTCATCCTCTCCCTCACCAAGGAACTCAACATCATCAGGCACAACTTCAAAGAAGGGATGTCAGCCGTCGCAACCTGGATGAAGAACAGCTGCCTTAAACTCAACTCAGAGAAAACAGAAGTCCTTATCCTTGGCCCCACCCCCTCAGCTTGGGGCGACACCTGGTGGCCTCCCCCACCCCCCGGAAACCCACCCACCCGACAGACCATACACGCAACCTCGGCATCATACTGGACTCATTGTTCACTATGAACTGCCAGATCAACGTTGTATCCGTGGCCTGCTTCAACACCCTCTGCATACTCCAAAACACATTCAAATGGATCCCCTCTGAATCTAGAAAGACAGTCACGCACGCCCTCATCACCAGCAGACTGGACTACGGCAACGCCCTCTACCCCGGAATCAACAAAAAAACTCCTCCGCAAGCTCCAGACCGTCCAGAATGCCACAGCCAGACTGATCCTTGACATCCCCCGGCACAACCACATCACCCAACACCTCCGCGATCTCCACTTGCTCCCCGTCGAAAGAAGAATAACATTCAAGCTGCTTGCACACGCATACAAGGCCCTCCACAACATCGGACCAGAATACCTCAACAACCTTCCAGGCCCAAAGAGAAACCTCCGATCAGCCGACCTCTCCCTGGCCACCATCCCACACTTTAACAGGACCAGAGCGGGTGGAAGGTCCTTCTCCTACCTCGCAGCCAAGACCTGGAATGACCTCCCCCTCCACCTCCGGCAAAGTTCAGGAAGGACCTCAAGACCTGGCTCTTCAGATGACCCCAACGGAGCCACACCCCCCCCACCATGGCGCCTTGAGACCCTAACGGGTGAGTAGCTGCGCTTTACAAACTCCTGGTTGATTGATTACCAAACATCTTCATATCTTAATTGGGAAACATTTATAGACAGGCATGTTTTCTTGTTAGAGGAAATTATTCTCTTTTTAAAAAAAAATATTTGCTTTATAACTATCTTGCTAAGGCAGTCCTGCCAAAACAAGCAATAACATTGTTTGTTCAGGTCATACTTCTCCTTTTGACTATCTTGGCCAAACAAGAGTGCATGATCCCATGTTTTGTTTCTCTGACTTTTTCAACCCTTTCATGTCCTTGTCTAGCTCGTGTTAGCATTCCACATACATTACAGTCACCAACCTTTCAAGGGTTTATGTTGCTAAGAAGTACTTGACTCATGTTGAGCATGTTATTTAAAGCATCATAGCAATTTACATTATCTGTGCAACATCTGTTTAAAGAGACTCAGGATTTCATGTGTTCCTAATAGTACCTCTTGTATGTCTAGGTATCAAATATTCTTCAAGTCTTCTTCTGCTCTTGGCTTAGAGCTACTTGCCAACGTAAAGATTTTACAAAATGGATCATGCTCACTTTCCATTTTAGAGTAATTTAACCCTGACATCATTTTAGTAAAGAGAAGATCGACAAAAATATACCCAATAATTGACTGTCAGTTGGATTTTCTAAAGGTACATCTGGGCCCTCCAACTTAGTTCTCCTATGGTGATCCAAAATGGACTTCATTGTCTAACTCTTGCTTCATTTTTAGGTCGAGTGTACAGCGCTTGCGCTGTCGCTTAGCGACCTGTTGTGTATGCTTTAGGAAGAGAACTCCACCTATTGCTTGCAGATTGCTTTTTATTTGTCTCGGTTAGTGTCCTTTACAAATGCTTGCTTGCCAATGGTTAATCCGCCTTCTTTGTCCCTCCTTCTCGTCTCGTTTCCGGTTTTCACCGTGCAGCACAGAACAACTACTACATCCTTACACATTAGGTGTTTATTTCTTCGTTTGGGGACTACGTTTCTTCTTCTTGTTTACTAACTCAGGGCAGCAACCGCTTTATGGATGCCGTGATATAACTTTCTAATATGCTCCATACCCCCAGCTGCACAGTAGCCGCACTTTATGGTCCATGAAGCAGGCGCCGTTGCGGATGCTTTGCTTCCTCCATGTGCCGTTGTTCCCCCCCCCCTCCCATCCATGGCTTCTAGTGCGCGCTCTACTTAATCTCGCCCACGCTTTCACTTAAACAATGGCGGGCTCCGTTTTCACTTTTCAAAACGTCGTTTTTGTTTAGCTCCATGCCGCACTTTCAATTAAACAATAGCGGGTGCCAGAGCAGGTCGGTCTTCTGTTGCACACACGTCTTAGACGTGAGCTACTTAAAACTCTGGTAGGACTGGGAGATTCATAATTATGATTCTAATTATCTGTCTGGACGAAGCTTGGCAGTGTCTGTGTTCCAGTCGTACCTGCTTTTCAAAGACGTGACCCCACACATGCAAGGCACTAAACCGCCTGCCATCACAGCCAATGCCCCCTTGGCTGCTGCCCCATATTGACCATATCAACACATCTCCATGCTTCGCCCTACCATAGTCCCAGTTCCGCTAAACCCTTGTAAAATTACCATATTGGCAGTGTCTATACGACACGACCACTGTGTGATGGCCTCCCGTTCCATACATCCTCAACCGTCCCCGCACATGCCCTACCTCACACGTTCCTGTTGCCACACCATCTTTCACCTGTCAAACAACGTCCCCCTCCGAACTTCCTCTGGCACCCTTGCACTCTGCCTCACGTTTCCACACCCCAACTGTTCCAAACCTGCCCCGGCCATGCCTGGGCGTCTGTACTCTGTCTCCCTGGTACCTCCACCCCGCATACCCTTCGTGTAGCTCTCCCCAGCCCCATATTTGCTGCTGTATACTTTCCCTTATATCTTGCCCTTGGCTCGAGTGTCCCCCTGCCCCTATAGAGGAACGTCGTCACACAACCACACGCCCGCTTTAAAAATATCACCTTCTACAACCCATAAAACCACCTTGGGCCCAACCGTGTCTTGCGGCACCAAGGCCCTTCCCCTGTTTAGTTCCCCAAAGCATTGTCCTGTCCCTTCCCCGACCCGTAGGCTTTCTGTCTTATTGCACCCTCTTGCGCTCAGATACTGCGATGCCCCCAAGGCCCCTACAGCTCCTTGTAACCAAAAAACCCCCCACTGAGCATACTACCCAGTTTTCGACAAGATACCCGCACCTGTCTGGCCCCCCAGGGAAGTCTTCGCCTCCGCTGCCCCCATCAGGTTGCCCACCGCTTGTGCCCAGGTACTGTGACCCCCAAAGCCCCACAGCGCTTGGGACCCCCAAACCCCCTCCAAATGTGCAAAGCTTCTCAGTGAAGCCCGCCCCGCGCATTGTGAAGCCTTGTTGAACAGCCCTCGTGACACACACCATTTCCCTTTCATCTGCGCAGTCGCCCCTTCTGGTAGACGTCCTCGTCCCCTAAAACACCCCCCCCCGGGGGGCCTCCACTACTCCCCCTCCTTAACTGCCCCCCTACAGATGAACTTGACCAAGCTCTCCCTTAAAGGGGGCCATCCATACTAGACAGCAACTTCTCTCTCAGTGACCCCTTTCCCCAGAATCTGCCAGCCCTTGCCGAAGTCAACCCCTTTCATGTCGCCTGCCTCTCTAGGCCCTCATAGACTCAATTGTCCATGCCTGACCCACCTCAGCTAACCTCCGCCTGCTTTGCCGTATCCCCGGCTTCCTCTCGTGAGACGTCGAGTGCCATGGACCCATGGCCTCAAGCTAAGCGGGAAGGACCTCGTGGCCCTGACTAACCCCCCCCCCATGGCCCTCCCCCGTTCTGTCAGGGTAGCCCAGCTTGTTCTCCTATGAGTGTATGACTCCCCTTCCCGTGCACCGTCCTTCGTGACTCTGTTGGTTATCTGGCAGCCAGAACCTACACCGGTCCCCCCCTGTCCCCCAAAATGGCCTGTCTTGTCTGATGGCGTACTAAGGAAACCCGCTCCCCCTCCCCCCGTGTCAGGCCTCTGCTCATGGTTTAAGTGATCCCTCTATAAGGGCCGCTAAAGGCGCTAGCACGCCCCCACTGTGGGTAGAGTCTGAAGATTGCGTTGATGCCCCCTCCGGTGTAGCCAAGTTTGGACTGACCTTATCCCTTCTTCCCCATTTCTTAGCCCCATCAAAACCCCCCCATTCCTTGTGCCATCCAGCTGCTATCCATGGCTTTCTGCAGGGCAATTGCCCGGCCCCCGGAGCCCCACACCGTCATGTGCTGTCCCAATTTTAGATACCGATGTCCTCATTTGTGCCCACTGGCACCCCCAATCCCCATTTGCCGCACTCCTCCAACATGGCAAATAGTGATGGTTCCCATTGCTTGCTCTTTTCATACCGCCTTAAAAGGCACTCATAGCCCCTGTTAGCTACCACTGTACCATCTGTTTTGGTGTTACCACATTGTCCGTCTGGACCCATCGCTTGGCCCTGAGTGTCCCACATTGTCCTTGAAGCATGACACAGCAGCACCTGTATCTCCGCCACAGCCATCTACCTACCCCAGCCGACCAGCTGAAGCTCTTTTTCGCCCAGTGTTCCCCCGTCCCCCTGCTATATTCCTTTACCTGAGTGTCCGTCCGGGACCTCCTCATCCTGACCGGAGCTGCTGTTCCCTTTGTCCTCCGTGCCCTCAGCTCCGCCTTTGGCCGCACTTGCCTCCTGCAAAAACACCAAACGGTCTGGTTACCTGGACTCCCCCCTGACAACCCCACTCGCAGCATCCCACCTGCACTTCATCTTCCATCCAGCACTCCCTTCCCCCTCACACACCGCCACATTCCCCATCTGTCCTCTCAACATCCACGCCGTCCATCATAAATCGCATTCATAACATGGTAGGAGTCGTAACATTGTAGGATTTGCTGTGCGATCCCTCGTTGGAGGGCAGGCCGCCGCGGACCCCCCTACTGCGTCTGGCCAGCGCCCGAGGCCGTCGTGCGCCCCACCGGCATCGCCCCCTTTTCTGCCGGCCTCAATCGCCGGTCCTGGTTCCACCCCCCCCACCAGGTTGCTCCAACCTGGAGGGTCCCAAACACCACCGGGCCTCGTGCCGTGCTGGCAGTCCCTCACCCCTGCTCTGAATACCCGCGCAACTGCCGCCTGTCGCTGAGAAGGGGCCCGCTGCTCGCCCTCCTAAAGAGGCTCCATACTTAAGCTGATCCCAGATTGTCCCGTGAAAAAACAAACCCACCCCCCCCACACCCGGGGAGCAGCGGAGGAGGGTTCCTGCCTCTGTCCCCCAGCCCCCGGTGCACCCCCTGTGCGAAACTACCGCCCACCAAGCCCCACCCAGGCCTCCCCACCCCCCCCTATGGGGGTGCGTGTCCGCAAGTAAGGAGGCCCCCAACTCCCAGCAAGGTCTGTATGGGCCCCCACCTGGGGGGCCACTACCGGAGAATCTGATGCCCTGCACGGACCCAAAACCACCCCCTGTCCGTCACGGCCGGCCTACTCCCTCCCAATAACGGACTGGTGCAGAGCCTGTGCCCCCCCTTAGAAGCTGCCCCCGCTCGAAAGCGCCGCCTGTCCCAGCGCCCACATGCAGTAACAGGCCGGGTGAAGAACTCTGGTTGTGTCCGCCTCTAAGGTGGCGCCCCCCCGCCCTCCCCCTCCCCCCTGCCGCATACCAGTCCGGGGCCTCCCGCCGCATCCCGGCCCAGAGCCTCCCCCATCAAGGAGCGCTGCAGCGCGTGCAGGCCTACAGCCCCCCGCGATCGAAAACAGCATGAACGCGTCAGCCGCGCGAGCAGGCTCTGCCACCTATCCCCCCACGCTTCCCGGTCTCCCCTTGGGCTGCCCCCCCCACCTGGTGCCTTCTTCTTCCCGGTGGTGGCTCCTCCTTGCAAGCCACCACCGCAGCAGCAACCTCCGCAGCCGCCATTCTGCGAGCGCGGGCCATCCCGGCCCACGCTTGCCGCAACACGCCAGGCCGTACCAGGCCCTCCCGGCCTGCCTGGCCCCCGCGCCCTCGGCGCCGCGCGGACGGCATCCGCGTTGGATGGCGCCATCGGGCACAGGAACGACAGTGAGTGACTCTCCTCACCCTACCCCGCAATACTGATGATGACAATCCCCCCCCGCCGATCGACAAATCGGCTGCTGGCCTAACTTCCTACAAACTTTTATTCTGCCCCCCGGTGGTGCTCAGGTGTCAGGAAGAGGCCGGATCCTCCTCTCCTGACACCTTGTATACCCTCCCAACTCCCGCCCCTTCCGTCACTTCTCTAATCCCACCCCCACCTTGTCCTTCCGGCCATTGCGCGAATACCCCGGTCTGCGACCTGCACTTCCCCCGGGGGCCGTCATAGACGTGAGCTACTTAAAACTCTGGTAGGACTGGGAGATTCATAATTATGATTCTAATTATCTGTCTGGACGAAGCTTGGAAGTGTCTGTGTTCCAGTCGTACCTTCTTTTCAAAGACGTGATGTTGACGAAACAGATGCTGTGCCTTTCAAGATCACTTTCGTTTTAAAACAGATGTGGATTTTTATATGGGGTACCTCACTCCACCCTTGCCCCAGCAACTCGGACACTGGGGTCCCACTGCAAAAGGAAGCACTGAGTCCGGGGAGAGCTTATTCCGGGCATACCGACCTCACGTCTGGAACAGTAAGTTACATGAATGCAGCTAATGTGCTGTATACGTGTCTCTTACTAACTGTTCCCCTCCCTGTGTTTTTACTTCAAGGGGAGGTCGGTGGGTGGGGCCACCACACAGAGGAGGGCCTAGCCTGGCCGCTGGGGCCACTGCCTTTCACAGGGGTTGTAATGCGACAGCGGGAAACGGCGACACATTGAGCATTAATGCACTTCAGCGCCAGCTCTACAGTGACTGTCTGAAAAGTTGGTGTCACAGCGCACGTCTTTGTATATCATGCTTTCAAAATAATTCTGGTATTGCCCTATTTTTAGGTCTCGCGCCTAGCGTTGCAGTGCGCAACACTGCTCGCACAGCGCGAGACCTCTTGAAAGGGCTTTGGAAAGCTAGCCACACGCTTGTGCGTGTGGTTTTGCTTTCCGCAACTGCCATTGGCTTTCGCGTGCTTTTTAAAAAAAAATCCAGCACGCAATTGGGCAAAGGCGGGCACATGTCCCGCCTTTGCTCCGCCCATTCCCGTCGTTGGCCAGCACGCGCATCAGCGCGCGGCACAGAGACAGGCTCCCTCGCCCCCTTCCCCCCCTCCTCCTCCTCTGTGGTGCGCGCGCACCACTGGTTGCTGGTAGGGATAGTGCACCTTGTTCAGCAAGTCGTTCCTCTGTGTCCAAAGCTGAGGGCGGAGCGTTGCTCGTGTATTGTTGTCAAGAGCAGAGGCATAGAGGTACCGACTGCCATAACTGCCACCATGTGCAGCCCACTGGAGAAGCCGCAGATCATCTGCCACATCCAGAAGTCGCTTAACTACACTGTCTTTGATTGCAAGTGGCTGCCGCGCAGCGCCCGTTTTGTTTGTTTGGGCAACTACCTGCGGGGCACCGGCGTACTACAGATCTACGAAATCCATCACGGAGAGGTGCAGCTGTTGAGCGAGGTCAGCACCACGGGTCAGGGAGGCGGGGCACCGCGCAGCACAGCTATCAGCGGACCCCCTGTTAAGCTAGGGACTTTAGGCTAGTTTTGTTTTTGTAGTTAACAACACCCGTCATGCTTGGGTTTCTAATGGGGAAGGAGCATTTGGGTCCCAGCAGGCGTATGTCTCTCTTTAGAAAACCGTGATTTACTGACTGAATTCTCTTGCGACTGTATAGCTGTGGACTCGTTATCTTAAGTATAACTATTTTAGCACTGTCCTACATCAAAGCGGCGATAATGTAGTACCTATGTTTTGTGGAAAGAGGATTTGATTTATGCACCACACCTCACACAGAATTCAAGGCGTTTTTATTAAAGACACGACTCTGTGGCTCTGGGTTTTTTTCCCCACCAAGTTGTACTTCCTTTGTTTTGGAACAGTCTCCTGTGCGAGGTTCTAAATACATTCTGAATAACGTTTTGTCTCGAGGCAGGCACCAGTACAGCTTTTTCTGCCATGCCCCGCTCCAGCAGAGCTTGGCGTCTCGCCGCGGTTTCCATGACACCACCAGTTTCGCTGGGCACGTGAGCGCAGCTGACAGTGGATCAACGCCTTTGTGGTACTTAAAAACATCACAATGCACTTTGAAGCAAAGTTTCTCTGTCAGCAACACATTATTTCAGCACACCTTCGGTGAATGAATACCTCCACGACGTCTAGATCTTCAAGTAGAACTGCTACACCACTATTTTGCTATTATCAGTTAGAACTAAGTGTCTTTTTTTCTGAAATGAAATACTTGTAGCCCCCTCCTTAGAGTGATCAGGTTTTGAATACCAAAAACGGTGACATTTCACAAAAATAAAAGGGCAACAATTTTTCATCAACCGAGTGGCACAGATTCACAGCACCTAGAATCACAGAAGAGGCGCTAAGAAAATAAATACAATGCCACTTTTTAAAACAAGCAATTGCAATGCAATAGGTCTCGCATTTACGCAGTTTGAGCTATTGGCATTGGAAATGACAATGCCTTTTATTTATGTTTTGGTTTTTAAAACATAAATAAAAGGCATTGTCATTTACAATGCCAATAGCTTAAACTCGTTTGTAACTAGCTGCCTTGAATGTGTACCATTTCTTGGGTTTGTTCAATTTCTCTTAATTTTGTCCTAGATCCCTTAATCCTTTTAATAAGTGTAGGAGTGCTGAAATTGCTAGTATTAAGCATCGTGATCCAGGTACTTTAATTTTTACAGTACATTTCTTGGAGTTGTTGGACTTTGCCCTTTTTTCTGTCAATGTGCCATTTTTCATTTTGCCTATTCACTAATTTCCTGTCTAGTGCTCCTCATTTGGTATCATTTTCTTTATTTATTGTCATCCACTGGGGGCTTAGATTATGGTGGTGTGTGCCCTCTTACCAGTTCAAGTGTGCTATACCTTGTTGTGATGTTCACTGTTAAGCAGTTAGTTATGAGCATTTCTTCTACTGATATTTTTTCTTTCATATCCATGCGATTGCTGACCTCTTATTTTTACGGTTCCTTTAATTTGGTGGTTCACCTTTTCTGTTAATCTGTCTCCTTGCAGATCATACGAAGGTGTTTTATGGTGTTTGATTCCCTGCGAAAGCCAAATGGTCTACATGTTCCATGAAGTGAATTGTACTCTGTTGTCTGCCACGAGGTGGCTATCAATCAATCAATCAATCATGTCACTTATAAAGCGCACTACATACCCGCGAGGGTCTCAAGGCGCTGGGGGAAGAGGGGGGTGGTGCTGCTACTGATCGAAGAGCCAGGTCTTGAGGAGTCTTCTGAAGGCCAGTAGGTCTTGGGTCTGCCGAAGGTTGGTGGGGAGGGTGTTCCAGGTCTTGGCGGCGAGGTGGGAGAAGGATCTGCCGCCGGCAGCCGTTTTCCGGATGCGGGGGACTGTGGCGAGGGCGAGGCTGGTGGAGCGGAGCTGGCGGGTGGGGGTGTAGAAGCTGAGTCGTCTGTTGAGGTAGGCTGGTCCGGAGTTGTGGAGTGCTTTGTGTGCGTGGGTGAGGAGCTTGAAGGTTATCCTCTTGTTGACAGGGAGCCAGTGCAGTTCTCTCAGGTGGGGTGTGATGTGGCTGCGTCGGGGGATGTTGAGGATAAGACGTGCAGAGGTGTTCTGGATGCGTTGCAGCCGTCTCAGGAGCTTAGCCGTCGTTCCTGCGTAGAGGGCTAGGTACTCATTTTCTTGCCAAAATGTCCTTTAAAAATTAAGTGATAGAGTTAGTTGTTATTTCTACCTTGGATTTCAGGTGTATGCATTTGCTTTTGTAATCAACAGTTACAGCTGCATATTGCATATTGGCTATTAAAGTGTGCAGCGGACCATAGAAATCAAACTCAGTTTTTAGGTCTCGCCTAGGCAGCGCGCATGCGCTGTCTCTCCGAGACATCTAGTTATCTGGATAGCGAGGGTAATCCCGCCTGCTGCTTGCCTCCTGCTTGCAATTGGCTTCACTGTGATTTCCGGCCTCCCTATTGGTTGCTGGTACGATGCATCACTTCCGTTTTTATCGGAAGCAGCACCGACCAACTACAGTTATATTGCGCTGTAGGGTTTTGTCCGTTTCCTTTAGGGACTACTTGGGCTTTTTTTTTCATTTATTGCAGTTTTATATAGCGCCTACTCGACCCGAAGGTATAGGAGCGCTTTACATGAGCAGCAGTTACATTACGCATGTTCCAGTTCACATGTAGGAGCCACCGAAATGTGCGGATATTAAGCAGGGATACGAAGGGCACTGCGAGGGCTTTCTGAAAGTCATGCCTGGAGTGAGCGCATGCTGTTTGTACGGAAATCACACTTAGCCGGTAGCAAAACTGAGGTCAGTAGACGAGGGTCATTCACTGTACTAAGGCAGTTTATCAGCCTTGCCAGGCGCTTCGCCCCAGCACAGTGAAGGAGTTCCACGTAGCCTGTGAACTTCCGTCTCCTATTTTTAGGTAGCTTTCATATAGTGAGAAGTTGGTCTAAGCTAAGGACATGCCCCTGCCGCGCTCCTTCCCCCCGCTCCTCTGTGGTGCGCGCGACCACTGTTTTTTTAAGCTGTATTTATCTGGCAACAGTTTCCTTTGGAGTTTTCCAACAAGAGGCCTCACTTTCCATCCCTCGCTACTGTTTTTGTTCCTGTAGAAATGTGTTATGATCCGGCAGCTTTGCAGTTACTTTGTAATTAGACCCCGGCGTGTTACATAAACAAAGTAGTCTAGTTCTCAAACAGGATAGCGAGTGTCCCCAAAACTCTCGCATGGCGGTGTAGGTTTCAGTCCTGCAGCCGGACGTCGGCTCTGTGCGCGCACTGCAAGTGGGAGAGAAGGTGCCGCGCACTGCAGAAAGGAGCGAGGGCATGTGAGGTCACAGCCTGGAAAACAGAGTGAGGTAAATAACAAAGAGCTGTCTCTGAGACTGGTAATATGTTCACCCAAAAGGAGACAGCGTGTAACAATGATGCTTTTCTACCCCACACAAAACACTCGCTTGTAGTAATTGCAAACAATAACTATATTTTTCAAAGCACTCGGCTGTGAAGCTCAAGCAGCGCGTTTTTTTTCTTTTTTGTGGAGCGTGGCAGGCGAAAGGGAGCTGAAGGGAAAACCGGTGAAAGGCACCTGTTCGGAGCTCATATTACAGTCAAACACAAGCATTAGCAACGCCAATAGTCCTAGCCGTGGTAAAGAGTTGGAAAGACATGCTGATGGTGTGTGCACTCCGCTCCTACATAGCCCGTGCCTGTACCTTACTGTCCGTGCGGCATAAAGACATGCTGCTGATCTGGGCTCCTACACTATCCGTTGGGCGGACATGCTGCTGAATGGTGGCCTCCACCCCTTTACAATCCGTGCCTGTCCCTTACTGTCCTTGGACATTGAAATACACGCTGCTGATCTGGGCTCCTCCACTGCCCATGCCTGTCCCTCACTGTCCGTGGGGTGTGAAAGACATGCTGCGCAGTGTGTTTATTTTTTTTCGTTTCTTGTTTCACTGAACTCTAACGTTTTCCCTTCGTTCGTGCATTCATTGACTCGTTCTTTTACTCCAGTCGTCACGCGCCCATTCGCACATATGTTAGCAGAGTCGTTCTTTATTTATGTATCCGTTCTCTCGTCGTCCTTTCGATCTTCATTCAGTCATTGTGCAGGGGGAGTGGGGGGGCTGTCACTGCGGGGTGCCACGTTTAGCAACAACAAGGGTCGTGACCAGTTGATCGCAGACTTCGTATCACTTAATCCATGACAGGTGCAGCATTCGTAGGGGTAGGTGTAGAGGCAGTGGTACGGGCAGCAATGTAGGGTAGCTGTAGGGACAGCACTAGAGGCAACTGTAGGGGCAATAGTAGAGGTAGCGGTAGGGCAGCTGTAGGGGCAGCATGCCAGCATCAGAGGAAGCCGTAGGGGCAGCTGCAGGGGTAGTAGTAGCGGAAGCTATAGGGGCCACAGTAGAGGCAGTGGTATGGGTAGCAGTAGCGGAAGATGTAGGGGCTGCAGTAGAGGCAGTTGTAGGGGTAGCAGTAGAGGAAGCAGTAGGGGCAGTTGTAGAGGCAGTAGTAGGGGCATCAGATGGGGCGACAGTAGAGGAAGCTGCGGGGCCTCAGTAGAGGCAGTAGTAGGGGCAACAGTAGAGGAAGCTGTAGGGGCCACAGTAGAGGCAGTCGTAATGGAAGCATTAGCGGCAGTAATAAAAGCAGCAGTTGGAACAGTGATTGGTCCATAAGTAAATGAGGTACCATCGGGGAGGGTTGATAGCCATTCTAGGGGCAGTGATGAAGTAGTAGTAAGCTGTGGTGATGGCAGTAGTGGAGGCACTCGTAGAAGCAGTGACGTGGGACATGGTACAGGTCGGGCAATGTGGTGGCTGTTACAGGGGTGATGAGGTGGGATCTAATAGGGGCAGTGGGAAGATGTAGGGCCAGTGAAGATGGGCCGTAGGAGCGCCAGTCGTAGGAACAGAGATGTGGGCTGCAGCAGAAGGACTGCTATGATGGCATTGGGAGGTGATGGAGCTGTGGTGGACGCAGGAGTGGGGGTAAGGATGGGGCAATAGTAAACGTGTTAATCCCCTCTGCCCTCAAGAAAAAAATAGTCCAATGATGACAAAGTGAAGTGTTGTTTTTTTTTCTTCCTTTTTTTTTTTACGCGACTCCTGCTTATATTGCATTCAAAATCAACACTCATAACTGCTAAGAAGCCACATGAGACCCCTTGAGCCAGTTATGGATATTTAGGTAACAACGGTGCATTCTGGGACTTGTAGTTTTCCTTTTTTGTAAGTACTGGGCTTAAAAATCCCAGCGTGCAAAATTTAATTGACTAACAAGCCGAGGCTGCAGAACTTGTTACATTTAGTGCAGAGTCAACTGGCAGCTGAGGGTGGGCGAGTTGTAAGTTCTCATGAAGCGCTGAGCCAGGACCCTGGTTCAGCCCTCACAACCAAACCATGACCACATAAACATCAAAAGCCCATTATATAAATTAAACCCCTACAAAACTTTAATTACCTGGTGTTATGTCACATAATTTCCGACATTTCGTGTGACGCTTTTTACAGTTAATGCTTACGTAATGTTACTTTCCATCCCTTCAGGGGAAAGTCCTGTCGCAATTCTCTATACTTTTCTTGACATTTTACGTAATTACACAAAGGGAAATAATGCGAGTGTCGCAGTATATAAATCATACGTCAGATGACAGCAAAACTATAACGAATTACTTAACATGGAAATACTAGACAATAATTTAATTTAATAATTTATGTTGAATTAATTCCAGAAGTGACACTTATCATCGTTTCTAAACATATATTAAGGAATTTTAAAGAAAGAATGTCTGGTCGACTTTGCTGTGTGTGAGACATAAAAAGGTTCCATCTTTTGTATGAGTTAGGTACTAGTCAATAAAATAATGTACGGCTCAACGTTGCACTCGATTTAGCTATGTGTGAGGGAAGCAGTTTTTGTGGCGTACTCTGGGCTAATTTACCTGTTTCCAAATTTGCACTTGGGGTGTTGAGGTACAGCAACATGAACTCGTCTGCCAAGGATCACACACTTGAAACCGTTTGCCCAGGATCACGCGTTTTTGCGCTCCTGGCGCACTGCTCTGCCATTCTTGCAGCTGGAGTGTGCATGCGTCTTCACCACTGCATCGGAGGCGACGGAGGACAGGGTTGTCAGTGCGCAATAAAGCACGCAGTAATTAAACCTATCTCAAGCTGATCACTTCATTTGCATACGATTTGTTTTTGACCCGCCCCTCCCCTCGTGTTGGCTTTAGAGGATGCTCTGTGTTCCAAAGGTGGGTTGGTGGGGGCAGGGGAAGGGCTGTGTCTGATTGGCAGTAGGATCGGGAGTTTGGACGGTACTGCAGGAGTCTTGTACACTGCCTCCGGGGCGATTATCACGTAATGTGATGTTTTTACAGGTTTGTTTTACCTAAAGCGCCACAATGCAGCCTGCAGGCCCGAGTATGTGTGCATTACAAGAGCATGAAAAATGGCGTAGTGAATGGCGGAAGTTTTAAAAATAGGCAGAGTGACACTGTGAGAGCTTTATGGCGGTCTCAGTAGTTAGACAGTAGTGCTTGGAGCAGAGAAGCATAGAGGCGCATCGCTAGAAGTCCTGTGTAGAAGAATATATAGAGGTGGGTGCGGTCGCAAGTTAACAGGGAGAGCCGGGCCAGAGCCGAGCCTGGTCTGGCTCGGATCTTAGAGCCCGTGCATGAGCCGAGCCACGAAAATATTTGCTATGTAAACAATGCAAGAAACCAGGTTAAGTATTATAAAGTCTCTTCAAAATTTAAAAAAGTGTATTTCTTTAAGTATGGCACAGAGAAATACTTATTAAAAGATATGGTTTTGTACTACTGGTAGTCTGAGCTCACATTTTTGAAAGTGCTTTCATGTGCGATACTGAAGAAAAAAAGTTTTGCTGAAGTAAAATATTTGCCTAAGATCATACAATTTAAGTGGGGAAGCCAGATATTTATCCAGGTTTTGTGGTTTCACTTTGTACAGATCCGCCAGTACATGGGTCTCTATTCATCTTACCTTATGTTAAGGCTTTGTTTTTACTGCTTAGTGCATTTTTCTGCAGTTTTTAAATATAGTGCAGAGTCTACCCGAATGGCCAGCGCTTTACATGAGCAACAGTTACATTACATGCATTGTTTATTGGCATGGGAAGATTAAGTGATTTTTCAAGTATTGCAGGATGTTGAGCTATTGCCATTTTGCATTACATCATTTCATTAATGCTTCACGAAGGGGAAAAAAACAAGCATTAGCAATGCAATAGGTCTCGTTTTAAAAGCAATGCTACACAGCATCGGGGATGCTGTACGGCAGAGCTCAAAACGTTAGCAAAGCTGACAGGGGCCAATGGCGAGATATAAGAGTTGTTTTTGTAGAGCGGATGATAAACTCCCCATCTCTGACATTTCAGACAGGCCCATTCATCTCTTAGAAATCTCGCACTCATCAGCAAATCTCACGTTGCGGCGTAACCTAAAGTTCTTTGGTGTGGCGATCACTTTTAGGTCTTCTCTCTAGGATTTTGTTCGTCATAAATGTTGGTGATATTGCGAGAGCCTTCAGTTTCTATGTATCACTTTACAGTTGTTTTATCTACACCCTGTGATTTGTTTCACATGATACTAGGGATTCTATGTTTCTGTTATGCTTTACAAGGATTTCACTACACTCTCTGATTTGTTTTACATTCATGTTGTCAATACAAGGGGGTCCCATTTCTTTTTTAGGTCTCGCCTACGCAGCGCGCATGCACTGCATAGGCAAAAAGACCTTTTTCAATCGATTCGGCTTTTCAGCCAAAAACGTGCACGTGTTCCATTGCCTTCAATGGCAACGCGTGCACGTTTGGCGATTCACTTGCGGGAGCGAGCGGCGCCATATGGTAGCAATTATCGCTCCTGGCACCGCTCACTCCCGCAAGGGAATCGCGCAGGCCCCCTCCTTTCTCCCCTTGCTGCTGCGCGAGGCGTGCGTGCGCGCGCGCGCTTGTTTACCGATGTTGCTGGGAGCGATGCCGCTGACTCTTTGCTTTGGGTGAAACCCGTTTTGTCTGCAGGCTTTGATCAGGCACCTGCACGGTATTTTTGGCACAGCAAGTATATAATCACCTTGGCGACCCTGCGCCACCGAAACTAGAGTTTTAAAAACTGGTTTCAGACACTTGAGAACAATCAGAGCACTTCCCCTTGTGGGACCGGAAAGGGATATATCTGCAAAGCTGCAGTTTCCGAGGAAAGACTGATTGCGACAGTAGGAGCCAACTTCAGCTTTACAATTAAGATAGCGAGTAGGCTGCAGTTTCCTTAAAAAGGATTGGTCTATGCATGCTTTATAGGGTCACAGTAGGAAACAGCTCACTTTCTGGTCAGATACTAAAAGGTCAAATAAGACTGGCCCCTTTAAATACAACAAAACAGCAAACTGCTAACAACGAGTGTGGTGGACACCAAAAACTAAACTGCACGGCCTCTTGAGTGACAGGCGTGTGCCTCATCCTGTCGGCCTTGAAGGATGAATGCAGAGTGGGCCACGTCGGATTTATACTTGTATCCCGCAGCTTTCACACACATCTGTGCAGCTGGCTGTCAACACACCGAGCTGTCTTAGTATGCGCTGGGACACAGGCAAGCTGAACATTACAGCCCTTGTCAAGTTCTGGTAACTCCACTGAGGACGATCCTGATGACACAGGCAACTTCAAGTATCTACAGCTGACCAGAACTCTGACGAAGGTTACTTCATGGAGGAAGTGAAGATTGCTGCCAAAGGCACTTGTCTCGTGAGCTTGTAAGGTGTAAAACATAATATGCCAGCTTCGTAGGCAGCAGCGGGCATTAGCAGCGGCAGAGCAGGCTGGAAGAAGGAGCCGCGAGGCAGGGATGCGCCCGCGCGCAGCGCAGCCAGGACAGCTCCGGGGTTGCAGTGCTTCGCCTGACTTCAGTCTCGAATTTGCAGATTTAAGCTATTAGCATTGTAAATGACAATGCGTTTTATTTATGTTTTTAAAACCAAAACATAAATAAAAGGCTTTGTCATTTACAATGCCAATAGCTCAAACTCACATAAATGCGAGATCTATTGCATTGTAAATGCTTGTATTTTCTGGCTGTGTGCCCCTTTGTTGTGGCACAGTGCCGGAAACATGCAGCCTCCTAAGGTGGGAAGGCAGTGGTGGCCCCTTAACAATCTGCCGCCGAGGAGGCGTAAAGGGCAGAGCAGCGAACTTTAGAACTGGGGAACCGGGTTCCAATCTCGGCGTCGGCTCAGCATCCTGTGATTCTGGGCAAATAACTTTATCTTCCCGTGCATACTACAAATGAATGTGTCCTTGTGTATACCTTCAATACAACAAAACACAAACAATATAAACTGATCTCACTGCCACACACTTCTTGGTGCACGCACCCTTATTTCCTTTAGCATTTATGTGTGTGTGCATTTCAAAGACTTTCCTAGATAGGGTAACCCGATGGAAACTGTTACTTTTCTCGCCAATAAAATGCACATTTAAACTAAAAGAAACTGCTCACACTGGCGCAGACGCCTTGGCGCTCGCACCCTTCTTTCTTTAGCAACTACGTGTGAGCGCATTTGAAAGAGCTTCCAAGATAAGAGCAGCTTGATGGAAACTGTTGCCCACAATTATACTGATGTTAACTACAAAGTGAAACCTCATTCTTACCAAAAACGGTGCAGGGCTTTCATTTTAGCACCCGGCTGTGTGCCACTTTGAGAGTTGTTACTATTTTAACCACTGTTAGAAGTTGGGGAGTTTGAAATCTATGTTTGGATTAACCAGGATTCAAGTGACTGCCAAGTAGGTTGTGACACGTTCTTGCTGTGTTTCACTCAACCATATGTTGTATTCAGGGACTTGTACTTTCACTTTTGCCCACTACAAGAATGAGCAATCCCACGAATTTTAGCGCTATTAGGACGAAAACCGTGAATTACTGCACTTTTATAGCAAAGTTGCAGCGAATGGACCCCATGACCTGTGCTTTCACTGTAAAACTCTACAGTAATTGGTACACTGGGGGCTACTCCTGACCCGGTGCCACTGCACCTGCTGCACTAACAATAGCTACACCCTGGCTGACTGATGACGTCACGTATGCCATGGCATGGAACATGCACAGGTACATTCTGGTATGTTGTCTATGATGTCAGCTATTCAAGCGTCAGCTGTCTCTGGATGAACTGTTTGTCCCCATTTGAAATGAGCCCAAAATTGTTTGTCTGTTGGAGCCATTTATTTTCCGGCTGTATGCCCTTCTGTCGTGCCGCAGTGCCAAAAACATACAGCTCCCTAGGGTGGAAAAGGCAGTGGTGCGCCCCTTAACAATCTGTCACCCAGGAGGCGTAAAGGGCAGAGCAGCCAACTTTAAAACTGGAGACCCGGGTTCTAATCTCGGAATCAGCTCAGCAACCTGTGATTCTGGGCCAATCACTTCATCTCCCCGTGCCTACTACAAATGAATGTGTCCTCGTGTATAGCTTCAATACAACAAAACAGTATAATTTACAAAAATAACACATACGTAAGTAGTCTTATTTAGTTTTTGCTTTCTGACAATTACCTTACAATAAAAAACACCTCCTTCCTTATTTGTTCCACGTCCCTTTCTATTTCTTCTTATAGCCTTTTTCTTACTTAAACACAAAACCTTCGCAACACGTAAATGACCCAAAGTTGTATGTCTTTTTACGGGCTTTCATTTGGAGTAGTGGTAGTTAACTTGAATGTTCTGTTACACAGGCATGGGCAGTGAAGCAAACAGTCTTCGCTTATATTGACAGTAAGGGAGTTTGAAATCTCTGTTTGGATTAACCAGGATTCACATAACTGCCAAGTAGGTTGTGACACGTTCATGCCCTGTTTCAGTCAACCGTACGTTGTGTTCAGGGACTTGTACTTTCACTTTTGCCCGCCATAAAAATGCACAATCCCACCAATATTTGCGCTATTAGGACAAACACCTTGATTTACTGAACTTTTATAGCAAAGTTGCAGCGAATGGACCCCATGACCTGTAGTTCCACTGTAAAACTCTACAGTAATCGGTACGCACAGGGCTCCCCATGGCCCGGTGCCACTGCACCTGCTGCACCAACAATAGCTACACCCTGGCTAACTTTACGCACTAAACGGCGAGACCTATTGGCATCATGGGTAGGAAACAGAGAGCCGGCCCTCTCGCTGACAATGAGGCAGGCTCTCAGAGAGCCGTTGGCAAGGTGAAGTGCGCGCACGAGGCACCACTCGCAGCGCTCTCTTCGGCGCGCTGCCTTTCAACGCTCCAGCCCGGCGCTGCATCAAAGGCAGGCGCTTAGAGTCCGGGCTTTGCTTGGAGAGTTTTTTTCTTTAACTCTTTTTTTTTTTTTTTGGTAGGGGAACGAAGAGATTTAATAGGACAAAGGCAGGTAGTGGACTGCAGAGAGAGATGGCCAAAGGCTATTAGCCTAAAATGTCTGCTTGACAGATGGAACTGCTTAGAGACTATCATGCAATGTTTGGGGATTTTTTTTTTCCCTCAGACTTTCCGTCTGATTCAGTATCTGTTTTTCACAGCCACTTTCACAGGCATGTGGCGGAAACACTACTGCGCGCGAGGAGGCTTTGCACAGAATACCTTGTGCAGGGTTTTACAGAGGCAGGGGGTGCAGGGTCAGATAGCGCCTCAGAGGTGGGAGCAAGAGTCCAGGAAAATCCGATGGTTCCCACTCCTTATATAACTAAACACAGAAGCTGGTGACTGCGAGCGCCTTGACTTCACAGGTAGCGAGACAGTGTACATTAACTGGAACCTAACATAGGGAGAATATTTTTAAACTAAAGTTTGCCAAGAAACGCAATCCGGCGTTTCAAAAGCGGTAACATTGTCCAGATAGTTTATTTAGCACCTGCAACTGCTTTCTATGTACAGCTTGCGATTCACGAACTGGAACACTGTAGGGCTGACTCACCCTTTCATCATTCTGAAGTGATTCCTGAATTCATTAGATGAGGACCTTGGGATAAATATGATATCTTAATTTTTGTAGTACTACTAAGAAGAAAATTTACAGGAGCGAGTGCTGGATCACAAAAACAATTTATTATGATTTCAGTTTACACAATATATTTTTAGGTAAAAAATAAAAACATACTGTACAAATAGCCAGCAACGCTGCAGTAAATAACTAGTAGTGATTTAGCTCACACAGTGTGTGTTCCTTCATTGTTATTAATGCCTTATGTTTTCCGAGTAACTTTAAACAAGGTCCGTGACACAGCCAGGATTGACACGTTGGATATAGCAGCTGCGATTCTACCGTGATTTATTAAAGGAAAAGGGTGACGCTTATTACGAGTGGTAATAGGTCTTCTTCTTCGTCTTCTTTTCATCATCATCATCATCATCATCATTAATTATTATTATTTTATTGGTTGCCTTTGCACAGAATTATATTAGAAAAAAACAATTTATTTGTGTGCTTTGAAACTTACAAGCCAGACGCCCACTCTTTTGCCTTTCACTTTAGTAATAGGAGAAGACATTCTGAGGACCAAAGCGCACGTTTAGCAAAATACAGGAAATGCTGCTATAAACACATATATTTTCCTTTCTGCATGTTTCTCTCCTGATTGCTGACAGATGCCTTTTTGGAACACAGCGTCGCCAATCAGGGCTTTGACGAATCTGCTTTCATATTGCAGTTATCTGCACTTTATGCTTGAAAAACAACTCGCATTTAACACAAAAAGGACGAGCACGCACGAGGGGTTGACACAGATTTCTTACAGCGCTGAGAGGCGATGGATGTGTAGTACAGTATATTGCTTGTATCATTTGTTATTATTTGCCTATGAGTGTCTGAGTTTGCTCCCAAACAACGAGTTGCGGCTTCTAACAGGGAGGAGGTGTCTGGCAACACTTCCTCTTACTGTACTGGAAATGAAGTCACCTTTTCTGGTACAGTATTGACTCATTCATGAGACTGAGGGACCGGTTGGCCAAATAATCTTAGGCAAATTGATCTATCCATTCAATTCTGGGTATTGAAATGGATGTGCTCAGGTGGGAATTCCAGTTTCTGGATTCTGTTGTGGCCCATGAGGTTTAGACCATTACCTTCTCATCACTTTTTCATCCCAGTCCTTAAGTCATGAGGAGTGTCCACACCCGGAGACAGTCAGCCTGCTGCCTATCTAAACAAGCATTGGCATAGCCAATAGGTCTCGCCTTTGGGACCTTATAAGTATTTAATTATGCAGCACAATATCCTTGGTGCAACATCAACTGTTGCATGGCTAAACACATATAATGTCCCAAAGGCGAGACCTATTGGCTATGCCAATGCTTGTTTATGATTAACAGACGTTTTTACTAGGCCCTGTGTTTTGTTTTACATACTCACATTGGGATATTGGGAATTCGAATGTATCTGTATTCCACTTTTAAAAGGTCTTACTATACCTTATGGTTTGTTTAACCCACTTGCTTTGGCGTGACTGTGGGTTCCAGTCCTTATATTTTACACTTAGAGCTTTCGCTTTACTAAGCTCTGTAATTTGTTTACACACTCGTGGTGGTGATACTTGGTAATCTGCTTTCTCTTTACTCTCTCCTGAGATTTTTACTAGACCATGTGATGTGTTTTACACACTCCGTTGGTGATAAAGGAGGAAGTCACTTTCATTATTGTTATTATGCTTTGGAGACGTTTAGTGCACACTTGTGTTTACGACCTATGATACGTTTGCACACTCACATTGGCAATACACTATTCTCTTTATGTTTTTTTGAGCTTTTTACGGAAATTGATACAAAAGAGAATGTATAAGGAAATGGATGTTTTCCTGTGTCTTTTTTAATAGTGTCTGGGTGTGGAAAAATGGCTAACCAATCCCTTATGGTTAAATTTTTTTTTCCAGTGCAGGCAATTAAGCACACACACCCACCTACAACCAGTGGCCAGTGAGGAAACGGCTACCACCTACCCAGCACCCCGTTCCCTTACGTCCCCCTCCTTAAATTCAGCTCCACACATTTCCATTCCACATTACATAATTCAACAACAAACCACATAATTCAACTCAACCACATGATTACACAACACACCACATGTATCCAATCCACACCACAAAACTCTACATCATGCCACATAACTCAACAGCATACCACATAATTAAACTTCCCTCCACAACACAAAATACCAATCCACATATTTACACTCCATGCCACACAATCCCACTCTACATAATTCCAGTACACTCAATACGACATAATTACTATCCACATAACTCCACTGCACACCATGCCACATAATTCCTCTACACAAATCCACTCCACACCACACTATTCCACGCCACACAATTCTATCCAACTCACATAATTCCACCTCACACCACATACATCCAATCCATAAACATAAGTAAAAGGCATTGCCATTTACAATGCCAATAGCTCTAACTTAAAAAAATGCGAGACCTATTGCATTTCCAATGCTTGTTAGCTTTATTAGCGTTATCTGTCTAGTGCTTCGTACCATGATGCAGGTATCTAAGCGCTTTCATGAATCCTTGAGGCAGTAGGATTGCCTCCCCTCCTTTCAAAGTTGGGAAGTATTTAGTGCAATTTAGTTATTATTTGCAACGCCCCAAGGACGGAAATGCATGGAAATGGCTGTAAAATTATATGCACTTATACATTACTCTCAATGATCCAAATGAAAAAAGCCAATTTACATTTTTCTTGTACTAACCATGGTGTTTTATAATATTCCATATATTCACTCAGAAAGACAGGGTCCTTTTAGCATGAGTTTGGATGTATAACGCATGCCTGTAACTGATTCGCCTCTAAGCAAGTTTTAAGAATGTGCATGATGCATCTGGCACTAGTTAGTGGTACTGAATTGAGAGCACAGGTATCTGAAGTCCTTCACTGCGGTGACAGCTTATGGGAGGCATATGGCTATTATGTTTGGGCAACATTTGTTTTGCTTTGTGCTTCTTTTTTTAGGTGTATTCTTACAATAAAGCAATAATCCCACAACATTACCAGGACGACTGGCTTTCTCATGCCTTCATTTACATTTTGATACATGTAATTTTGCTTTCACATTAAAAATGCAGGAACTTTATCAGCAAACAACTGAATTTACCAACTACTGCACTGGGGAAAATGACCCAGGATAAAGACGGAAAACAAATAAAACCTACAGTCTCGGGGCAGTGCACGCAAAGGGGCAGTTCATATCTGGCCTTGCATCCTCCTTTCTATAAGGTTCTGACAGCTGCGCAAACACAACACTCGGCATGTCACAAGAGCTAACACAACCAATAGTACTGCGCTCCAAGTTCTAGGAATTATTTATTTCCATGGTGCCCCGTAATCTGTAATATTCTCTATCAAGGGTGCTGACGGAATGAACATGAGCACGGTGTACATCCTTCGTGAGTCGGGAATGGTGGAGCCCTTCTGATGCCACGTGTGACCCTGGGCAGGTCAGCCAAGCTTCTGTGATTTGAGCTGTTACTTAGCTACGCTATAAAAGAGCACATTAGCATAACTGTTAAGATCTCTATCGGTGCATATGTGCTTTCTTAAACATTGTGCCACCAATCCGTGAATTGCCTGAAATTCCCCGGCTGTGATGCTTCCTACAGAGACTGGTGTCTCGTTCCCAAGATGACTTATTTGTTTCACTTTGCAAGCCATATGTATTTATGTTTAAGAAAACAAAAGTGTGGAAGTATTTCAATAACTTGGGTGTTGATAAAAGGTGAATTATGTGGCATAAAACAGCACATTTTGTGTAGTTTATATTACTTAATAATTTGTTTTTTTATATGTTAACAGTGCCTGGCATAAGGAATAACATATTATAATATTAACACATATTTTTTGAGATGCAATATGGTTTTAAATTTAAATTTTTATTTTGTCTACAAAGGCTACATCCTTCTCTAGCTTTGTCTATTCCATACAGCTCTCACCCCTATCTATTCACCATGCCACATAATTCCAGTACACAAATATACTCCACAACACAAAATTCCACCCCACATAATTCCACAACTAACAATTCCAACACAACCCACATAATTCCACTCCTCACAAAAATACATGGGTAAAACACATTGCCATTTACAACACCACCAGCTCTAACTCTCGCAAATGCGAGACCTATTGCATTGCAAATGCTTGTTAATACTGAGTCTTGTATCTGGAGTCTTGTAGCTAGAAGGGTCACAAAACCTATTTGCCATAGCTTTGGTTTTAACCTTAAACAATACTGAGATTAACAGGTTCTGTGAGGGTTGGAAACAGATCATGAACCTAAATGCACTGTACTACTAAAGGGACGGAAGAAAACCTATATACCATGAGAAGCATTGTTTATCGGTTCTATGAAAAAACATAGACTGAAAAAACATGTTCAGCAAAAGCTTACACTCCAAAACATAGATTGTCAAAACCTCAACCGTATATAAGTATCGCTCTACAAATATTCCTATCAGTCTTTCATTCTTAAATCCAGCCAAACCTACTACATATATTACTCCTGAGCTGATCTAATATTTTATCTGCAGTTGTAACATACTTGGGCTCTCATTACAAGTTGCCCATAGGACCCGGAACGCCTAGGATGCTCCCCGCCCCGCTCCCTGGTTCACCCACAAATACTACTTGATACTTCCAGAGTGTGGGTATAAACGGCCATGTTTAATTATTTCATAACACACATAAACATGACAATCAGTAAACATTATTCCAAATCTTATTATCAAATCCTAATCACACTTTTAATATTTACAATGCATAACTTATCACCTATTAACTTGCTCCCAGCACCAAGGGGCCCTCAGGCTCGCATCCCCAATTGAGAACCACGCAAGGCGCAACCCACCTGCGTCCTTGAGAGGTGAGCCCCCAGCCCTCCGGTCCTTGTCCACCAATTCCGGGGCCCACCCCTCTACCACCAGGCTCTCGAGGAGGCTCGTAGGGAATAAACCGGGGCCGCTGTCCCCTGCCCTAAATCGTGACCTGGCGCCCTTGCCTCCCCAGCCGGTGTCCCCATTCTCCCTGCGGAGAGCTTACCGTCTCTCCCCTCAGTGCTGGCCTAGGGAGTATGTAAGAAGGACTCCCGTTAACCCTGCGAGTCAATGCTCTGTGGCCTCTTTACCGCCTACCACTCCCCCCCCAAACTCCTGATAAGCGGGACGGGTGGGTGGGAGATTGCTGACCAGCCTCCTCCTGGGGCCTGCGCGGGAAAGAGAGGACCCTCGTTGCGTCCCCGAGGCCTAAATAGGCTGATGCTCCGCCCCCTTCCCGCGCCGGGTCCCAGGCCGGAAATCGGTCCAGGGTGACCCGGAAGCACTTGGCTCCAGCTGGTCGTCCCCCATAGGGCTAGCCCCCTGGCAACAACGGTGGCGGGGATCCCGGCGGCCGGGCCCTAATGGCGCGCTTGCTTATCCTCGCGCTTTTCCATAGGACCCGGAACGCCTAGGATGCTCCCCGCCCCGCTCCCTGGTTCACCCACAAATACTACTTGATACTTCCAGAGTGTGGGTATAAACGGCCATGTTTAATTATTTCATAACACACATAAACATGACAATCAGTAAACATTATTCCAAATCTTATTATCAAATCCTAATCACACTTTTAATATTTACAATGCATAACTTATCACCTATTAACTTGCTCCCAGCACCAAGGGGCCCTCAGGCTCGCATCCCCAATTGAGAACCACGCAAGGCGCAACCCACCTGCGTCCTTGAGAGGTGAGCCCCCAGCCCTCCGGTCCTTGTCCACCAATTCCGGGGCCCACCCCTCTACCACCAGGCTCTCGAGGAGGCTCGTAGGGAATAAACCGGGGCCGCTGTCCCCTGCCCTAAATCGTGACCTGGCGCCCTTGCCTCCCCAGCCGGTGTCCCCATTCTCCCTGCGGAGAGCTTACCGTCTCTCCCCTCAGTGCTGGCCTAGGGAGTATGTAAGAAGGACTCCCGTTAACCCTGCGAGTCAATGCTCTGTGGCCTCTTTACCGCCACAAGGGTGACCAGGGCCCACAGGTCCTTCACCCTCCCCACCACCGAATAAGTTCTGTACAAAGGACCATATTCCTCTGATCAACACATCTGTCCCCATGTCCGATAAATGCACTCCATCATGGTGAAACATCTGATCCCCAGTGATCAGTCTGTGGGGAATGTGGCACAGGCGGCCCTGTCCAGTGCACAGCCTGGCCAATTCCCTGTTGAGGCGCCTAACCGACACATTCAAGGCTCGTGGTCGCACATTGGTGCCCCATACCCGGCGTGGTATCATACTGGACCAGGCTATCCGAGCCAGCGGGAACATTCTCCCTAACCATGCAATGTCCGTCAGTAACTCCTCTCTGACCGCTTGGCGCCCAAGGTCCACCATGTCGTTGCCACCTAAATGCAGAATGATCAAATCCGGGGACTGCAGTCCCTCGTGCGCTCTTGTTTCTTCCACCAGTTGCCGCAGCTGCCGGATTCGCAGGCCCCCGACGCCTCGCCACAGGATCGTCACCCCGGTCAGACCCCCGGTCTCGCCACTTGCCGCCGCTGCAATCGGACCGTGGCGCGCCGCACAAACGAGTGTCCCAACACCCATACTACCTTCGAGGGCATACTAATGACGGGGAGAAATGGAAAAGTTAGCGTAATCTAGGCAGCATATCCCTGTTTTTCATAATAGTTCCGGGCGCACATAGCGTTTAAAACACATTGAAGTCCAGCGCCCCACCCTTTTCACAGTCTCTTCCGGTAACCCTGCTCCTGCTGCGAGGGTCGCTGCCCCAATCCTAAATGAGTGTGAAGAGTACCCTCCGTGCGCCAATCCTAAATCAGCCATTGCTCGGCCGAACACCGCCCTGAATTGGTACCGTGACAAACAGTCCCCCTGCTCGTGAATAAACAGGGCCTGGCCCCCCCTTGCGGGCGGATCCCCAAATATGCTTCCATCCTGGCAACCGGGCATACCGTTGATCCAGGCGCCGGACTAAGGCGGATCGTGCACCCCTTTCCCAAGGGGTCCGTTTTGGACCTGCGCAGCACCACCACCAGCCCCTCCCGCACCATCTTTGTGTCCCGCCATTGCAACCCTCCCGTCTGGTCAGACTTCGATGATCCTACCAACTCCCCTAACCGGAAAGCCCCATAAAAGGCCAGAGAGAAGGCGGCCCCAAATAAGGTGCTCTCATATTCTGAGCAGCATATTGCCCGCAAGGTCCCCAGTATGCGCCCCAGTATGTCTACATCCAGTGGCCTCCTGCCATCCTTTTTAACCCCTTCGAGCCTGGCCCAACCTGCCAGTGCTTTCCGCACTAAGAATGTAGCGCCCGGATCGCGCTCGCCCGCCAGCTTGGCAAAGAAACCCACTGCAGTTACATGTGCCCTGGCATAAGAAGCAGGCCTACCCTGATCCCTCAAAGCCTGTAAGAAGCCGCTGATGGCCTCTGGACTAAAAAGGCCCCCCGGCTTTACGCGCTGCACAAACATTCGGTATGATTTGAAATGCTGCTGATAAGTTCTCCGGGTGCGCTCGCTCAATGATGCCCCTACTAGCCCTGCTAAGGCGGGGCTCCAATCCTCCACAGAGATGTTGGGAACGCTGTCATCCGGTCCTCTGCCTGTGGATGGAATCTCCTGAAGTCCTGTAACTTGAAGCGAGACAAAGCGTCAGCAGCCTGATTCTCCACGCCTGGAATATGCGCCGCCCTGAACAGCAAGTTCAACTTCAAGCAAGCCAACACCAAATGCTTCAACAGCCTTAGTACATGCCTACACTTTGCCCCTTGTCTGTTAATGGCCTCTACCACTGCCATGTTGTCAGACCAAAAAACCACCGACTTGTCCCTGAAGACTTGGGCCCAGACCGTCACTGCCACCACAATGGGGAACAGTTCCAAGAAGGCTATGTTCTTTGTCAGCCCCTGCTCATGCCATGCTGTAGGCTAGTCCCCCCTGCACCAGCGTGACCCCAGCACTGCGCCAAAACCCACGCTACCCGCTGAGTCCGTGAGTAAGCCCAAGTCTGCACTAGAGATGGTCGGTGCCGGCCAGACCACCTTACCATTAAAGTCACTCAGAAAACTGCGCCACACCTTCAAGTCCTCCCTCACATCCGCCTGCAGACGGACGTGGTGGTGTTTCTGAGTCATCCCTGCCATTGCCCTCGCGATTGACCTTGAGAAGGGCCTCCCCATCGGGATGATCCGCAACGCGAAATTCAACTGGCCTACCAGCACCTGTAGTTGGTGCAATGTTACTTTGGGTCTAGCCAATGCTGCCTCTATTGCTTGGGAAAAAGCCTCCACTTTGTCTGCTGGTAACCTGCATTCCCCTACCACTGTGTCAATCTCAATGCCCAGGAAAGACATGCATGTTGCCGGCCCCACCGTCTTCCCTTGGGCCAATGGCACCCCAAATTCCTCAAACATTGCCACTAGGTCCTTCAAAGCCTGCCCACATTGCCCCGACATCGGGGGACCCATGACCATGAAGTCATCCAAGTAATGCACGATGTCCCTGTGACCTGTCCTGAAAGTAAACAGCCAGTGCAGCATGGAACTGAACATTTCAAAATACCTGCATGAAACCGCGCAACCCATTGGCATGCACTTGTCGTAATAGAACTGATGTTGCAGCTGAAAACCTAACAAGTGGTAATCCTCGGGGTGTACCGGCATGAGTCGGAATGCTGACTCGATGTCCGTTTTGGCCATGAAAGCCTTGGGCCCTAAGTCACGCAGCTTCTGCAATGCCGTGTCGAACGAGGAATAAGTCACAGAGCACAGGGAAGGGTCTATGGCGTCATTCACTGAGGCCCCCTCGGTGCTGATAGGTTATGTATCATCCTGAACTGGCCTGGCTCTTTTTTGGGGACCACCCCCAGCGGTGAACATACGTAACCAGGCAGCGGGGGGCCGGGAATGGGCCAGCTATCCGCCCCAGGGCTCTCTCCTTACCAACTTTTTGGGATACCACAGCGTGATGCATGCGCGCTGATAAAAGATTGTTGCAATGAGCCACTGGTGGCACCCCCTGTGCTGGAATGCGAAAACCTGTGGAAAACCCCTGAAATAACGTCCTGGCTGCACTCCTGTCAGGATACTGATTCAACCAAAAATCAGCCTCCCTATCTTAACTGGGGTGGGTAACTTATTGCTGCGATGGCTTGTGCTCCCTGCCTCTCTCTTTAGATTTCTTGATACACTTAAACTCCGGGTGGGAGGGGTGGCCGCAGAATGCGCAAGCGTGCTTGAACTTACATGTCCCTGCTGGCCAAGTACACACTTTTCTGTTAAAAGCCCAGCATGTCCCTTTTTCTCGCCCACCCCTCCCTGTGAAGTCCGAAAGGGCTGCTTCATTGGCGCCTTATTATTAATGCTTTCCAACCATACATTGACCTCAGTCTGATCCCACCCCATGTCTGGGTCCTCTACCTTTGCCCATCTGAAATCCCTGTCATAGTCCATCCAGGCAGTCCCCCCGTACGTTGCGTGAGCTTTAAGAATTTTGTTGGCATAGCAAATCAGTGGAATTGCCAGCTCAGGTTTCTTCTCTAACAACACAGTGGAAAAAACATTGAAACCAAACTGCCAGTTAGTAATTGATTCCTCCACCCAGGGCTTCCTCTCCTTGAAGGAGCTGTCCTTTCCCTCTTTTCCCTTGTTTTCCAAGTCCCGCCTTTTGGCCTGATTAAGGCATACATGTCTATGAACTCTCCCTTCCAAATCTTCTCCTTCATGTCCTGCGACACATGCACCGCCAATTTACTGCGCTTTGATAACACGGTCTCCTGGCCCCCAATTGCCTTTGCCTCCGCCCCTGCGCCCTTGTTTACGCTGTCAACCGCCTTACCTGTTGCGGTCCCTGACGTCGACTCAGCTTGTGCGGGGGCCGCTTGACCCACCGCCAGAGGGATAACCTTCGTTACTTTATCTTGCGCTCCAACTAGTAACGCCACCTGTTTGCTAATCTCATTAAGGGCGCTCTCTGTTGCTGATTGTGGTGTCCAGGGTGCTACTGGTACACTGGAGGCTGGAATTGCTGCCCTTGGGGCCGCCAACTGGGCCAGCAGAGTTGCTACCGATGCCAAGATACTAGCCGTGGGATTCGGCCCCTCCCCTGTCGTATTCTTCAGCTGATCTGGAGCTAGTGGCACCCCTTCTCCCGGTGTTGATGTTGGCTCAGGTAATCTCCCCCCCTGCCCCTCCAGTGGCACCGGTACCGTGACTGGCGTCCCTACTGGCACTACTGGACTCAAATTATTGGGTGCTAAGGCTTTCAATGCCCCCCTGATTTCTGCTAGAATCGCCCCGACATCGTCCCGCCCCCCCTCCTGTGGGGCTGATGGCCCAGGCTCGGGCTGCGGGGGGATAAAGGGCTCCCTAGGCTGTGGGGGCTGCTCCTTATGCCCTTTGTTGCTAGGCCCCTTCTTATTGCCCTTAGGGGCCCTGGTGGCCTTCCCTTTTTTCTTGCCCGGTTGGGTTCTGGGCCTCTTCTCCAGTGGGGGGAATGCTGACCTGGGAGGGACTGTGGCTCTCCGTGGGCGCCCTCCCCCCTCACTGTCCGGCACTGGCTCAGGGACCTGGTCCTGATCAGGCTCCTGCTCAGGCACTAGCCCCTCATCACTTCCCTCTTCTTGGCCCAGCTTAGCTAACACTAGTTTCAACAGCTGGGCCAAGTCGGGGTCCCCCCCTTTCCGTTTCTCATTGCGCCCCCTCGCCGGCATCGTGTGCAACCCCAACCCCTTATCCCTGCTTTAAAGCTGCCTGCTTCGCACTTACACCGCACTAGATGGCCGATTGTCCCTTTTCGCCGCCTGCCTCGCTCTAGAAGGCACACTGCCACAAGGCTCAGCCCGGCCCTACGATGCTCGCGCTGCTAATCTCGCTGTATTTCAAGCCCTAGGCGGCCCGCCAATGCCTTGCTTCGGACGTTACACTGCCACCTGGCTCCGTCCGGCCCTACGATGCTCGCGCCGCTAATCTCGCTGTTCTTTTCCAGCCCTAGGCGGCCCGCCAATGCCTTGCTTCGGCCGTTACACTGCCACCTGGCTCAGCCCGGCCTAAGATGCTACCCTGCGCTGCCTTCCCTGCGCTGCCAATCTCGCTGGTGAAGCCTTCTACGCTCTTCCCTGCGGTAAGGTACAGGCTGCCGAGGACTGCGCAACGCTCCCGGCAGCCGGGGAGGGCCGATGGCGCCTTGCTTCTCCTACCGCCCCCGATTAACCCGCACTACCACCGGCCACCCGCGGCTGCCCGAAACCCGCCCAGGACCCGACACCTTACCTCCGCACTCCTGTGCCCTATCAGGAAATCCCAGCGATCGATGCTGCTATCCCGCGTTGACGCTTCGTCCAGGACCCGTCCGCCTCCACAATCCGGTCACCGACGTCCTCCGGGCGATTACTGCTCTCCGGCGTGGACGCGTCGTCTGCCTCCGCAATCCCTGTTGCTCGCCCGCTCCCGAACGTCCTCAGAGCGATTGGCGAAAGATTGCTGACCAGCCTCCTCCTGGGGCCTGCGCGGGAAAGAGAGGACCCTCGTTGCGTCCCCGAGGCCTAAATAGGCTGATGCTCCGCCCCCTTCCCGCGCCGGGTCCCAGGCCGGAAATCGGTCCAGGGTGACCCGGAAGCACTTGGCTCCAGCTGGTCGTCCCCCATAGGGCTAGCCCCTGGCAACAACGGTGGCGGGGATCCCGGCGGCCGGGCCCTAATGGCGCGCTTGCTTATCCTCGCGCTTTTCCAGAGTAGCTCCAGCCAACTCAGCGTTTCCTGTTTTCTCTAGGACCGGCAGTATAGGGTCTGCAAATGCCAGAAAACCACATCTGACTTTGCTGCTGCAGACAGCAGCACCGCCCTGCTCAGGCCCCACATCTGCAGCAGACATTGCTCCCCCAGCTGAATGAAGCCTTCTCATACCCCCAAACCTCACCAGCCTTCCTGCTGACACTATCAACCTGCTCAGAGCAGGTAGAAATATCAGCGTTTTTTGCTAGAATGCGGAAAAAGTGCCCGAAAAAGGACCCAGTACCTCTGGGTCTGACCAGTTACTCCACATTCCAAGGTAAAAACTCAGAATAGCCAGAATTGGGTGTGGGGATACCAGCTAGGATCAGAGACAGCACGCCCTGGTATCCCGCACCAAATTCTGACCAACTGGCAATGAGAACCTTGGAAGTAAGAGCTCGATAAGTGCAGACCGAAAATTTCTAGTAAGATATTTATGTATAATTGGGATTTCTTAGTTTATATTTGGAAATCAATGGTTTTACAAAATATGTTTTCTTCAGGCTTTGTTTTCACATGCTACCCTTACACTTTTACATCCAGCCTCATGCTTGTGGATGTTGGGAGCTTTAAAGTAGTATAGTCTGGCACTAACATGGGGCCATTATTATCAATACTGTTATTAGGTGCCATTGGCTAGTATCTGGCACATTATTTTTTCTGCACCCATACGGCTAGTAAGGATCCACTTAAAGAGGATCCGCCTTCTGCTTATGTTTTGACATAGTGCACAAATATACACAATTGTGCTCAATGAGCCTATCAGAATGTAGATCTGACCCTGCAGCCTACCCCACCAAAAATCTCTACATCTGACAAGCAACAGTATTAAGACTTCAGATCTTTCCAACGCCTATATAAGGATGGTGATGAACAACTTCGTCAACAACAAAGTGCTGAATTTTAACGCAAGTTTCATTCATACGGCAAATGACACAAGCATTGCTCTGTTGCTCCCGACCACAGCGAGATTTGCACGATGTAGGTTCCTCTGCTTACATGATACATCTCGGCCTTTCCCTCCCTACTTACCCAGCTCTCCATCTTGCTGCTACATTGTTCATTGCTTTCCTCCTCCCAGGGTTCTCTGATCACTTACATCCCTTTTCCACACCCACCTGTACAAGACTCCACTCCACTCACTGCTGCTAGCTTGTCATTTATTTATCACCAATCATAAACTCCTAACCCTCTCTCTTCCAAAAGTCAGCAGGGTAGCTCTCTGTGCTCGCCCTTGTGTCCTGAAACCTAAAGAAGGGCAGATTAATAGGTTCACTGTCGAGCAAAACTGGGGATCGGCGACTGAGAGCCTTCTCTCACCTTCTGACCAAGGATGGGACACCGGAGGTGTAACAGTGAAAAGCCGAATGTAGGCAAGGAGAGGAACATGCAGCGATGTAGTAGAGGTTTCACTGTCATTATATGAACCCAGTAGAGTCGGACTGGCCTACAGGGCAATCAAGCAGTGCCTGACAAGTTGGTCTGAGAGGTCATTGTGTGGGCCGGTTTTTTGTAGGGCTGATTTATGGTCTGCTGGGCTGGTTTTTACTATTGACTTCCCCCATATTAATGCAAACATTGCCTGCTGCAAGCACAAATCCATGCAGTCTTCTATACCTTGCAAAACATTTATACAGTGTGTCTTTACACGTTCAAAACTGCACCAATTTGTAAACATGGGGCACTTTTTTAGCTATAATATTCCCTAATGGGGCCACTTTTATTTTGATGCCCGGACCTATTTTCTGTTCCAGTCCGACCCTGAACCCCAGACTCCTCCATAGAATCATTCTCACCCACACCAGCTATCGTCTGTTACACAAGAGTTTCCCTTACCCGCAGTGAACTAGGACCCATGCCAAGAAATCCAAGAACCAAAAGGCACATTCATTCACTGCTAAGAAACAAACCACCTTCACTTGCACACACATTCTCCCCTGCTGCCGAGACACGCAAGCGTGATGGTGATTTCGCAAATTATACTTTGCACAGTCAATGGCATAAAGATGGTCGGACTACATCTGTCACCGAGCAGGGTGTCTATTGTGGCACATGTAGTTTGTTAAATGCATATCATAATGTTGTCGATAGCTTAGACTGCAATGATATGAACTCAAAAAAATCAACTTCCAAAGTATCTGCCATTCATAAATATCTCCTCATGAGAGTTTCGGCCTGCACCTAAAACCATTATCGAGCAGTGGTCTCCAAACATGCTAAGACCGGAGATGGCCTTAGGTGGAAAGTGAGTTTCGCTGGAATTTAGAATTTAAAACAGGCCGCATTTTTAGGGCTATATTTATCCACAGTTTATATTTAATATTCTGTATTGCAGTGTATTTTTAGAGTGTTTTTTTTACATGCAGTGAGCTTCATTGCGAAAGTCCTGTTTGTGAAAAGTAACACATTTTTAGGAACAGATGCTAAAGTTCTTCCTGCTTCCTACACACATTGATAATGTTTACAATAACTTGTCAGAGTCTTCCGGGTCCAGAAATATAAACATATACCAGACAGCAGACTGAAAAAGAAGAACATAAGGTGTGATAGAGTATTTGAGCCGCCCCTAGATTCCTGGGCTATACCTTTTATGGCCACGGGACCTTTTTAGGGCCTTTGTGCTCTTTCACTAGTTAACCAATCAGTTCATCCTATCACAGTGCTGCTGGAATAATTTTCTGATTGGGGGAGCTGGCATCATTCTTATATCACTGAACTCATAATAGGGAAAATTCCCAGCATTACACAAAGAACAAGTGTTGGAAATGAGCCACGGTCATTCAGCAGGAGAGTGGTAAGGATATGGTATGTAGCAGGTGGTGCATTTTGGAGCACACTGTTGCAAATATATTACTAAAGCAAGGTCTAATAGTGCACTGTCATTTACATACAGCTCATTTCCCATAGAAATTGCTAGTAAATTTGCACAGACATGCAGTTTTACTGAAATAACTATGCAGTGCACAAATGATAAACCAAGTTTCACAGAATATTCATAATTTACATATCATCAAGTAAAGTGCCTTGATTCGTTTTGATCTTATTAAAGCCTTTATTTCCATCACACTTCAAACTTACAAAAAGATGCTTAATTTCTGTTTCCTAATTTTGAAATGTTTGTACAGTCCATTTCCAGATATTTAAGTTTTATTGTGGACAGAAAAGGATTTACATCCTACAGCTTTTTTATTTTGACTCCCTGTACCCAGCAGGATTGACATATAGTCCACTTTACAAAATCCTTTCACTTTGCAGTCAGAGAAAGAAAAGTAAACACCAATCATTGTGGTAAGCAGCAATTTGTCAGAAGTCATAGCCTGACATTTGATCCCTGGGACAAGATAAAAAACAATTAAAGGCTTGGCATTTCTATTGTTCATTTAACTTCTGAACTCCAGCATGGTAATTTTGCCGGTGCTGCAGCACCCCCACTCCCCCTCCACATCCCACCTTCCAGCGCCTATGTCCTACCACAGGAGCAGTCTCATCTGCTCTACGTGAAATAACCAGCAATGCTGGGCGTTTTTGGCCTCAATGGACTTCGTTAATTAGGATTAGCATGAGTCTTGACACTCAGTGAGTGAGGGTCTGGTGACATTGCATATAATCACAAGCTTTGGTGTAGCCACTGGCTGCCACCCTTTTGACTTCCTCAATGTTTGCTTTTTTTTGTCATGGTTTTACAAAACATTATTGTTGGGGAAACTGCTGGGCCCTTGTCAAGGTAAAAAAAAAAACATTGGCTCTCATTCAAGAGAAATAAGAAAATTAACTATAGAAAATGCACACATGACATGCAGGGCCTAAGTAGCAATACCGAAAGAATACTCTGGTATAGCATGAGCAATTCTTGGTTGGTGGTACATGAACAAGTTTGTAATTGAATTTGTCAGAAATATTGGCCTTCACCCACAATGAGTATTTCTTGGTGGTAAAAGATGTTGTCTGTATTTTAATTTGTTGAGAAAAATGGTAGGGCCCGCTGAGCGTTATCGAAGGTGTGGTTACAGGTGTAACCTATTAACTGCCTCCCAAATATCCTTGCCTTTCTATAGCCACTTCTTTAACCAGTGAAGTCCTAAGATATGGGGGTGATTTGAAGATTGCAGCCAAGTAGAGGATACCATAAGTATCAGTGGTACAAGAGGGGTGAATATTGAAACCAATGGTGTTATTTGGTATAACGAAATCCAGTTAATAACTCCTTTAAATACTTCAATATATTTTTAGTAAAAATAGGATCCAAAGAATGCAAATCCCACAAATCAGTAACACAACAAAATATCAAACAAGACAGTGAAGTTACAACATTGGATACTCCTGCTACCCACAGTAAATACTGAGAATGAACACTATGCTGATCCAAATTAAATAAGTTCACAGAACATCACAACAATTCCACCAAAACGTTAACCTATCACTCGCTGACCTTGATCACTAGGAAATGTTGCAAAGAACACACAATATAAATGGTAAAGCCTGTAGGGAATGAGAAAAAAGAAGAGTCTCAGTGTTTGCTGTTAAATGTTATGAAAGCGGGAACCCTTGCTTTGTCTCCAAGTTCAGGGTTAGGATTTGCTGGTGCCCTGAAATCTAGAGGTTGCGTGACACACAGGTGTTAGTGACATTGGTCAATTCCTCTATTTTCAAGTAGAACAGATCTTGACATTGGGGTTCAGAGGTCCCCACATAGAGGAGCATTGCTAAGCTTAGCACATATAGGGACTTTGCTACCAGGAAAAATCACCACTCCACCACTTAGCTCAACAGCACTGGTAGTTAGGTGGTTCTTGACCTGCCCTTTTCTGGTTTCTGGTGATAGGCAGTGCTTCTGGGTGCTCAATGTCTGTGTCTCTGAATTAAATGAGCTGGCTTGGAACTTCCAGGTCTGGAGGCTATCAGGCTTTGCATTAGCTTTATGATAGTAGGCAGCACCCAGCCAAATGTTCCTGGAAACACCACAATTATGTCCTTCTACGTATGAGCCAATGTAGGTCTTTAAAGTGTTGGAGTTAGGCTATAGAAAGTATCTTCAGTCCTTTGCAGTTGTACAGTTGCAATTTGCTAGTGCATCCTAAAAGCTTTAATATCCAACCAGTCAATTTAGAGCATTTTCACTTCTCAGAAATGATGCTAATAGAGCAGGCCCTGAATTTGCACCGGAATGCACCGAGGTGTGATATCAGGGAGGCATTTTCTCCATTGTTCTGTTGTGGTAGGAAACCTTGTCTATTCCTTTGAGGCACGCCCTGAAAACAAAGAAGCAAAAGGGAAGAAGAAGATGTGGAAGAAGGGCCGTCCCTAATGTTTCTATGTGGCAGAATCCATCTTCTGTTTTACTGTTACTGTTCATGCTAAGGGTAACCCTCAAAATTGTATACTGAAGAATATTGCAATCAGAATTATCTCTTCAATCTTTCTGATGTTTGCGATTTTGTTACTTTTTGTGAACATACTCATTCATTGGAAACAATCACAAAGGATGCATATATGCCTGAAGTCAGTGACCTCAATTTAAAACAAGTAGGACAGTAGGCTTCATCCACAGGGCAGCACTTTACCTAACTTACTGTTACCTACTGTAATTAAGCAAATGCTGCTTCTAGTCCGGGCATGGGGAATGGGCTTTAGAGGTTTCCTCATCAAGACTACAGGTTGTGAAGACCCGTTTAGGGTCTCCACTGTCTTATGGTATTCAAAGGGTGTCTCTAGGGTACATTAGATTTGCAGTTTATCTGTCCTTTGTAATTACTAATCCTTTAAACTCTACCAAAGGATATAGAAGTGGGAAACCTCAGGAACAATGCAACAGTGGCCCCTCCTATAGGGCTGAGAAGCTTCTCTCCCCTGCTGCCAGCGCCCCAAAATGTGAAACATAAAATGGTAATAAAATGACTGTATTACCATTTTATTTTTCCCTTTCCCCAGCCCGAGCCGTGTTTGGGAGCCGGACCACTGCTGCTGACTGGCAGCAGGGGAGTGGTGCTCACTCTACCAGTTTACACTGCGCATGTCACTCTGGCTGGCTGTCTTGCGACGGCCAGCCTGACATGCGCAGTGTAAGCCTCTCTACCCAGCTGTCTAAGACAGCTAGGTGGAGAAGCATGTAGAGGCCCCTAGAGCATACAGGAGTGTCAAGGCAGCCCACTCCAGCCTATCCTGGTGCTGCTCTTATGCTGCTAACATCATCAGCATCATGAAAGCAGTGTTCAAAGTAGTGTGGAGAACTGCTGCAGCCTGCAGCCTAGCGGGGAGGGACAGAAGCTGGAGGACGGGGCCGAGCCAGTGCATGCAGTGGCTGAGTACATTTTAATTTTTTTATTCTTATCCCACTGATGCCTTCAGCCTCAATGCCAGAGTTCTCCGTCGTAGTTCGTTATAAACTCTGTTTATAATGAGCCATGACTGACAGTTTTGGCATTGACCAGGCATTGTTGGTCAGTGGTTGCCCCACCTGTTATTTAGGGTTACAGCTGCCACTGGAACAATGTAAACAATCGAGGGTGGTTGTAGTAGGTACACAGTCAGTTGGGGACATGAGGCCTGATGTACTAAGATTCCTATTAAAAAACTGTACTTTGCATCAAATAACGATGTGCAATTTGTTATTTCTTATTAGGAATCTATTAAAATGGATTCTGTAGAAGTGCAAAAAGACTTCTACTGAAAGCATTTGTATTTTGTGAACCAACTTATGTATTAACAGGATGGTTCACAAAATACTGATTCATAGTGGGTCACAATTCAAATTATCTTATTAATATGCATGATGTAGGTCGCAAATTGAGATTCTCAACGTTTGATTAGAGTCCTGAACCACATCAATCCCTCTCCCAGCTTCTTAATAGGACTGGAAGCACAGCCTGATAAGAAGCTGGGATAATGCTGGGGATCCTGCCTCTGCTGCTATGTGTGGCTTTTCATGGGCTTCAGGGGTGCACTGCTGTGTGCCTTGACTGTCACATTTTAGCAGATATACTGTGCTGCCCCAGGCATGCGCAATATGCCTGCTAAATAAAATAGATTGTGCCTGTGTAAGTGGATCATAGTTAAACTACGATCCTCAGACATGTGCAATCCAGACATCCAGCTACAGAATGTTGTATTTTGAAACAACACTCTATAGTTGAATCATGCCTCAGCCCCCTCAGCTGGAGACAAGACAGAAAGGTCTTACCTGCACACTGGCAGTGTTCATGAAAACACAAATCTTGTGTTTTCATGAACACTGCTAAATTTAAAAATGCACAGAGGCCTCATTGGAGGCAGAGGGGCTGCACCCTGTAGCCCCTGATAAGGAGTCACTGCTGAAACTCACCACCAATTTTTATTTGGTGATAAAATATTAATGTTTTGGGGACGCATTTTGGTTGCAAAACATTTATACATAAGCTAAAGAAACAGTATTTGGAAGGGATGAGCTTTATGCGCCCCTTCCTATTACTAATTCTGTATTTATTCTCAAATGCAAATTGAGCTTCGGTAACATGTTACTGAATCACAATTTGGACGTTGCACATTTAAAAAAGCCATATCGTGGTCGCAAAAGCTCAAATTTGACCTTTGCCTCCGTAAAATCACTTGGTACATCAGGCCCTTTGTGCTGTCAACCGGCAACAATGAAAGTACCTTATATGATGCAGAATGGGTATGCATAAAGCACTATCAAATTTACTGCTGATAAATTAAACAACCAGAGACTAATTTTACTGCTGGTATATTCATGTATCACAGCCACACAACTGTTCATGTAACACAGTCGATGGTGTCAATTTTCCTATGAAGGGTGGGTACACCACAGTAAAAAACAATGCTAAATATAAAGACATGCATTGGTCACTAAAGATGCTCTGTAATTAAAAGGTAATGCTCAGCATTGAGATCATTGGCAAAGCAACAAAATAAACTGTTCTGAAACAGTCTAAAGAGGAAACCTTAGAGAAAGAATATTTTGGAAACTGTAAAAAATTGATATATTCACCACCATATGAAACAGATAACAAAAAATGTTTTCAAAAAATTGTACATCGTTTTTACAAGCCACACAGCATATAAAAATGAAGTGGAATCGGTATTCAAGACTCCAAAACAATTATTCATATAACAAAAATGGCTAACAATGAAAAACACCTAAAGAAACTAATATTCCCACAGAAAGATGGAGTTAGATATAAGGAACACAGAATCAACACCTACACAGCAAATAAGAAGAACATTGTTCCTCCTAATATGAAACCGAATCTGCAACCTCTTCCAAAAGCCTTAGACCGCAATTCACTTTACTTTCTCAAATTGGTTGTTGCTCATTCCATTTACAAATAATCTCAGTAACGTTATCAAGAGATGCAAAACTAGTCTCAACATTTACTTCAATACCCCAGTCTGGGCACTATATCCATGATCTCCACTCTCCTTTGCGAGAGCCCCCTCCGCTTTCACACACTTCTAGGCTTGGATGTCAGGATTCACAAGAGGATGCAGACTACAGAAGACAAGAAACAAGGATACTCCTAGGACTCTCTAACGAGACCTTCATGGGCAGTCCGGGCACCAGACCCTTTAGGCAAGCTTCGTGTAAAGGTCAGGACTGCTGTCCTTGTGGTTCCTTCAAAATGCTGCTTCTATTTTTTTTTCCCTTCGTCACGTTTGAACTGAGAATTAATGTCCATAAAAGGGACATAACAATATGTCATTTATAAGTAGCTTTGAATCAAAACCTACCTGTTCCTGTCCACCTTTTACAGTACTTTGATGTGAGGTAAATCTAGTAAGACTTGATATGTATTCTGGAAGTCCCTCAGGCCAGATCCTGACCATATAGGATTTCTTCTCCTACAACAAAATCAGCTCTGTCACAAAATAGTAGAATTTAACACTTCCTCTAGATGGCCATAACGTATATCTTGACTTCTATATTCAACCTCCTTTTAGCTCTCCATTGCGTGCCTTCCATTAGGTCCCTCGCTCTCATGGCGGGCAATGTAAAACATATACAAACCACACAATCCCAGGCCATAGACCTTAAACTATCGCCTTGGTTAGGTAGATAGCACTTTCTTAGACAGTATATATATCATATAAACCTTAACGTTTCAGACACTAGAGATAAACACAGTTTCACATCTTACAGGTCTCGCACAAAAGTGCCAGTAATGTCATAAGCAAACTTTATCAACATATGAGTAATGAAATAACAACCACAGCAGCAAGTGCACTCTCGTTAAAAGTAAATAGCATAAGCAATAAGGTCTCCTTGACATCAGAAGGAAGTATCCTTTACATTTCAATTGCCTGAAATACATTTTAATGAGGCTGTCATTCTGATCCAAAATACAAGTTTTGCCCCACAGACAAAATAATTATCCAAACCAACCCTTATCATTTTTTCAAATCACCCACTGTTTTCGCCTCAAAATAACCGATTGCATATTAATAATTAAACGTTTGGTCCCCAATCATCAGCTTGTCATTTTCAACAAATGTTCACACACATATGTGTCCACCTGAATAGATCATAATTCACAATCACATGTCAGCCATGGTTACTATCATGATAAGGATGCCAACAATATGCCAGGATAGCCATCATTACAGCACGGTATCTTTATGGTAGGAGTGCCTACGGTAGTGGAAAAAATACCCACAATTCGTCAAAGGTGGCGGCCACTATGCCAGATCCTCCAAAATGCAACGAATTGGCTACCATTGTGCGACTGGAGGCCACAATTTGTCGAGAGTGCCCACCATTAGACCAGGGATTTACCAACAGTATGTCAAGGGTGTGATCAGCATAAATACGCTTCAGATGCTCACAATATGCTGTTAAGCTCATGATCATGCCATGGTCACTTCTATACCAACCAACGCCACTCTTAAGTTGGGAATGGCTAACAATGTGCCAAGAAAGCCCAAAATTTGCCTAGATTTTGGCTTTACTATCAAAGGACCACCATTATGTGCATCTAACCATTATTGGCAAAATAAGGGTCCAACAAATGTCACTTGCATTCATTAGAGATAATTTCAATATATAACATAACCCCAACACACCATAAATGAAAGTATGGGGTGTAATACCACCATGGCGTTATTTTGAGAAATTAGCTCAACAAACAGAAAACAGCCTAGAGGGAGAAACCATATGTTCCCATAATGCACTATGGGTTGTGCCAGCATAGTGAGGTGGAGAGATCATTGGAACAACTGCCTGAGTTCAATGACAGATGGATTATTTGGTGTCCCTAACTACAGCAAGTTGGATTCCAATGTAAATAATAACAACTCTGCTTAATCATAGTAGAATTTGGCATCACTTTCTGCCCGTAATCTGTTGTTGGCAGATAGACAAAGAGCAATTTGTTAGATAATATTGTCTATTTTTTCAAGTACAGCCACACTCCTGTATCCATGTCCAAACAATCGAAACACATTTTCCTTTTATTCTGTGCCAATAATTTAGTATTCCTTATTATGAAATGCTCTATGTAGTTTGTACAAAATTAGGATTGGATGTGAAATACATTTAAACAAAATCAAAAATAATGTTAGTCACATATTGATTCAGAATTGACAATCTATTTCCTCTAATGCTTGAGGCGAAAAGCATTACTAAGAGGTCCCTATTAACTGATGGAACCGGTAACAGTAGGCACCTCTGTTGTTCAGGGAACATAATGGGAGCATGCTAAATTAAGCGTCCACTACAATATGCAAATTGTAAATAGTCATACATATGAAGGAAAGGAAAAATCTGAGGATGAGCTTAAGAGGAGTTCTGTTTGTGTAGCTACTCTTGCAGTAATGTAATTGACGACCAAAGCATAACATGCTCAATGAATCTAGTACAAGCTTGTGTTATTTTCACAAATAATCGCAGCACTCAAATATGACTTATAATAAGCTTCTTAGAAATTGCAATGTTGTCATGACGGTTCTTGAAGTCGGTTTCCTTAAACTTTGGGCACGGATCTCGCTGTAATTCATAAAAGATACCTCGTTTAGAGTACACTTGAATGGCCTTCAGGTGGTTTTCAGCTAATAATTAACTTAAATCTAGCATTTCATAGTGCATGATGTTTAGGTTTAAATCTAATTCACTACGAATATGCACAATAGGCATTTAATGAAAAGATGTGTGTCAGCAAAAAATAAGACTTTGCTTATGAAACAGAATTATGACAAAATATCTACAAAGACCATCCCGTGAAGATAAAAAACTGTTCTTTATACGCAATCTGAATCACTAACGATCACAAACAACAACCATTCTAGAATGTTGCTTTGTTTGATTATGTGCGTTTTGCTTTTTAGACCTATTGTGACATCATTCACCGGATGGCCCCTTTAACTGAAAACACATTTATTTGATGGATAAACCACACTAGTTTATAAGACCCTGTGGGGAAGAAAAGCAGGGTCTGAGTACTCACACACCCTTTAGTCCTGTCTGGAAAGTCACAACCCCTCTGGGGGAAGGACCCCATTCAGAATTGCAGCAAATGACCACTACCTGCCCCCACAACCCAATCAAAATTAAAGTTCATCCCATCAGCCTGTAGACGTCCTGTTGTGCCAGATCCCCCTCTCCTTAGATCCTCAATAAAACATTAGCTGCCTCTTTTCCTTGACAGGCTGCAAGCAGGATTTCGACTGAGGCACAGCATTGAAACAGCCTCCATGAAGATTACTGACGATATCCACCACATCCTAGACAAAGGAGGACCCTACCTCCACATACTCCTTGACAAGTCAGCAGCCTTTGACACAGTAAATCACAACTCTCTTCTAACCATCCTCAAATACAACATGGGCATCAGTGGAATGGTAATTCAATGATTTTCCTCTTTCTTTGACAACCAGACACAACTAATCAAGAGCAACAACCACCTTTTGGACAAGTCTTCTATAAAAAAAGATGTGCCCAAGAATTTATATTTTTAAATTTTTTTTATTTAACTGAGTTTTATATAGCGCGAACTTGACCCGAAGGAATCAGGTATCAGAGCGCTTTACATAGCACCAGTTGCGTTACACCAGTTGCGTTATACTATGTCCTATGCTCGTTAACGTTTACCTCGAGCCACTAGCCCATAATTTCAGCTTTTCTAATATCAGTTATCACTTCTATGCAGATGATATTCAGCTCTACATAAAAATCTCCTCCTCCGAAGACATGAGAACTATATTGGATACCCTGAATATGATCTACCTGTGGGCTACTAAACATCACCTGAAAGTCAATCCAACAAAAACGGAATTACTCCTCATGTCCCTCAACCCTCCAACATGCACTCTGTTGAACTCTTCTAAACACAACTCCCATCATTGTGGGGTGAGCAAAGTGATCAGGATTCTACCTCGACAAGCATTTGAACCTACAAGAACACATCATGTACACTTCCAAATGTGCACAGTTGTAGCTCAAACTACTAATAGGAATCAAACTGTACATTCCGGAACAGGATGTCCAACAAGTTACACAGGCCTTCATCCAAGATTACGGCAACTCTATTCTCGTAGGAGTGCCCAAAACCCAACTGAAACCAATCAAAGCAACCCTACATGAGGCTTCCAGAATGGTCTTGGGCACCAAGAAATCTGATCATACTCTTTCTACACTGCCTTACTACAGAGGCTAAACCCAGTTTCAAATGATCCTGTATCATCCGCAGAGCTCTTCATAAAGGGTCTCCCAGCGAATTAAGAAGAAAACTGCATCACACGGGGTCAGAGGCACTGGAACGATCACGTTTATACAGTTTTTAGCCTATTTAAAAGAATGCTGAAATAACTGTGTTTTCAAAGTTACTTTCATTACTGTAACTGATATTGGTCTTTGTAGCACAGGAAGGTGATGGAGAAATATAAACAGCCACAGTCCCCTCAACCAATGTTCCATTTTTTGCCTTACAAGTCCTCTTTGCAGATAACCTTGTATTACTTGCATTTTCAAAAGAATGATATTCAACAATGAAACGATGCCTTTACTTATACCCTTTAATCAAAGACTAACTTTGCTTTCATTAAAACTTGATCTTTTTTCTTTTTCTTTGATAGACTAGGAAATTTAGTTTTAACGCACGAATCATTCTTTTGACAACAAAGTCGGAGAAAGAGATACGCAGATCTCAGCTGTCTGCTTTTTGGACTCTTTAGGCTACATCTGCAAGTAAAGGTGAGGCTGGGGCCAGAAACAAGTAAATTATTCTGTTTAAGCTTTTCAAGAATACTTTTTTTCTCCACCTCCTCTTCAGAGCTCAGTTGGGTGTCTGAGAGGGCTCTATTGTCCTCAGCTCGCATCCTATATAATTGTAATTCATTGGCTGAGCTTAAGAAGAATGTGAGTAATGGTGATTTTAATCGATAATGATGTAGCTGCAAATGAAATATTTCCACAAAACCTTCCTGACTCTTATTCCACTTATCTTTCCTGCCTTAGGTGCTGCCTGGAGCCATTTGTGTGAGTTGACTTATATTTCTGATAGGCGCCCTTGTTTTCTGCTGCTCACCACTAGAGCAGGGGCGGGCGCATCATGTTAGCATGGGCAGCCATTGGTAACGTCCAAGCGCCCTTTAAGGCCCAGAAGGATCTTTGTGTGGTACTTTACTTCATTTCATGCTTTTAACCTTTTTAAGGTTTTCATCTGGTGCCATGTTGGCCCTCTTAAGCAGGCTTCTCTAATGTACTTTCTTATTTAACTATCTGTAGGGTCACAGGGTGTCGCATGCCTCAGCGCTGGTTAAGGACAAAGTAATTGATTACAGAGGCAGACATTTTATAAGCAGTTTGCTGATCAGTGCAACTATGGAGAGCGGTATCGGACAGTGGGGGGGTACCGTAGTGTGCTCTTTTCAGGGGCGTAGCTTCCATTGGTGCAGCAGGTGCAGTGCCACTGAACCATCATTAGTGCTGTATTTCACAGCAGCAAGGAGCACATTTTCTTCATTGCACTAGTGTCCACACAGTAGCTACGCCACTTGTTGTAGGCCTGGTGACACGGACAGGCTTGAGGTTTCTATTCCAACATTATCTCATCTTTTCTATGTCTTAAGTTTCTGTGGAGTAGTGCTTCATGTGAGCCAGTGGTTGCAGGAGGGGTTCACCGGCACTAATTTTTCCTCATCAGACTTTTATCCAGAACAGGAGAGAAAAAACACAAAAGGGGGTTAGAAGGAGGAAGAGAAAGACAGAAAAACTGTGACAAAGAGAGAAAGCAGGAATAAAAAATAACGTGAGTGAGTTTGAGGGGCATAAACACTAGTGCTCCTTCATGGAATGTGCACCTGCTTCAGATCTCAAGCAATGTCACAAATAAGATGTTAGATATTGTCTGAAAAAATCTTGATTGCTGCAAAATATAACTCTCCATGGAGACTGGTCGGATGTATTCCTTATTCCTTTCAGCATTTGACTTCCCATTTCCTTTGTCTTGGGGACATAGAGAGGAGATCTGTTCTGCAAAATAGGACTTTAACAACATTGACAAAGAAGAGCTGATGACTAATCTCCAACCATCCCGGTGTCGGCGGCAGGGTAGGTCAATCGCGCACTACGTGATACTATCGGACCCTATTGGTGTCCTTTTATTACCGCCGACTGCTGTAGCAAGCATGTACTTGTGGACAACCTAGATTAAACCTGAGATCGGGGTATGTAGTATTCACTTACCTATATACATATTTTTCAGTGTAGATAGTGTCCCTTTGATCCTGAGGAAGTGCCCAGATCTTTATGACACGATAGGCACGAAACATGTCGATCATTTGAGAGCAGGGCACACACCACTAGTAACATTACGTCTAGTCCTTTGCCCCTCTCACACTTTTTTATTTTAGGCAGTTTACCTTTTGAATAAATATCGACTAGGACTAACTGACCTATTTTAATTCACATGTCTTTCCACATCTACACATACTAGGGCCCTTACCCCCACTGCACCCACCGGCAGGAATAAAGATCCCCGACAAAGAGCCCCGGTTCCGGGTGCCCGTCAGGAATTGCAGCGCCGACCTGACGAGGGGCAGGCTCAAATGATGAAGCATGACACCCAGTTCTCTGGGTGTGTGAGAGCCCTAGTTCCAACAAGGAGAACTCCTTCTCCTTAAATAACCTGATAGCGGTTGCTTTGACTCCATTGTCTCTATGAGCCCTACTCCTTTCCATTACTTGTCCTGGAGGAACTTCGTACTCGATTTGTACATAATCTCCAAGCATATCAGTCCATCAGCCATCACTCACTGGATCTTAATAACTTGGTCATCCAATACAGTAACACCCTGGCTGAAATTCTAAAAAACAGACAGGGCCACGCAGGACTAAGCTAACATCAACATAGATGACATTCTTCAGGTTTACCAGAAACAACACCACCAAGAAGAAAATGCTCAATGTCCCTGAAAGGAGAAAGAGAAAATTCCCAAATAACTCTAAAGTTTCTGCACTTCATGCTCTGAGGAAATCTTATAAGAAACGCTACATGAATACATTTGCATTATTCAGAAATAGACTAGAGAATGCTCCTAATCTGCCAAAAAAGCTTTTCAGCATTTTGTGTGATCACTCCTTCAAAAACTCCCTCCCTTGCCCTTAAGGAAACAGGTTGTGAGGAGTTGGCAAGATATTTTGTCAGCAAGGTCCGGGACATGCAAGAGAGTACTGCTAGTTTTCTTGGCACCTCTGAAAATAAGTTGGGTACTTGCCCAGAGATGTTCCAGAGGAATCTTAGGTCAGGGACAGATCAAGGGGCTGATTTTGCAAACACCACTTCCTTTCAGTACTCTTGTGATAACATACCTTCCCCTCTAGCCAAAATAGTTGCTGAACCTTTCATCCCCATCTGGCTTGAGATTACAAAGGATTGTTTAGAAAACACTCCCTGCAAAAAACAGAACCCCTCATTTCTTAATTGAAGACCCATCACTGTGAAATTTTTCTTGCAAAGAATATAGAGCGATATGCAACCACAAAAAACACCTCTGAAAGCAACTGCTGGGATATTTTCAATCAGGTTTTGATCTGACGTATAGCATGGAATTGGCCACGCTTATAATTGTTGATTTCATTCTCGGGACCTTTGATGAGGACAAATCTTGCCTTGTGTTCCTCTTGACCTTTCTGCATCTTTTAATACTATAGAGCGCAGTATCCTCCTTAATATACCAGTTATTGGCTTTTAGGGGTAAATACATTTTGATTTAATAAAAGGGAATTTCACAGCCTGAGCCCTTTGCCATTACTTTTGGAAAATCTCAAGGATCTCAAGGATCCTGTTCAATTAAATTGCTATTTTGAGCATCTGGCTCAAATATTTGCAGAGCCTGATATTGCTTTCCACATGTACGCAGATAACATTACATTTTATCTAAAGGTTGATAGTATTAAACATTTCAACACACTGGTTTCTTGGATAAAATAAATTGATTCCTGGATGCCCTAGATGAAACTAAAACCTAACAGTGACTCAAAACTTGTTCTTGGGTAACCAAATTGTTAGAGCTGGCATTCTTTGCGTCGTTATCTCACTAACTTTTTGCCTTCAATCCTCCTGTTTGGGTGACTTTGTTTTTGCTGGCTTGAGGACTCTGCACACTTTACCACTCCTGACCAGTGGCAAAGTGCTTGTGCTTGCTCCTTAAAACATGGTAGAATTGGCTTATAGCCAATTGGCACATTAAATTTACTTGTAAGTCCCCAGTAAAGTGGAACTACCTGTGCCCACGGCCTGCAAATCAAATGCTTTTAGTGGGCCCCCAGAATTAATTGTGCCACCCACCCTTTAAACATGTCTCAAGTCTGCCATTACAGCCTGTGTGGGCAGTTTTAAACCTCCATTTCGACCTGGCAATGCCCAAACCTTTCTTTTTAATACATACATGTCACCCCTAGGTTAGGCCCTGGACAGCCCAGACGACAGGGTGCATGGTATTTAGAAAGTTGGGCATGTACTTTTAAGTTTTACATGTCCTGGTAGCGAAATCCTCTTAAATTCGTTTTTCACAACTGCAAAGCCCACCTCCCCAATAGGAATACATTGGAGTTGCCTTATTACATTCAATAAGGGGTGACTTCCAAATGGGAACAGGTAATCCGGTTAATGTCTCGTGTCTTTCGAATTGCAATGAGAAATCTTCTCTTTTCGAAAATTCACTTTTTTAGAAAGTAGGTTTTTTTCCTGCCTTAGCCATTTAGTGCTTGCAGCATGTCTCTTGGTCACATGACTGGGTGTAGCTGACAGTTGGGATTTGTGCATTCCTCCTAGACAGCCACACACAATTGAGAACTTAGGTGTGCCTGGATGGGCCATCAGTGGCTGGATGTGAGGACAGAGCTTGGCACAGCCCTACTTACACTTGAATATGCTGTCTCCTGCCTCCACACACAGGGCTGCATACCCCCTGTAATTACTCTGGAGCCAGGGCATGGAAGGCACTAAACCTGTGCACTTCACAGGGAAACAGCTAGAAGCTTCTCCTACTTTAAAGGAGGTACCTGGTACAAATATTGGACCTCAGACACCAACTCTTCAGTACATTTCTGGAACTGTGGAGACTGTGGAAGAAGGACTGCTGTGCTGCTGAAAGGACTGCCACTCTGCTTGTCTGCTGCCCTGCCTGACTACCGCCTTTCTAGACTGCTGCTTTGCTGTAATGCTGCCCTGATGTCTCAGAGAGAGAGAGAGATTGGACTTGCATCTGAACACAGGACTCCCAGAGTGACACCAAGGGCTAGTCTGCTGGCCTCCTGTTCAGAACCACAGGGATGTAATAGGCTTCCAACCACCTGACCCCCAAATGTTGCCCGTGAGGTCCTGCACCCTTGGTTTGGCTTCAATAGAGCTGAATTGAAGTTTTTGGGCTCTTGTGACCATGTTCCAGCATCGACTGCTCACAGGGAGCGCCACCGTGAAGCTCCAGCCCGACAACAACAGGATCTTCGTGCTACTGCAATAACTGTCTGCGATGCCAGGCCTCCTTTTTGCGCTACAACTATGACTGTCTGCAATGCTTCTCTGCTCCTCGCGGCACCCCCCACCGCGAACGAGACTCTTTGTGCTGGCCTAAGAAAGCAACCTTTCTGCAGGACTAACCTGGTCCCTAAATCCGACCCAAGCTCCATCGCGGTTGGCCTGAACTTGTGACTTTCTCCCAGCCTCGCTTGACCAAATAGCCATGGGTGGCACTTTGGACTTTTTGGCGCTATTTTCACTTAATCCTTTAAAACTGCATATCTCCAGTTCTAATGATTGGATTTTTGTCATTTTAGTCTTGATTTATTTATTAAAATCTGCCCTATTTTCCTAAATTGGTGTGGGATATTGCTGTTGTCCTGTTCCCACTTTATTACTGTTTCAAGTGCTGCATCAATACTTTACACATTGCCTTTAAGTTAAGCCTGACTGCTTTGTGCCAAGCTACCACAGGGTTGAGCACAGGCTAATTTGGATTTTGCCTGTGCCTCCTCTGACGAGAAGTGTGGTTACTGCTTGAGCAGGGTTTAACCCCCCTCAACCAGTATCCCAATTTCTCACGCACAATTATATAGCCCATTATAGGCATTTACCTTGATACCTTTCATTCAACCTTCTATTGCCTTCAATGACACGTCCTCAAAATATTCCCAAGACTACTCTGACTGCTTTGGGTGCCCTAAACTTCAGTCAATAGTTTTCTGATGTGGGATTAAACTTGCAAATGAGGGTGGCCTTCATCTGCTCTGACTTCTCTAGGTTTAATAGAGTGCCTCTCCCAGGGCTAGGCATATGCCTTCACAGGCTATCCCCATAAGCCTCCTTATCTACTTTGTACATTTGCATGGCAACCTCGTAAGCATCAAATCATTTATGTCATCCCCAACCACAGGGCTAGGCACAAGATCTTTAGGAATATTATATTGAACGACACCCCCCATCCCCCACCTTATTGTAGCTGCCACCATCTTCACTAAACTCTGAAGCCCCTCCTTGCTCCCAAGTCTTATGCTAGCTCATCTCATATGCCAGCATTCTGTTTCTCCAAGGCCAACATTTTCTACTCCAGTACAGTGGCCACAGTTGTCCGTTTCTCCTCAGCAGGCAATGCAGCCTTTTTTTCTTCTCCAGGGCAAGGATGTCCAATTTCAATTTTAAGGCCCTCTTCAGCTTTCCAGTCCTCTAGCTTCTAGAGGACTGGAAAGGCACAGACAGTGAAAGGACACACTGCTCCAAGCCATGGACAATATAGGTGAAGCAGGTCCTTCGGGTAAATCCTCCTTGGTGCCTCTTTCACTTTATCCTGGCTCTCCTATGAGGTGACCTGTACTTGGATGGCCTTCTCACAGACCTTCACATACAACTCTTCCAGGCATTCTGATCCACTTTCAGGTTAATTTCTTTGCACATGGCTGTCATTTCCAACGCAGTGAGGCAAGCAGGGAGACAAATCCATCCCAATGTTCCTGTCAAAAAATCAACATGCAAATGTGATGAAAATCAGAAATATGGCAAAAATGTATCAAAAATAATTTAGCCATTTAAAGATCAAAAACACGTTTTTGCTTCTAAATCAGGAATTACATTTGTAATTCCTTTTTTATATACATTTTTATTAGTTTGTTTTAGTCAACAATAAAACAGACTCTCGAATAGTCATGTTACATAAAGCCAAAGCACATTTGAATGCTTCTAAATCAGAATGACATTTTTAATTCCTTTTTCATATACATTTTTATTAGTTTGTTTTAGTCAACAATAAAACTGTCTCTCCAACAGTAATGTTACTTACATAAAGGCAAAGCACATTTGAATGTATCAGAATCAATGTTCTGAATGAGATTACCACAGAGAATATCAGTGGAAGCTTTCCTAGTCCTGTATCCTTCTGTATTCAATCCAGGCTCCCCTAATTTGTTAATGCTTACGTGGGCAGCTTCGACCGTCATTGATTGGTTTCCCCAATGACCTTACATTGATCAGCTTGGTACTTCTTCTGCTCTCCACATCTGTGCTATATGACATTTTGCTATCCCTAGGCCTTGGCCCACAAAGACAAAGTGACATATTTGAAGGGACTATGTTATTGTGGTTCCCACCATCTCGGATGGGTCAGTGTCACCCTGTCCCAAAGTCTTAGAATGACAGTGCATCTCTATACCTTATGCACAAAGTCACCCTCTTCAGTTTCACATCTCAAACAGGTGGAGGATGATTCCCTTTTAAGATACCAAAGTCACTGCCTGGTCAAATAATGAATTGTTAATGAAACTGTATGAGTTCATATCCTTCTGGGTGGAACTAATGCTGTCTGCCATTCACTTTCTCTGAGCTGTCCAATGTCCTTCTACCAAGCCTACCTAAGCACTGGAAATTTATTGAGGGAGTGTATTATTAGTAATATGTATACACTAGAATACATCTATCAGATGTTCTAAAGTTAGTCTGCCCTCTAATGGATTAAGGTCTAGTATGGAAGTAGTGGTGGTGAGGTATGACTATAGTGAGTGGTGTAGTTGAAAATGACAAAAGAATTGAGGTGGAAAGAGCCCAGATTTTGCTTGTGTGTCTGCAGACGTACATATGCAGTTGACTTCAGCAACATCCCACAGTGAAGAAATTCCCAGTGTGTTCCATCCCTCGAATCCGCTCAATGTTGTAACCTGTGTGTGTGCATCTTCCACCAACAAGGTGGTTGCTGTCAACAGTTTTCCATGCCATCCCATCGTACATAGAACATCATTTCAGACCACCTGTACTGTCTCCATAACCATGGGAAGCCCTTTTGGTTGCCTGCACTTACAGAAATAGCATAGCACAGACCTGTCACCCAGCACCTGCATATCACTGTGATAAGCATGGTCACTGCCTGGGCTGAACAGTCAATTGTTTATTACATTTAGGTGGAGACCCAGAAGTATGGGAGAATGTCATCCATGCCTAGACCGCCATCAAAGGTTGATTTGAGGCACTTGTCTAGGGATAATCTGGGCTTTTTATTGTGCAAAATAAACAATTAGAATAAAGAGATTAGATGCTGGAAAACACAGAGACAGCTCATGAGGGGAGTTTTGTGTTACACGTAGGAGCTATAGGAGGGTCACCATTTTTATTAGTGCCACTCAGCTCATCAGGGAGAAGGGCAAGGGGTCTAGTGCTGCAATCTCTTTTCAATTTGTCAAATAGTGGAGTGATAATCCCTGTCCATGTTTGAGCTTTGGTTTTTGCTGTGCAGACCCTGAAGCAACAAACTTTCCTCTGCCACCAGTAGTACAGAGATTTCAGTCTAATCCAGTACACCTGTTATTCTCTGCGCTGGATAAGCACTGGAATTGACCCAGTGCATTTTGAGCCCTGTCCATTCCACACATTCATCATTAGATCAAATATTAAGAACTAAGAGGAAAATAGCTTTGAATGATTTTTCTAGCATTTTCTCAAGTGGAAATGTGAAATAAATATTTTAATAACACCCAGCCTGGTCTTTTTGGAAAATGTAGCTGACCTACACAGTGGAAACAACTTTTAGGCCTTCAGTCACTATGAAGGCACCTGTTTTAAATATGTGGCTGGCCACCTATTTACACATTAGGCATACTCTGCCCTGTGAGCTTACAGGGATGATGTATTTTTTTGATAATCAACTTTATTGATTTTAACACACAGTAAAAACACAGCCTTGGTTCTACATCTTGAGTAGTAGTAAGATACAGTTTGGAGTGACAAGAGAAGTAGAAAGCTACCAGGTGATAAGAGTTCCATTTCGGCCTAGACAAACCAAAAACATTTATGGAAGCAATCCCCTTCAGCCCCGCAATTGGATTATAAGTTGAACCATTTACCCCATATTTTGTCAAAGAGACCAGGACATCCCCGGGCCTCAAAGAGAGGTTCCTCCTGAGCACCGCACCAATCCACTCCTTGCCTCCACCTCCTCATGGAAGGAGGGTTTTTTGCGACCATAGCACCGCTATATCCCGCTTCGCGACCGCTAGGGCCGTGCCCAAGAAGCGTCTGTCTGCCCTTGATCCGTCCAGGCCGTCGAACACCCCTAAAAGCAAACGTGTCGGGTCATGGGGAACCGTCCAGCCCAAGGTCTGTGTCAATTCGCGTTCCACTCCTGTCCAAAACCGCGTTAGAGCGGGACACTGCCAGACCATGTGGAAGAAATCAGCTGGGGACTGATCGCAGCATGTACAGGCTGGGGTGGATCTCATATGGGCATTGTACATGCGCAACGGGGTCAGGTATGCCGTGTGTAAATAGTAGAATTGGATAAGACGCAGCTTGGAGGAAGTTGTCAGGGTCTTGGGGGCCAAAGGGCGTCTCTCCAGACCGCGTCATCCAGGGGCCCAACCAGCCCTCCCAACGAGTCCGTAGGGATTCCAGGGACGTGGGGCCATTGTTTACTAAGGCGCGGTAGATCCGGGATACCCCTCCGCCACCCATATTCCCCATCAGTACCTGGGCCTCTAAGGGGTTGAATTCAGGGAAGGTGGTGGGGGAGGGTATGTGGGTGTGGATGGCATGGCGTAATCGTAAGTATTGGTAGAATTGAGAGGAGTGAAGAGAGTACTGGCGTTGCAAGTCTGCGAAAGATCGGATGTGGTCCCCTACCCAGATATCCCCCAGCAATGAGATCCCAATAAGGTCCCATCGGCGAAAGCCTTGGAGATCAGATACTTCCTTCAGCCAGGTCCCACGCCACAGAGGTGTCTGCCGGGTGAGTTTCTGGTTCCACTTGACATATCGAAGGGCCGTCCGCCAGGCCATAAGGACCGCCCGGGTGATGGGGGGAAGCGCAGGGGACGGGTCCACCGTAGAGGTATGCCATGATCTGGGGAAGATCCATGGTTGTGGTTTCCAGTCGGTATGCAGGGTCGGACCAGCCGCCCGCAAACCAATCATGGATTACAATGAGCTTCGTGGCCAGGTAGTAGAGGTGGAGATTAGTCACCCCCATGCCACCGTCATAGGGGGAATGCGGCAGTGTGCCAGGGATACCCTTGGTCTCCGGCCCCCCACAGGAAACGATTGAGGAGCCCGTCTATTTCCTTGAACCAGCTACCGGGAAGGGAGTGGTAATATTTTGCAAAATGTAGAGGAATCGGGGGAGGATCATCATTTTAAAAAGGGCAGTCCGGCCGAGGGGATTGAGGGGAAGGGCTTGCCATTTCTTCAGATCAGTTTTAGTTTTATTCATTAGTGGCGTAATGTTTAGGGCCCATTCGAGCTCGGGGAGGAGAGCAACCCAAATCCCCAAGTATTTGAAGGATTGTCTCCGGAGAGGAATGGACTCCTGCCAGTCAAAACATGCCCGGGATGGATGTAAGGGGACCAGTGTAGATTTCGCCGGATTGAGCCTAAGGCCAGAGATCCGTTCAAAGGCTGCAAGAGCATCTAGACAGCGCGGGCCAGAGTCTTCGGGGTCCGCCAGGTATAGGAGGACGTCGTCGGCATAGAGGGCGATTTTGTCGCACAGATGTGAGCCCCAGGTCCAACCTCGGATGAGGGGATCCTGCCGGATCAAGTAGGCCAGGGGTTCCATCGCCAAGGCGAATAGGAGGGGTGAGAGTGGGTAGCCCTGGCGGGTGCCTCTTCGAATGGGAAAGGCATCGGAGAGTACACCATTAATAAGGACCCTCGCCCTGGGGGCCGCATAGAGAACCCGGATAAGGCGCCGGAAGGGAAGGCCGAAACCCATCTCCTCCAGTACCTCCCCAAGGTAGCCCCAGTCCACCGTGTCAAACGCCTTCTCGAAATCTATAAAGAGCAAGGCCAGATATGGGGAGTTGCTGGCGGTGCGCAAGGGCCAGGTGGAGTCGGCGAATGCAGTGACGGGTACTGCGGCCTGGCATGAATCCACACTGGTCCGGGTGGACCAGTGTCTGTAGGTGGGGGCGGAGACGTTGGGCTATCACAGTGGCAAAAATCTTCACCTCCGTATTAATGAGGAAATAGGTCGGTACTCTGCACATTCAAGTGAAGGTGGTTGTGTTTTCGGAATGACCACTATGGTGGCCAGGTCGGTCTCAGGCGGGAAAGATCCCTGGTCAATTACGTATTCGAACAGGTTCAGCAGATGGGGGCCAGGGTGTCACGACAGGCCGCATAATATTCCTGGGGGTACCCATCAGGACCGGGCGTCTTGCCTGGGTGTAGTGCCGAAATTGCCCTATGGATTTCTTCCGAGGTGAAGGGAAGATTCAGGGAGTCGGAGTCGGTTCGGGAGAGACTGGGTAGTTGAGTCCCGGTGGTAGCCAGCAGTGATGTCAGATTGAATTCAGGGGTTCGAGCCTCATAGAGGGTCGCATAGTATGTAGCGAACGTTTGCGCAATAGCTCGGGACTTAGTATGGCGGGACCCGCCCCATCCCGAATTTCGGGAATGATGCGATTGGCTCTAGGGTAGGACACCAGATTATGAAGCAATGTGCCATTTTTGTCCCCCCATCCATATATACGCGCCACTGAGGAGCGCCAGAGTAGTTTGGCAGAGTCTAATGATAATTGACAGATCTCTTCTCGGAGGAGTGTCAGCCGGCGATCGGAGGTGGTGTCAGCAAGGGCATCCAGGTCACCCTCCAATTGTGCCGCCTGTGCCTCAAGGCTCAGCAATCGAGCAGATTGCGCCGATCGTTTCGAGTGGACAAGACCCCTGGCCACCCCCCGCAGCACCACCCTGCCGGCCTCCCAAAGAGTCCCGGGTGAGGATACCGAGCCCGTGTTAAGTGAGAAGTATGTCTCTAGCTCCCTTCGGAGAGACTTCAAGAGGTCTGCGTCCTGCAGGAACCAGGCATTCACACGCCATACCGGGCGCGTGCCCCCTGCTGAGTGACCAAGACGGAGGGATATGGGGGAATGATCGGAGATGCCCCTGGGGAGGATAATGGCCTCAGAGATCCGTTGACAGTCTACAGCGGGTAGTAAAAATAGGTCGATACGGGAATGGGTGTGATGAGCCGCTGAGGTGTGAGTGTATTGTTTCCTGCGCGGATTCCACACCCTCCATGCATCGCACAGCCCCAGGGCAGAGGACCAGTCTGACAGGCGCTTCGCCGAGGCCAAGCGGGATGTCGATGGGGTCCCCGTCGTGTCATGGGAAGGTTGCAGGGTAGCGTTAAAGTCGCCCCCCACCACCGTCAGGCCATGTGGGAAGGAGGAGAACATTGTTGTGAGGCTTGTCAAGGTTGAGGCCGAGGCGGCAGGAGGAATGTATACATTCAGGAGGTTAAGGGCTGACCCTCGATTGTTCCCGTCAGGGCCACATAGCGGCCTTGTGCATCATGGTCAGCTTGGGCCAGAGTAAAGGAAGTCCCCTACGTAATAATATGGCGACTCCCCGGGATCCCCTCGCAAAACCAGAGTGCCAGACCCTGTCAAACCCGTAGCGGGCCAGGAAATTACAATGTGAGCCTAAGAGGTGTGTCTCTTGTAGAAACAGGATGTCTGGTGCATGACGGTGGGCATAGCGGAGAACAGCAGTGCGTTTTATTCGGTCTAGTAGGCCGTTGACGTTCCATGACATGATGTGGAGGGGGCTATGCATTGTGGAGGTCATTGTATTGGATCGTGCATGTAAGGGCAGTCTGAGATGTAGTCGTGTCTGGGCTTCCGGGGAGGAAGCGTGTCTCGGCCTTGGCTGACAACGCGAGAGCGCGTGGTCATATGGGTCTCATGTCGTTTCCAAGAGCAGGGAAGTGTGCAAGGCTTACCTGTAAAACAATAAACATCCCCGCGGCTCATGGGCAGCCGGTAACAATTAACAGTGGTGGGCAACGGCCCACCTCCCCTCCCGCACCCCCTAACACCCCCCACCCTACACTTCTGCAAATGAAGCATCTGTCGCCCTATCAAACAGTTCAACTCAGAACAGAAAACCCTCACTGAGGCGAACACTAATCTAAAACGATTAATTGAGCCTGAACATGGCGGAAGTGGACCCCCCTCCTTACATTCGGATAAAAGTCCGGTGACTAATAGAAAGACACTGTGGTATAGTCATGTATTCTGAATTGCGACGTAGAAAAGAGTATATAGCAAGTTTAGGACCAACAGCGATGATATATGATGGGTTGCCTCCCTCTGGGGCAGTGCGAGCAGTTGGGCCAAAGAGATGGGCTCGACCCCACGTGAGCAGACCGAGCTGCCGGGCTGTGAACCCAGGGATGATGTATTAATGTCTAAAATGTGTCCAAGGCACTCTTCCTTACAATTTGTTACTACAGTGCCTTTTAACTGCAGCACAGCCATAGCACAGTAGTGCATCTGGCAGCTAGACATGCTTTTCCCTGTATGTGGTGTAAATACACACTGCAGCCCACATAGGACATTTAGCTTCGATCCCACTGGTGCAATTTCTGCACCATCTACTATGGCCTTAAAGGAAAGTTAAAGAAACCATTTGGGTGAAACCAATTTTACTAATACCATTTTAGGGTTAGAGGACACGCACTGTGGCACTGAATAGCAATGTCCCACTGTAAGGAGGCCGAACACCAGCAAAAGCTTTTGTCCAGAAAAAAAATGAAAAATCTGGGATGATAATGCAAAAAAGGATTTCTTCCACTTTGCTACACATATTACGTGTGATATTAACTGTTTTTGAATGAATGTCAAGGACTGATTAGAATTGAAACTGATGTTGTGGCAGAATCAAAGGATTTTGGAAAAGCAGTGCATAATTTGAGCTGGAGGTTTCCAGTGCTCGGTACCCAACACTTATTTGTCAACACCGGTGCTTATAACAGTCTGTCACATGGTGGCGCTATTTGTGTAATACAGGCACAAGCACAACAGTTTGTTATTAATTCAACATACTTTAAAATGGCTATTACCTGCCTTCCAAGCCATTCCTACACGTTTAGGGGCCTGGAATAGTCCGAATTGTCGCACATGTAGGGTTTCATGGTTAGTAGTTCTGCTGGTTCTGTCATAGACAGCGCTGACAGGAGCAATGGACTGGTGCAAGCTGCAATGGCCTCCTGACGAGGGCCCCGTCACATATTTGTTCATAAATTAACCACTGTAGAAAAGTCTGCCACTATATTTATCATTTAGTAAAGCAGGCTCAGATAACATGATTGATGATTTACATAGCACACAGAAGCTTTCTTTAGAGAGAAAAACAAATCATGGAGTAATGCACTGATGCAGTGATAACATTATATCTATTTTGTTATGTTATGTTACTGTCCATTTCTAAAGCGCATGTTCACCGGAAGGTCTGTTGGCGCTAGGTAGCTGCTGCGGCCTAAATTCACAATTACTGGTAAGCCTGTTTGAAAAGCCAGGTCTTCAGAAGTTGTGGCGCAAGAGGAATTTGGGGAGGCCCAAATAGAGGGAGTTAGCATAATCAATTCTGGACATGACTAGGGCTAAGATTACTTGGGTCAGAGCCTCCCTCGTAAAGAATTTCTCTATCTTTTTATACGTCACAGTTGACAGAAGCAGGCTGATGTCACTGCCCTGACCTGCTTCTTAAATGAGGGCTCCTCATCAATGATGACACTGAGGCTTTTTACTGCCTTTTTGGATGGGGGGGGGGCATCTTGCTGGGCCAGTAGGAGGGGTTCCAGCGGACCACCCTATTCTTTGTGATGACTATCTCTGTTTTATCCGAGTTTAGCTTCAAATGGTTGCTGTTCATCCAATCCGGAATGTATAGCATAGTATCTTGAAACTGCTGTCTGGACGTGGAGCTGTCATTGATCGTGAACAACAATTGCATGTCATCGGCATAGTTGGAGATGTTCACTTTCCTGTTTGTAAGGGAGTTGACCAAAGGACGGATATATATATTAAAAAGGTGGGGAAAAAGAGAGGAACCTTTTAGCACCCCACAGTTCAATGGCACCTCTGCTGAGCTATAAGGAGGTAACCTAACTAATTGGGATCTATCACTCAGAAATGATATGATCCAATTCAGCGCTGCACCCCCCAGACCTGTGGCCCTAACCCGGTTAGCCAAAATAGTGTGGTCGACCGTGTCAAAAGTCGCAGACAGGTCTAGCAACACCAGGGTTTGGGTGTTACCATTGTCTACCTCCTTACGCATGTCCTCTACAACAGATGTGATCACGGCTTCAGTAGAGTATGCGGGCCAAAATCCCACCTGACAGGGGTCCAAAAACTCTGACTTCTGTATAAATAGGCAGAGATGGTGGGCTACATGTGCCTCCAGCAGTTTTGCCAAATATGACAAGAGAGAGACAGGACGAACGTTTTTCAAGTCTGCGGGGTCAGCACCCGCTTTCTTTAGGAGGGGTATAATGACTGCCTTTTTAAAGGATCTGGGGACCAACCCAATGTTAATAGATTGATTGAGAAGTGCCAACATAGTGTCTGTGAAGGAGGTCGCTACTACTCTTAGGACCTTCGGGGGGCAAATATCATTGGGTGAACCAGATTTGACTTTAGTTAGTAAATTGGCTAGGTCCTCTTGTGATATATTGAGGAAGCAAGTGATCGACTGACTGTTCGTAAAGCTTGATGGTAAGAGGGGCCAGAGGGGATACTCTTTTTGATAGCCTCAATCTTGTTCACAAAGAAGGCATTAAGAGAGTCACACAGACTCTGAGAGGGTGTAACCGGAATAGTGACTCTATCTGGGTTGGAAAGGTCTGAAACAATCTTAAATATCTCCTTAGATTTATTGGAGGCATTCAAGATTTTACTTGTGAAGTAACTCACTTTGGTTTGTCTTAAGAGAGATGTGTACATTTTGAATTGTTGGATATACCTTATTTTGAGGTCTGGCGAGCACTTAGATTGCCATTTCCTTTCTGCTCGTCGGAGATTAAGTTTGGCCAGTTTCAAGTCATCCGAGAACCATTTATAGGCCTCGTGACCTCTTGATGAGCTAGTTCTGTGGAGTGGGGCATGGTGATTACTAACCTCCCTCAGCCAGCTTGAGACTTCATGCTCATGTCCTTCGATGTCCTCCTTAGGGATAGGCGAGGACTTCCTTAGTTCCCCGCAGAAGGTCGCGAGGTTAACCCGAGCCCAGTTTCTAGAGATAATGGCAGGTCCGGGAGGATGACTTCCCCCATTAGGCAGAAACACTGAGAAGGAAATCAGGTGATAGTCTGACCACCCACATGGGGTTATACCCAACTTCCTCACCGGGATTTTGGTGGTCCAGATCTGGTCCAGTATGTGAACTTTAATGTGAGTCGGGAGATTTACCAATTGTTCCAAATTCAGGTCGCTAAGGGCGGCGGTGAGGTCCATGGCTTGCTGCCCCCTCTATCCTCGTTAGCGCAGTAGTTTAGGTCTCCTATAAGCTTGACATTGGCGTGATCTATCATTAAAGGCGCTATAGATTCCGCGAGGCCCTGAGAGAATTACTGCATATACTTCGGGGGTATATATAACAGCACACAAGTGAAGGATGAGGTTGGCAACTCCAGGTGGATTACTAAGTTTTCCACCGAGGGTAGGTCTAGAGGGGTCAATTTAGCAAATCGAAGATCTTTTTTAATAACAGCTGCGACGCCCCCCCTTCTTCCCTGTTGTCCTATTAGTTTGCAGAATGTACTACTGATTGGGGAAGGCCACAAGTATGTCAGAAGAGGATGCCTCTATGAGCCACGTCTCCGATTATAACAATATGTCTGGGGACTGAGACTCCAGGAGGTCGAAGATTTCATCCTGGTGCTTCACTAAGGAGCGAGTATTCAGGTATAGCACTCGAACTTCGGCCTTGCCTCCCTTGTTAGTAGTGGGGGTGGGACAGGTGATAATGTTGGTCGGTTGAGTGCTAAAGTGGTTGCCAAGCTCGTGGTCCAATTTTTTATGGGGTACCAGTAGACCTTGTTCCTATAATAGCATTGTGAGTGGGGTAGGGATGGTTAGTGTAGTTTGGTTAAGAGTCAGGAGGTAATTCCTAGCATACACGATGAGAGGGGCATAATAACTGGCCCCTGACCCTGGCCGGGCGCAGACCGGCATGCCTTTGTCGCAACTTCGGCGCGCCCGTGCTTGTCCTATAGTAGGCGTGGCAAGCCCACTCCCCAGCATACGTCCAATCGGGTTGCTGATTGGTTCCCCAATTGCCAATCAGCTCCCCGCTAGTCCTGCGTAGTGAGCTGTAACCTCGTCGGCAGAGGATCAGGTGCCTCCCGCTCAGTAATCAATTTCAACACAGTTAACAAACAAATTCAAGTTCCACCCATAACTGTGTAAAACCAGTGGTAATACATTTATCTTGGGTTTTATCACATTTATGTGTTCGTGGTAGCCAACAGCGATTTGCTTTAATGCACCTTGGAATGCTGTATTTACAATACTGAAACTCAGTGGGAATTGCAGATATGTGTGATAATCTGATTTAAGTATATTCTCCTGTTATCGAAAGCCTATGGTTGACTGGCCTCTCGAGGATGCTGTGTTTTTCATTGCATGTAATTCGCATGCACTGGTGATTGCTTTCCCGCTGCACATCTGTTTTATGGTGGGAATAATCCCAAGTGAAGCAGTATATGGAATGTAATCACAAAATATTGATTTAAGTGTGGCATTTTTCCATTAATCATCACTAAATATAATCACAGCTCTACCTGCTGAAGGTGCATTTCAGAGGAGGTGGCGGCAGACGAGGCTATAATGCAGCGTGCCCTCCATTATCCATGCAGAAATCAAGCTGGTAAATAATGCATCGATTTGCACAGTACCGATTTGTTTGCAAATTTATTATAATGCGGTCATACTGTTTTAATTATGTTTTTACATTAGTTGTTGCACATCTCTTGTGGAAAGTGGCCGTGCTTCGGATGCCATTCACATGTTTCAATGGGGATGCCCTATTTCTTTTTTGTCTCATTGAAGCAGTTACTTCGGTGCAACCTTAGAAATAGGCAATGGGACACCCCTGAAAATAGTCATGTGTTAACTAAATGTTAAGCCTGGACCCATGAGTAATGGAGACCCTCTTCTTGCTTCTTTTCTTTTGTTCCTTTGTGTTCCACAATTGTTTCGATGGACTACCATGCTGCGGGACATGTACCCATTTGTACCAACCTCATTTATTGTTCTTATGTGTGTGAATGATATATTTATAGACTAGCCACTTTGTATTCAAATGTTCATATTATGTGGCTCACCTCTTAAGTACCTGCAAGCAGCCTAAAGTCTTGTATATGGTCATCTCCCGTAGCTCTTTTGTGTGGCATAGCAAATAGTTACTTTTTAAAATCATAAACATGGCAGACAATACTAAGCTGCACACGAGCACGGCGACACCATTTTTCCAGCGGAAAATAAAAAGCAAGAATGTTAATTTCCTGTCTTTATTACTTTTACTTGTTACTCTGCTTTCCTTCCTTTATCATTGTAAGAAGTGCAACTCTCTGCTGGTTCTTCGTGTTTTGTATTTTTATTTATCTTTTTGTATTACAAAAATATATTGGAAGGAGAGGCCATATGAAATCACAATCGTTTTGTCTTTCCTTGTAGGATATATGGGATAAAGTACGCAATGCTGTACAATCAAAGGATAGTGCAAATCATTAAAGTGTTTTGTAATTGTATACAGAAACGAGTTCCTTTGTAAGGTCATGAAACTCTGAGATGACTTGCAATAACCTTTTAATGTATAGTGGAGGGTATTCTATTCTTTATAAAGACACATGATCACACCAGTAGCGGTCCGTGGTAGGAGTGCCAGCCGGGCGGTGACGTGGGGTGGAGGAGGGACAGGGTGGGGGGTAGTAAACCACGGATTACGGCCGATTAGAGGTAAGTAAACATATAAATAAATAAAACGAATTTCGTTGTGAGCGCTGCATCGCCAAATGCGATGCAGTGCGCGCAACGAAATTCGTTTTATTTATTTAAATGTTTACTTACCTGTATTCGGCCGTAATCCGTGGTTTACTACCCCACCCTGCCCCTCCCCCGCCCCACGTCACCGCCCGGCCGGCACTCCTACCACGGACCGCTACTGGATCACACCATCACTCTTCCTACTAACTGTATAAATACTTGATGTCTTGCTCTTTCATATGACATGCAGAATAAAAGAGGAATCTGCTGTACAAAATTAAATGTACGAAAAGGCACTTAGTAACTTGTTGCAAAAAAATAGACTCAGATTAATGTAAGTCAGATTAAAAATGCTGTAGCTCAGAATGCGTAGAAACATGCAGAGATTTTGTCCTTTCTGCAATGACCAACAGGGTGCCAAAAATAAACAGAATTTTATAAATGCCCTCTTTCTGTTGATCACTGTTCATTTTAGAAAAATAAACCAATCAGAATATTGAAAAGCTGGTTCTCTTTTTTATTGTTTAAACTGAAGTTGCAATTATTCTCGTTGATCTGTCTTTCACCTTGGCAATTACTTTGGCAGGACACATTATGATATCACAACTCACTTGTGATAAGTTATTACATTTGGGCAACTGTGTCATTTTCCTCTTACAGGTGGCTAGAGCCGTCACAACTTGATCATAATAAGAAAATTAGAGATGGCTTTTATAGAGGGATTGCATGCTTTCATGTACTATACAATAATAATCACCAGAAAAGGTTAGCTCCATCGTCCTCTACTATCCATGGCTCATTAAGATGTGCATTCATCTATTCACAATGAAATTTTCAGAATGCAAAACCTAGAAACAGAACTACGTTAAAATATGCATTCAGTTAGATTAATGTGCTCAGGTTTGGAGCTTCTTGCGGTATGACCTTGAATGCCAGTGAGCTGGATCATTATATGCAAAATTATTTTTCCTACTGATGTTATAAAAACATGGGGGCACTTTTATTGCGCTATTGCACAATTTAAGGTTTGAGTCTGCCATCCCCTTGCTGATTGTTCTCAAGACAAGATTCACATGCAAAGATATTGCCCCGAGATTAAATATAGCCAGTCTATTTACAGACTCTGATAAAATATGGAGATACTAAACATGACCATTACAGAAGGTGCACTGGTGCAATAGTTAATGAGTAAGATGAATGCAGTTACCTACAATGCTGAACACAACAAAAGCCCAGAAAATTGTTGATCTGCCATTACTAGGAGAAAACTGGGAAGATCTGCATTTGTCCTGACGCAGGTTGTTTTTATTGAATTGGGAAGATGCCATTCAAACATGCGTCAAAGTTGCTGTTTTTAAATATGATATTTACTATTTGAGTAACCTAAAGAAGAAAGAAGTGCTTTCACAGGATCTCTTCTAATTTCAGGATTGCTTTTTGAACAGGAACACATTCTTTAGAGTTTGGTATGTTTCTTTTTGTATAATGTTTTGTCACTATTGAGGATGGGTTTTCTAAAGAATGAATTGTGTGTAATATATATTTTTTGAGCATGTTATTTAAAGAATTTCCATTTATTACTATTACTTTGGTCTACTGAATACTGTGTAGTGGCTTGTGAGCTAGAGATGACAGGACCTTTTAGTTCCTGATGGACTCTGTAGAACAGTGACGTAAGTGTGTGGGTGTGGGTGATAGAATTCATGATGTAGAATGTTCAGTTAACAGTTACACACTGGGGAATAAAGATGTGTAATACCAAGCTCTGTGTGTGCAATGATCCTTTGCATGGACCCGAGCTGGGGAGGACACTACAACTGGCTCCGAGATAGGGGATTACGTAAACCCCGCAACCCGAAGAACTGAGAGTGCTCTCCCCGAGAGTTTGCCGTGGTCCAGTTGGCATATGTGGATTCAAAGTGCCACTCCAGCCAGTACAAGGCCTGTAAAGAAAGTGAAGGCCTTACAGAAAGTTTGTTTTTCGTCGGCTAGAAATTTGCTAGTAAAGTCGAGGGAAAAGATACTGCGCCACAGCATAACACAGAGCCGTCATTCATACAGTATGACAACGCTAAAGGCAGCGACAACTAGGTACAGAGAAGCAAGGTAGTGTTAAAAGCGGAAAACATTTCTAACACATTGAAACGCTAAAGGAAGTAGAAACTAGGTACAATGCAAAGAGATGAGAGTGGTGAAGACACCGTGCAAGAAACAAAACCGAGAGTGGGCACGACGACCCAAATGTTAGCACATGGCTAGTGTTTAACAAAGGTGCCGGTCCCAGTGGGTAGGCGACTCGGCCGGAGCGGGCTCCACTCTCGACAGCAGAAGGTTCCACAGGTTATGATGCTGCCGCATTCTTAAACCACCTCCTCCCTTTGACACCGCCAAAAAGCAGAATATTGGCGATAGATGGACTGCCTATGAAAGGTACATTTTCAACTAACAAAGGCAGAAAGCTGGTGAAACAATGGATGAGCTAAAGTCTTTTGCCGCATTGATTTGAGAAAAAGGTATCACCAACTTGGAAGAAAATTGCAGGTACATTACTACCTTTTCGACTCATGTTGCTTTATGCAGATATAAAAGTCTAAGTTACAGAGTGTCATCAGCTGCAGAACTCTTTCAGGATGTCATTCATCCCATAATACAAATGCTTTCAATTACAGTGATGACATACTGGTTTTTGAGGCCACACAAAAGGAACATGATAAAGCTCTTACACAAGTGTGCCGTATACTTGCTGATGCAGGTCTCACTTTAAATGTGGCAAAGTGTGAGTTTCATAAAACCACGCCCAAGTTCTTTGGTCATATCTTTTCTATGGGGAAATGACTCCGGATCCAAACAAAGTACAAGCCTTGTCATCCACTTCTCTCCCACAAGATGTAACTATGCTGCGATCCTACCTTGGTATGGCCAGTTACTGTTCAAGCTATATACATGACTTTGCCGCTGTAAGTGCCCCATTGAGAGACTTAACAAAATGAAATGTTCCATTTCGATGGTCACTTGAGAGTGAACAAAGCTTCAAGAAAATCTAGCATGCAATTGAGATCGCCACTGAAATGGCATATTTTGATCCAAAATTGCAGACGGAGGTTGTTATTGAAGCAAGCCCAGTGGGGTAGAGTGACATCCTTGCTCAGCACACTGGACATCCCAGTGCTCCAAGACACATTGTGGCTTATGCTAGCCGGAGTTTATCATCAACGGAACATGCCTATTCACAACCTGAAAAAGAAAGCCTCGCACTGGTGAGGGCTTGGGAGCATTTTCATGTGTTCATGTATGGAAAGCACTTCACAGTTGTCACAGAGCACCAATCATTGCTCACCATTTTCAGCAATCTTAAAGCCAAGATACCCCCTTGAATTGAGAGGTGGGGGGGTCGCTTTTGCAGGAGTATGATTATACAATTGTTCATCGTCCAGGAAAAGATCAAAACCCTGCTGACTACCAAACAAGCTCAATGGGACCGAGTGTGGTTCCCTCGTCCTAATGAAAGAGTTGAAAAGGAGTTATGGCCATGTCATTTGTGCAACTGCTTGTCATCCAAAATAACCCCACATCCGTTAAACATGTCTGATCTTCCAAAGCATGCTTGGGAGAAGATGGCAATTGATTTCTTTGAACCCCTTGACAATGGATATCATCTACTAGTAATTGTTGATGAACATTCCTGTTTTCCACTTGTGGAAGATCTGTCGTCAACTACTCATGACAGAGTCATTGAGAGATTAGAAAGTTTTTTTGCAACATGGGGTGTTCCTCACTCATCTAATTGTCAAGCATCGGAAAAGCACACCTCTCTGGCCACAGGTGAATGGTGTTGTCGAGAGATTTATGAGCACCCTAAAGAAGACAGTTCAACTTGCTGCGCTGGAAAAGCTTGAACTCAAATCAGTTCTTCAGTCTATTCTTTGCGCATACAGGTCAACTCCCCATTCTACCATGGGTGCAAGCCCTGCCACCTTAATGTTTGGAAGAGCCATAGGAAACACATTTCCACAAGGGACCATTGAAACATCTATTGACACTGATAAACTTCGCATTACTGATTCATCTCACAAAAGCAAAATGAAGACCTATGCGGACAGACGCCGCTGTTCTCAGAGCACTGTGTTCAAAGAGGAGACCAAGTTATTATCAGGCAGAAACGGAAGTCTGATGCTCCTTTTAATGCTGATCCACTGAGCGCTGTGATTAGTAAAGGACACATGGTGGCTGCTTACCTTCTTGGAAAGTCCCTCATGCAAGATTCTTCACATTTGAAGCACTTGCCTCCTCATTTGCCAACTTCAGATATAAGAAGTGAGATTAATCCACCTGAGAATCCAGAGAGTCCAACGACTGTACCAATGTCTCTGTCACTAGTGCCAGTCGTGGACACTTCCCTGGTATCTCCGCAGCCTCACATGACCAGAAAAGGGCAATTGACTTGAGCACCAAAATGATTTAGGGCCATATGTATGAAGGCAATTTTGCGATCGCAAACGCCGAAATTCGCAGAATTTCAGCGTTTGCGATCGCAAAATTGCAGTGTCCAATGTATGACACAAAACACCCCTCGCAAAATAAGGAATCGCAAATTTTGCGATTCCCTATTTGCGATTGCATTTAAGGAATCGCAAATTGCATTCCTTAAATGCAATGTAAGAAGCACAGAAAAAGTGCAATTTGGATTTAAGGAATCGCAAATTACCACCAACTTCAAGTTGGTGGTAATTTACTATTTCTTTGAAAAATGCACTTTTTTGCATTTTTCAAAGTGCCATGTGACTCACATACATGCCCTTAGGGCATGTATGTGCGCCACATCTGCACCATGCTCATTTCAGGGGTGCAACAGGGTGTCCTTTGACACCCTGGCACTTTGAAATTGCATTCAGCATTTTGCGATTCTCTAATTGGGAATACGCAAATTGAGAATGTCTTCCCATTCATTCCTATGGGCCTCTAGGCCCATAGGAAGGAATGGGAGGTATTCATTAATTGCGAATCGCAATTTGCGATTCACAATTAAGGAATATGTAGGATTCGAAAATTTATTGCAAATCCTACATACATAGCGTTTACGATTCTCAAATAGCGATTCTCTAAAAAACGCTATTTGAGAATCGCTAATGTATCCTTTGATACATATGGCCCTTAGTGAAGAGTTATTATGTATATATGTATTATTTGTACATTTCATTTGACAAAGGGTGAGATGTAGTGTCTTGTGAGTTAGAGATGACTGGACACTTTTGGTAATTGACAGACTCCGTAGGACAGTGACGTAAGTGCATGGGTGATAGAATTCATGATGCAGAATGTTCAGTTAATGCTTACATGCTGAGGAATAAAGATGTGTAATAACAAGCTCCGTGTATGGCATTATCCTGTGCATGGACCCGGGCAGGGGAGGACGCTACATACTGTAAATGGGATCTAATTGTTTCTGACTATAAGAACTTAGTGGATTACAGGGTTGTAGTCCTGCTGTTATTTGGACTAGGTAATAGGAATCTTGAGGTGTGTTCAAGTGTCAGCAACTTCTAGGAGACATTGCTGTGCATGCATTATTACTACAGCAAGCTGCAATTACTTTTGGGATGCTTCATGAGGGTTAAGTGAAGATGCTGACAAGACAGTAAATGCATGCTGGAGATTCTTGTGAAACATCAGACAACCAGGGTGGCTAGTAACTTTAAAAATCGGTGGGACGCAGCGCCAAAAAACTACCTGAGATGCTGCTCTCTGGTGTCTCTCCTCTCCCGGTCAACAAGCAAGAAAGGGAAGGAAGGTGGCTCACTTCCTGCATGCCAATCCAAACAATCCTGGAGCTGCTCTCAAGCTGTTTTCAGAATGAAAGCAGCTCCAGGATCGGTTGGAGCAGGCTACCCCAGCGCTTATTTTGAGGCTGAGGGCCTGTGCCTGCAATCCCCCAGCTGTTTTATAGTTTTGGGATTGCTGGCTCTGAAGTGCGCATGTCAGATAGGCTGACTGTAGGCAGCTGTCAATCTGAGATGCGCACTAAGCACCTGCAGATGTCATCCTAGGGAGAGGTGTGGCGCAGCAGCTAGGGCAGCTGACTCCGGAGCACTGGGCTCACGGTTCGATCCCCAGGGCTGGCAGCAGCTCAGCCCAGCACCATGTGACTGGGGCAATATCTCCCTCAATCCCCCCGACGGCCCCCAGCGCCATGAAACCTTAAGGGGTGATATGTTCGGGCTTTACAAGTATGGGCTGTTATTATTATTATCCTGCTATCCACAGGAATCTGCCCCACCCCAACCATCACACTCGCGCTAGTGCAGCCGGCGGTACACAGAATAATACAATGGTAATGACCACTTTATTACTCTGTGTTTACCTGCTGCGCAGCAGGCGGGGTGACACTCCTCTGTCTTAATGGTGGAACCGTTGCTGCAGACAACCAGCTGCAATTTTGGGCAGATGAGGTGGGGCTAGATATCCATTTTGAGCATCTCATTGATCCAAGAGTCACTTTACTAAAACCTGCTGAACAGCAACAATATTGGCTTTGATCTATCTAGTCTTACCTCCTCAGCAAAGAAATGAGGCTAATGGGATGTATCTTGAACTTTTTGTAGCCTGACTTGCATAAGTGCAATAGGAATCAGAAATCTTCCCAAGACGAGAAAGCAAGGACTCGCATTATGGTATGGCTAAATGTTCACATCATAGAGAGTGATGTTGGCCTAATATACCTCACTTATATGCAATAATATCCAAACTACAATGTAATGGCACTGTCCAATAACCAACTTCAATACCAGCCACACCATATAGTACAACCCTTCAGCTACAGGTACACATTTTAAGACAGTCAATGTGCACTCTTATTTAAAAATGATATCATGTATGTCATATTGTCTGACATTTTTATGTTTTTTGCATGCTAGTCTTAATTATGACTTCAAAAACATTGAATATGTATAATTATGTGTGAAGAAAAACTGAAATATTGATTCCCTCCAGTTTTGTAGTGGTAGGTTCAAATCAATCTCGGAAAGATTTCAAATGGAGCAACAAGCGTTGTAGGTAAATGTAAATTTACTGGTTTAGTCCGGGCTTATGATTTAGGACTTTTCAATTGAATAAAAGGTATGTAGGTTATTGTATTTCCGAAATTGTATTATATTTGGATTAGGTTTTCAAACAAAAGTTTTCTAACTTATGTTTTTTAAAACTTACAACATTGTGGGCTAATCACAAAGTTAACTTACACTTATGAGTAAGGTACACATGTAAGTTTACTCTTACACATTTGTGAAATTTTACTACTTTTAGCTAATCACCATTTATGAGTTTAAAGTTACTTAAAAGTGTGAATTTACATGTCTCCGTAAGTAACGCCCTACACTTCACTATAGGCAGATCTCCACCCTGAGGGAGGAGATCTCCTTATGTTAAAAAATAAGGAGAAGTAAGAAAGTTTATTAAACTTGAAAACATTTATAAGCATATTGTTATGTTAAATATTAATGTAAATAATGGCATTTTATTTTGTTGACCCTGCTGATCTTTTAATTTACTCCTTTTAAACTTATCTGCTGCTATTTGAATGTGCTATTTGCACTTGCACTTACCTGTTTGTTATTCATTGTGCGGGAAGAGCTGTGTTAAGGCTCGAGGGTAGGAGGGGCCGTGTCCACTTCCGCCTCAGGGCAGCGGTCTAGTTGCTGCTCCTGACGTCGGAAGTGTGGTATAAATGTGCCCGGTGAAGCGACCGCGCACAGGCTGACCGAGGCTCGGGCAGAACACTCGGGTGAGGAGAGTGACTCTGCCGGGTTCTTCCGCTTTTTAAAAATTGGCATTTTATTTTGTTGACCCTGCTGATCTTTTAATTTACTCCTTTTAAACTTATCTGCTGCTATTTGAATTTGCTATTTGCACTTGCACTTACCTGTTTGTTATTCATTGTGCGGGAAGAGCTGTGTTAAGGCTCGAGGGTAGGAGGGCCGTGTCCACTTCCGCCTCAGGGCAGCGGTCTAGTTGCTGCTCCTGACGTCGGAAGTGTGGTATAAATGTGCCCGGTGAAGCGACCGCGCACAGGCTGACCGGGGCTCGGGCAGAACACTCGGGTGAGGAGAGTGACTCTGCCGGGTTCTTCCGCTTTTTTAAAAAATTGGCATTTTATTTTGTTGACCCTGCTGATCTTTTAATTTACTCCTTTTAAACTTATCTGCTGCTATTTGAATTTGCTATTTGCACTTGCACTTACCTGTTTGTTATTCATTGTGCGGGAAGAGCTGTGTTAAGGCTCGAGGGTAGGAGGGGCCGTGTCCACTTCCGCCTCAGGGCAGCGGTCTAGTTGCTGCTCCTGACGTCGGAAGTGTGGTATAAATGTGCCCGGTGAAGCGACCGCGCACAGGCTGACTGGGGGCTCGGGCAGAACACTCGGGTGAGGAGAGTGACTCTGCCGGGTTCTTCCGCTTTTTTAAAAAATTGGCATTTTATTTTGTTGACCCTGCTGATCTTTTAATTTTTACTCCTTTTAATCCTATCTGCTGCTATTTGATTTGCTATTTGCACTTGCACTTACCTGTTTTGTATATTCATTGTGCGGGAAGAGCTGTGTTAAGGCTCGAGGGTAGGAGGGGCCGTGTCCACTTCCGCCTCAGGGCAGCGGTCTAGTTGCTGCTCCTGACGTCGGAAGTGTGGTATAAATGTGCCCGGTGAAGCGACCGCGCACAGGCTGACCGGGGGCTCGGGCAGAACACTCGGGTGAGGAGAGTGACTCTGCCGGGTTCTTCCGCTTTTTAAAAAATTGGCATTTTACTCTGCTGACCCTGCTGATCTTTTAATTTTCTACACTTTTAAATCTTATCTGCTGCTATTTGAATTGCTATTTGCACTTGCTTACCTGTTTTGTATATTCATTGTGCGGGAAGAGCTGTGTTAAGGCTCGAGGGTAGGAGGGGCCGTGTCCACTTCCGCCTCAGGGCAGCGGTCTAGTTGCTGCTCCTGACGTCGGAAGTGTGGTATAAATGTGCCCGGTGAAGCGACCGCGCACAGGCTGACCGGGGGCTCGGGCAGAACACTCGGTTGAGGAGAGTGACTCTGCCGGGTTCTTCCGCTTTTTAAAAATTGGCATTTTACTCTGCTGACCCTGCTGATCTTTTAATTTTTACACCTTTTAAACTTATCTGCTGCTATTTGAATTGCTATTGCACTTGCACTTACCTGTTTTGTATATTCATTGTGCGGGAAGAGCTGTGTTAAGGCTCGAGGGTAGGAGGGGCCGTGTCCACTTCCGCCTCAGGGCAGCGGTCTAGTTGCTGCTCCTGACGTCGGAAGTGTGGTATAAATGTGCCCGGTGAAGCGACCGCGCAGCGGACGCGCAGCGGACGCGCCTAAGGCAAGCCCGTCTGCGCCCGTCCGCGCACGACCGGGCCCAGGGTCCAGGCTCCCTGGATCTTCCCCCCCTCGGAACTATCATTACTCGAGCTCTCAGCTCCACCAGTTAAACAGTGGATTAGGAACCACTTGCTATCATCAAATGGCTTGTGGAAAATCCCTGGAAAAGTGTCCCCATTGCTCGTTTACCCTTTCTTCTCAGAAAATTAGGATCACTAAGCCCCCTGTATCTACTAGGGCCTTTAAACTTCTCTTACTAAATTGTCGCTCTCTGCCCAAGCATACTACAGAGATCTCTATACTCTTAAAGGATTATGATCCAGAGGTCCTATTTTTATCGGAAACATGGCTGAATTCCAGCTCGGAACCTGACATTGTCCAAGCGCTCCCCCAGGGGTACCAGATACAGAGAGTGGACAGGTCAACAGGCAGGGGTGGTGGGATAGCTATTGTCTATAAAGATCATCTCACATGCCGTATGTTGGGAAGCCCACTTCTGGATTGTGAGAATGTCCACTTTTCATTAGAATTTACCCCACTTCTCTCATTCACAGGCATTTTGATTTACCGGCCCCCTAGTGCTATGGGCACTTTTTGTAAAACCCTGCTTGAAACAGTTATCAATTCTGCCAGCACAGCAGCTAATCTTACTGTCCTTGGAGATTTTAACCTACATTTTGACGATCTGGAGGCAGTGACGGCGCTGGAATTGGTGCGGGATCTTACGGCTTTGCAGCTTTCTCAAAAAGTTATGCAAGCCACCCATGTTAAAGGGCACTGCCTGGATTCCGTGTTTTCAAATTTGGAGAACCTAAAAGGGGATACCCCCATCCCTGTCCCATGGTCTTATCATTTTCTTATTCCCCTATCCTGGAGCCCTCAGGTCATCGTTCCCTGTGTACAACCTTCATTAACTATGAAACGACCCTGGTCCAAGCTTGCCACGGACAGCTGGGCTCTTGAACTGGAAAATATCAGACCCAAGCCGAATTCCAGCCCAGGTGCAGCCAATGATGACTTTTGCAATTGGATAGACGACTCACTAAATGCAGTCCTCCCTAAAATATTGATGAAAAAGACAGAGGGTTCGTACAAATCCCCCTGGTATTCCCCCAAATTACGCATTCTTAAACAGCAATGCAAGGTTCTGGAAAGAAGTTGGAAAGTTGGAGGAAAGATTATTCACCTAGCAAAAAATTGGAATATCGGAGTGCCATTGATACTTATAAAGTAGGCATTAAACAGGCTCAGAGCTCCTACTTTGAGGAAAAAATGTTGTCGACTGGAAATTCCTCTAGAGAAACCTTCATCATTATAAAGAAGCTCCTCAAATCCCCTGCCCCTCCCGTGGCCCCTGACGTTTCCGGACAACGTTGTAACAGATTAGCAGACTTCTTTACTACTAAAATAGAGAACATTCTTAAATGCCTGCCTCAAATTGATGATGAATAGGACCTATTAGGTGAGGATTCTGATCAAGGTGTCCTGTCAACTAGACCTTTGTTGGAGACTTTTCCACTTATCACCCAGGAAACTCTTTTGACTCTGCTTTCCTCGATGAAAAGCGGGTCTCCTAGGGATCCTGCACCTATGAATGTCTTGGTAAAGGTTGCTTCAATAATTGCCCCTGTTATTACAGATGTTATCAACGCATCTTTAAGTACAGGAATAGTTCCCCGCAATTGGAAAAGAGCTATGGTAAAGACACTGTTGAAGAAACCCAATCTGGATCCAGGGGACTTTTGTAACTACCGCCCTATCCCCTTGCTTCCCGGGATGGCCAAGCTCGCTGAAAAGTATGTTAATCTCACTCTCTCTAATTTTATCGAATCCAACAATTTGCTCCACCCTTCCCAAACGGGATTTAGACCACGACAGGGCACGGAAACTGCCTTGTTGGCAGTCGTTGAAGAAAGTAGAAAGATTCTGGACTCAGGAGGGGCATCCGTCATCATACTCCTCGACTTGAGCGCAGCATTTGACACAGTGAATCACCGTATCTTGACTTACCGCCTTGGGAAGTCAGGAGTCACTGGTATTGCACTGCAGTGGCTGCGCTCCTTCCTGGAAGATAGATCCTTCCAGATTTTTGAAGGTGAGATGACTTCTAAATCGATGCCTCTGCGCTGTGGAGTACCTCAGGGATCCTCCCTGAGCCCGACTCTTTTAATGTGTATAGGGCCCCATTGGCGGCTATTGTAGCCCCCTTTGGAATCCATGTGGTGACTTACGCCGACGACACCCAATTGGTCGTTGCGCTTAATCAAGCTAAGCAACTATCCCAAGACCTTCACTCATGTCTGGAGGAAGTCTCTAAGTGGATGGGGGCGTCCCACCTTAAACTCAATGGAAACAAGACTGAGATTATGATCCTGGGTAATCCTTCTAATGTTTCATTGAGTACCATGTGGCCAACATGTATGGGACCTGTCCCAACTCCCAGGAGTGAGATAAAGAGCCTAGGAATCTGGCTAGACCAGAATCTGACATTTAAGGTGCAAGCCAGGAGGACGGTGGCAACTTGTTATGGTCTGATGAGAATGGCCCGCAAAGTGCTTCCTCTTCTCCCTTCCCAAGCCAGAAAAATATTAGTCCAATCCTTGATATTATCAAGGATAGACTATGGAAATGCACTCTACTTGGGGGCCCCAATGGCAGTAATCATGAAACTGCAAACGATTCAAAACTGTGCGGCCAGACTATTACTTGGAACATCTAAACGTCTCTCTGCGAAACCGGCCCTACGTGCCCTTCACTGGCTTCCAGTGAAGGAAAGAATCAGCTTTAAAGCTCTCTGTATTGTTCACAAGTCTTTGCAAGGGAATGGGTCTACTTTAATCTCGACAATGTTCCGCCGCTATAAGGCCACCAGGGAATTACGTTCGGATGAACTCCATCTGGTGGAGGTCCCAAGGATCAAGAGGGCGAGAAGTGGTGGCCGCCTTTTCTCTCTCAATGCGGCCAAACTTTGGAATGCTCTACCACTTCATTTACGCAGGGAACCTAACCACCTTACCTTTCGAAGGCAACTAAAAACTCTGCTATTCCCCTGAGTGTGCCTGCCTACGGTCACTGGTCTAGCCTAGCGCTGGGAGGCCTCCGGGTAGCCATGCGCTTTATAAATAACATTTTTCATTTCATTTTCATTTTCACTTTATTTTATGTGTAGAACTAACTAAAAAGAAAATGCTCCAGCGCTATCACCTTTATTTTAATTTTAATTTTAAATATGATTATGTTGAACATATTAAATTCAATTAAGAATATTTTTATGAAGAATAAATAAAAAATATGTAAGTACATTTTTTGATTATATATTAAAATATTATTAAACAATAAAAATTAACAAAAGTGACGTATACAATTAATTTATACCGATTTAGTTATATTTTAATACAAATTAATGATACATTATTTTTTTAATTGAAAAAGGTTAATAAAATAAATTTTATTAATAAATAATATTTTAAAATAAACTAGTAAATATGTTATATATTTTTTTTACATTAAATGCATTTATATTTTTACTTGTTTAATTCATTTAGTTTAACATTATTTCCTGTGGAGTTTTATTTTAAGTCCCTACCTCCATTATTGTCTGTGGGAGCGTTTTGCAGTACTCGTGGTTAGCCATGTGTGGTGCTGAGCTTACTTCAGCTCTGAGCTGGAGTAAATTTACTACTGTTTTAGGTCCTTTTTGACTGTGGTAACTTTAAAACTGTAGTTTGTGAATATCAATGGGCCCACTGGCCAGCATCACCCGCAACAATAACATCGACGTTCAGGCCTAAGTCGATGACACCCGGGGCCTCATTTATGAGTCCCCTTGCACCGTCGGAACGTCACTTTTTGTGACGTTCTGTGGCGCAGGAACCTGCTCCATATTTACGAGGCAGCACTAAGCCACTTTTTTTGGCTTAATGCTGCCTCGTAAATATTGTCCCCTTTAACGCAGTTTTCTGCGTTCAATGGGTGTTGCTGGGGGCATTCCCAGCAACATCGATGGCATTTTGACACTGCCAAGATTTACGAGAAATCGTAAATCTGAGGCAGCGTCAAAAATTTACGCCTCCCCAGGGGAGGTGTAAGGGAGGCACAGCGAGGAGAAATATCTTTATTTCTCCTAGTTTTTCCTTTTTCTATGTGTGCTGCATTATGCAGCACACATAGAAAAAGGAAAAAAGCCTCTTGTTTGGTTTCCCTTCCTGTACAAAAACAATCATCCCCTCAACGCAGTCACCCTTGCACCATAGTGCAAAGGTGCCTGCGTTGGCGCACAGCAGCCCATTGTGTGCCGGCACAGGGGAAAAGGACAGGAATGCGCAGTATCTCATAGATAGGGCACATTCCTGCCCTTTTCTTTTACCGTAGGGCAGCGCGGCAGGGAGGCCTGCGGCGCTGCCCTACACTGAAACCTCATAAATGAGGCCCTCAGTTTATACTCTCCATCTCGGACAAGACGCCCAACACCTGGAGCAAATTCACCACTTGCCGGACCGAAGTGACAGACTGGATGAAGACTGGCTGTCTCAAACTTAACACAACAAGACTGCGCACCTCAAGGAGCTCCACTTGCTCCCTTTACACAAATAGCACAGTTCAATCTCTCCAACCACACCTTCAAAGCACTACACAACATAGGCCCCCCTAGCTCAACAGCCGCATCCACGCATATGTAGAACCAGAGAACCAGATCCAACGGTCGGGCCCTCTCCTACAAAAGTGTGGAAGAACCTGCCGCTACACATCAAAGCCTTCTCCTCACTACTTAAGTTCTGCAAGAAGCTGAAAACATAGGTCTTGGGGTAACATATTCCCGCCTTAAGCGAGGCTGGGTTCACTCCTGCTCAGTGCCAAGTTACCTTCTCGGGTGATAGTACACTCTTGCAAATTATCCTAACATAACCTCATACTCATTTGTGGGTGGATGCATGTCCCTCCCTAAACCCCTCCCTGTCCCTCCCTCAACCTCTACTTACTCCTACCTAAGCCCTCTCACTAAGTAGTATGTCCCTTTTTCTAGCCACTCCCCCTGGTCCCTCCAGCACATACAATAAGCAGTAAACATGCATTTGTGAGCATCTCCCCATGGAAAAGATAGGACAGGTGGAGATTTACACTTATAGGTTTGTGAATTGTATTTTGAAGTAAGCAGTACTACTGTAGTATTGTTTTATTTATTACAAATGCAGTTTATGAGTCAGCCCTCACTCTGCAATATGGCAACATTTCATTCAGATAAAATCGTTCAGTTGCACACATAAGGGTCATTCTTACGCATCTCCATTATAGAAATGGCTAGCAAAATGTCTCTTCAAAAATAAAAACATAGGCAATCCCACCCACTAAGCACTCTCGATTTTCACTCACTCTCAAGACATACCAAAATCAGTTCATACATGGGCACTTGGAGACATTAGCGATAAAGGGGTATGGGAAATTTTATATAAAAATGTAATTAATCAAATAAACAATGGTGTTTTACATATTGTTTATTTTTTCCATTGCACTTTTATATATTAATCTAGCCAACAACTGGCAGTCGGGCGGCAAGAGATGCTGCTGACGGAAGGTTAATGGTGGAGAGGCTGCAAGCGGCAGACAGCAGGCTGAAAAGGTTGTAGAGGCGCAGGCTGCAGGCGGAGGAGGGTGGAGAAGTGCAGTGTCTGAATTTCGCCGCAGCTGTCAGCTTCTTTCCCCGGACCGGCATCGTATCAACAGGAGATGTTGGTGGCAGGCGGCTGAAGCGTGATTGTCAGCTTAAAGCATTTGGAAACTCACCGCTGCCGTGAGGTGAACGGTCACTCTGCACATCTCCTGGTCTGCTTGCCGTGAGGGGAACGGCCACTCTGCACATCTCCCGGTCTGCTTGCCGTGAGGAGAACGGCACCGTGCAGATTACCGTCGGAACTACAGCCCCCAGAACCCTCTGAGTTCGCGCACACAGGAGGCGCGTTAAGAGGCGCACAGTACTTCCGCGGGACGCGCGCGGACGTGCCCGGCTGAAGCCCGGGCCAAGGGCGGGCCCGTCTGCGCCCGTCAGAGCCTGAAGGATGCTGGGCTGGGCCAATTCCCTTGGCTGTTATTATTCAGTTTGTCTTTTTGTCCCGAAAACTTACACTGGAAGGAATGAAAATATTGAGAGGACGGAGAAAGTAGCTAAAACTAAGGTACTAAACCGTATTGACTTGTCTACTGTCAATTGTAGGGATAATCAAAGACCTTGACGATAGGGCACCCAGGGGCTTCCGGAACACCCGTATTTTTATAATTGTGTGTAATGGGTAAAGGAAAACTCTTGCATCACAAGAGGGCCACGGTGGGCCGTAAGAATGGCAAAATAGATTCTTTTTAACAAAAGCTGCTCATGCTATTTCACAAGAAATCGCACTGACAGAAAGAAGGCTCTCACTTGAGGCAGTGAAGTGTGCCCAGGTTTGCACTAGAGATGGGGATGGGATTCAAATAAACCCCGTAGATAACAACGATTTTGTTGATGTTGCAGATGGATTGGGGGCATCACACGACATCATGATAGGTGTGCCTTCATGTTCAATAACTACTTCAAATGATCTCTGTACAATACCAGAATCTGTGACCATTACGGTTGAAGAGAATGAAGTGGCTCAAGACCTACCCCCACCCAAGAGAAAGCGTGTGACCTGTAATAAGGCTACAAAAAGGTTATCATGTGTACAAACCCGGACACAAATTCTTCCACAGCAGGGTGAGGAGTTGGAACAACATTTGGAGACTTTATTTATAAGATTTGAGACAATGACAAAGGCCCTTCTAGTTCCAGTAATTCACAAACTTGAATTGGTTGAGAAATTAGTGTATGATATGTCCGCTAACTATGTTAAAAACATGGTCCCATCTGTCTTAAAACCTATGGTGGGAGGGGCGGCAAATGTGACCCAGATCTCGACCCCATCTCCAACAGGACCCGGTCTTGATTGCTTTAGGACCCAAGGGTGTAAAAAGGGAACTAGAAATCCTAATTCGAACGAGGGACAGCGGCATGTAGCTCAGAACCCCGCGATAGAGCAGATGTGTATGTCTCAAAGAAATGAGAGGGCTCCTTTGCCCTCATGTTCTCGTGAACAGGATTACACAGTAAAAGTCCCGACCCAGTGTAGAATCGATTTGCCTCCTGCATCTGCACCACTAGTGGCAGTTCTATTGGACGTTCCCCCCCTTGTTGAAAAATCTAGGGAATCTACCCAGGACCTTATACATAAAGTTATCTATTGGGGCACTAAAAATGTTGTAAATGGCCCAAGTATAGCGGGCGATGTTATAATGGCCAGAAGGGTGGGTTGGATAGGTCAGCAAACAAAAAAATCTGGGGGAGGAGACTGCATAGTTGTAAACTTCCGGAACCCGGACAAGGTTAAGATGCTAACGGGTGGGGCATATAAGAACAGCCCCAACTCCTTAATAACAGTAGTCCCCTTACAACATTTTTACCCCCCTACCCAGTGTCCCTACCCAAGACTATTGAATTGGCAATTACCTCGGAACCCTTGTAGGTCCATTAGGGAAGATCCCACAGATAATACATTATTAATGAGCAATCGCTTCCAACCTCTAGCTAGTCCACATCCTTTGGACGAGAATGACTGACTAGGGTTAGAAAGCAATACAAGGCAGGACGGCCCCTAACAAACGTAACTTTAAAAGTTCCCATGTCACTAACTCTGGCCCATGATGATAAAACTAATAACTGTGCGATAATTGTTCCACCCACTATAGATAGCCCGGGGACACGTAAAATGGTTCTTTCAGTGGAATATAGCCGGAATTAGGGCTAAAAGGGGAATACCAGTTGGGAGAAGTTTTTATCTATGTATCATATCATTGCCCTACAGGAAACATGGGAACCAAATGATTGTTTTTACTTAGATGGATTTGTCTCATATTGTAAATATGCGACCCCATCGAATATGGGGAGAGCTAGAGGAGGTTTGCTCATAATGTTATCACTGAAGTTTCCTGTAGGACAAGATTGGTTGAATGTAAATCGCAAAATGTGTTGGCAGTGGAATTGTCTTTTAAGAACCGTAGTTCGGTGTTGGTGGTAAACTTTTATAATTCTTTTCATAGAGAGCATGAGGTAGAACACCTACAAGATTTAAGGGAGTTTCTGGAAACGTATGAAGAGTCCAGACAAATGAATTATGATGTTTTGATCCTGGGAGATTTTAATGTTCATCAATGTTATTTAAACTGTTTCTTAAATTATGGCCAAGAGGAGTTTATGTCCTCGTCTATCCATTTTGAACACACACCCTCGGGTGGCTTACTTGAAGGCATTCTTTCGGACCAAAATTTATGTTGTCTAGAGCAAAATATTAGTATGACACTAATACCTACTTATATAGGAAATGGAAGGCGAGTATTATTGATTATATTTTAGTATCTGCTCCATTATTTTTATTTACTGAGGATTTAATTGTCATCTGGGAAGGCCTCAGTGATCATAATCCCCTCACTCTTGCCATATCTTTTTTTGTTACTAGAATTGAAGAACCCACCACCTGTTTAAAAAATAAAGATATCTCTACTAAAGATCAAGCACGCAGGTTAAAATGGGATACCATAATTCCGGATCAGTTTTTAAGCAATTTATATATAACTTGTGCCCATGAAATTGATGTATGCTCAGACCATATTATGCAGGGTAGTCACATCTTAACAGCCTTTGAAATGTTGACAAAACAAATACAATCTGACCTTACGGTGGCAGGTGGGAAGAATCGCCCGAAGGATTTAAGGTGGTTTGATGGGGCCTGTTCTACGGCCCATATGGAACTTGTTCAGGCCCTAAAAGCGATTCCCAGATCTGAACTGAACATTAGGGAAAAAGAAAAGGCCTACAAGACAGCAACTCAGAGTAGAAAGAAACAGTTAAAGGAACAGGCATGGGACGCTCTACAACAAGTGAGTGTCCTGAAAGATAGCTCTAAATTTTGGACAGTAGTCAATAGCCCTTTCTCTCTGAAACCCCAAATTCTAATATTGATTGCATAATACCGGCGGAAAAATGGGTTTCACATTTCGGCCAAATCTTCAGTGACGCAAATCTAGAAGAACCTAAAAATTATAGCGAAGCCGGGCAAAAAGGACGGCGTTTCACTGTAGAGTTGAAGAGGTCGAAAAAGCAATCATATCTACATCTGGAGGAAAGGCCCGGGCCCGACGGGTCCCAGCAGACCTTTACAAAGCTGATCCCAAGGTTTGGGCTAATATCCTGACCAATGTTTTTAACGCTGCATGTTTACATGGGTACCCAGCATCCTGGGGAAAGGCAGAATCGTCCCCATTTTTAAAAAGGGTGCCAGGGACGAACCCATTTGTTATAGACCAATTTCGCTGCTAGATGCAGCAGCAAAGATATTGGGTAAGGTTGTTCTTAACCGTTTGACAGTTTGGTTGGATCAACGTAATGTAATTTCGGATCTACAGTACGGTTTTAGACCAAGAAAGGGAACTCTGGACCAGTGTTTAAATTTATACCTGGTGATAAATAAGTATACAGTTGCAAAAAAGGCCCAATATACTTAGCATTCATGGATTTGACACAAGCTTTCGATTGTGTGAACAGATCGAAATTATGGGCAATTTTAAAGGGTATGGGACTAGAAACGGAACTTGTGTCTTTCTTATATACTATCCATGAAAATAATACAGCGGCAGTGAGATATGATAGTGCAGGTGGTTTGACAACATCTTGGGATGTGAAAGAGGGTGCACCAGGGTTGTATCCTGGCCCCCTCTTATTTACATTATATATAAATAAGCTAGGAGATTTTTTACAAGCTAGCTGCAAAGACATCCCGAGATTTGGTGAGGTAATGGTCCCGGCACTTTTATATGCGGATGACACCGTTTTATTAGCCAGAACCGCAGTGGGACTTCAATCACTTTTAGATAGTTTTATAATTTTTATGGATTCCTTAGACCTCTCTACAAATTTTAAGAAATCTCAAACCATGTCGATTGGCCCTGGAAAACCCCAAAAATACGTAAATTGTATTGTAAAGGGGTGGAACTAACGAGAGTCCCGACCTTCCCTTATCTGGGGGTTCTTTTTGATGATAGGGAACGTGGTGCCCACAACTGACACAAAAAAGAACACTCTCATTAGGGCAACGAGGGCCACACTAAATTTCGCTAAGAGAGTAGGGATTAAACCAATTCCCGCCCTGTTGAAGATATATAAAGAGAAATGTATCCCCATGGCAACTTATGGCAGTGATATTTGGGGGTATAAGGAAGGTAGGGACATGCAGCGTGAGGAAGATAAGTTTTTACGCAAGATCTTGGCTGTTCCAATTCCACCCCGCTTACATTTTACATGAAGAGCTGGGATTGCGATATAATCTGATCAAATTGCTGTAGCTCCTCTCCTTCGCTGGTTAAGAGTTTGGGCTAACCCTACTATTAATCTGAATCAGAAAAATAATCACTGACTGTTTGGCACTGGATAAAGGTTACAGTATTTTGTGGCTAAAATATATAAAGGAGACAGTAAAATGGTTAGGAAGACCTGAGTTATTTACTAGCTTTAATTCCCTGGGTGAAACCGAAATCAGAAAGGTAAAATATCAATTTCTGTACAAACGCCAGGGACTCAGAGAAGAGAAGGAGTTGGCAAAATTTACAGTGAGAAGTTACATAATGTTATCCTTGGATAACCAAATTGAGCCGTATCTTCACATTGTTAGCAACTCCTTCCATCGATATGTTTTAACTAGATTTCGTTTGCATATGATTCCCTGGCTTTTGGCGGTTCCCCAAGGTTTTCAAAACCAGGATCTCTAAAACCTTGTCCTTGTGACAATTTCTCTGATCAAGATACTCTTCATTTTATCTTTTTGTGTGATTATTATGTGCTTTTACGAAAAAGGTTCATATTGCCATTAATCAGAGACTGTCACTTTACCCAAGTTAGGCCAGCTTTACTGTACCTCCAAATGTTATCCTCGCCTATGGTTTGTTTTGGGGTTGCGAGCTTCCTAACAGGAGCCATTAGACACAGAAAAAAATTGGTCTTTTAATTTCTTAATTTTTATAGGATTTTTTTATACTTAGGATTTTTGTCCTTTTTAGCTGTTATGAAGCCCCGCTGTACAGATATCATTTTTGTCTTCTAGCATATTGCCTTTGCATTTTATATGATGTATTTGTTCTAATTGTATTTTAGAATGATAGTATAGAGGTCATTTCTTTTTAAATTGTGAGCCTTATTCCCAGGGTCTCTTAATCTTTTCATTGTTTCTATCTGTATATTGTATTTTGCACTTTATAAGATGTATTTGCACTAAAATGCACATTGCACTTCATTAGGGCTCTGATGCATTTGCATCATAAGTATTCTAGAAACTCGGCCGCTGATTGTAATTATGGATGTGGTGTTCAATTTTCATTTTAATTATAAGGCTTCCTCCTAAGGAAAACGCAAATGAAATGTAAATGTATTTTCCTTGTCTTATATGTGCACTTTTATGGCATTAAGTTGCCGAATAAAGTTTTTTGACTGACTGACTGACAACAACGATGCATTGGCAACCTACCTACTTTTTTCACTAACCATTAACGGAAAAAGGTTGATGGATACCCACCTGGACTAATGGTGGCTTCTCACTCCCGTCAGCCCATGAATATCATTTTGTTCCCTGTTCTGAGGTTAAGATTTGACTCGGGGCCCAAAAATATATACTTTGTTAAAACATTATGTGAAGTGTATTTTGGTTGCCAGGGTAACAAGACAGCTGAATGCTTCTGGCAGAGCTATGAAAGTGACAACTGTATCATTTCGTAAAAAAATACAAACTCTTCTTGAAATTGAAACTTTATGTATTCAGTGTTCTAAGCACACGGTTTAACTAGTGGATATTTTCACAAAACCTATTTTAAATTAGCATAATAGCGCTCCGACTGAATATTGATTTTTAAAAAATATTATATCAAGAGCATATTGTTTAATATTTGTTTTTGCAGCACTATTAGCATGAAACTAGATAATCTTTAATGGTCTTGGCAGAGTATTGTCTCTTGACTCTACGTTTTAGAGGATGGTCACGGGTGTTATTCATATCCAAACCAGTGCTTAATTTGAGCAGGTGGTTTCCGGTGCTGGCACCAGCACTTAATTGTGGACACGACTCTTATGAAGTCTGTCACATGATGGCGCTGTTTGTATAATTTAGAGACAAGCACAACAACAGTTGTTTGTTTATTCAAAATACCTTAAAAATTACGAATACCTTCTTCCCAAGCCATTCTTATAGATGTGGGGGCCTGGAATAGTCTGAACTGTCACACTTGGAGAGTGTGATGCATAGTAGTTCTGTTGGTACTGTCATTAGCATCACTGGCACGGAGAATGGGAGGCGCAAGCTGCAGTGGCCTCTTGACCAGGGCCCTGGCACCTATTTTTTAACAAATTAAGCACTGATCCAAACATAGGTATTAATGGGTTTCTGGAAAATGAAGATATTACACTTATTTTACAAAGGGTGTATGTTGGCGAACGACCTTTACAACGCGGTCAAAACACCGCAATACATTTACTTTGCAGTCATTACGACGCAAGTCGTTACAACGACTTGCGCTGGATGGCGCTCTAGACTAAGGAATAGTGTGATTTACTATTCCAACACCTTCCCTACTGTTACGTAGGCTGGAGTTGGAATAGTAAATCATACTATTCCTAAGTCCAGAGCCCTCCAGCGCAAGTCGTTGAAACGACTTGCGTTGTAAAACTGCGATGTAATGTACCATGATCTAAATCATTGCGTTGTATCGTCATACATCCGTGTATGTTTACTCGTCTAGATAAATTAGACATGTACATCACAACATCTCTCAACAAGTTGTATGGTTTCTGATTTCGTAGTAAATCTGGACAGAGTGAAGTGAACACCTGATCTATATGGAGAGTAGCTAGTTAATCAAAACGGGAAGCTGGCAATCACTAGAAGTTAATCATCAATCAGCTTACTATTTCAGTATTCTGCTGGAGACTACGTTCTTTTGGCTCTAGCATTCACCAGCAGTGTATTAACCTAAAAGTGTTGATTAGAAAAAACACCTGACAATATCTGTGAACTTAGAGTAGAGAAAGAAGTTATCAGCTCCTGGCCCTCAATTTATTTCTGACGAACAAACTGTATAGATGAAAGACCTCAAACATCTGTGCAGCGCTGCCCCCCTCACCACCTTTCCTTTATCCAGATGCTCTCTTGCACTTTTATGATTTTGGCAGAGTTTGTGGTACCCCTAATAGCAAGAGACCCGCCACCAAACGCCTCAATTGGTGCTATTTAAAATCTCCCATGATGTTTCCTAATAATGGTGGGGTCCTCAGTTTGCCCCCAAATCAGATTGTCTGCAGAGGGTAGTTCCAATCAATTCCTTTACTTAGGTCCTTGCTGTTGGCAGCATCCATAATCTTTTGGGGTGCAATAGTTGCCTCTAGGGATGAACCTCCCCTCTTGAACTGAGCTAATTACCTGTGGCAAGTATGGCCACTTTGGGTTAAAACAAATATTCTGATTTTTTTTACATTTGTGAATTATATAAAATATTTAATCATTTGTGCCTTTGTTTGATGAATGCTTGTTTCCTTAATTTTGTCTACTGTTTTGCAGTAAATCATTAAATTGGGGTCCCTGGATTCCAATAATGATTCAGTGGGGTTCCCAGGATTCTAGTAATGATTAAGTAGGGGTCCACAGGAGTCAAAGCATAAGAATCACTGTGTTCAACAGTAGACTGGAAAATAGTGGAGAATTTTAGAAATCAATGCGTACTGAGGGTCAAAGAAAGAAAGGAATCTTCGTTTGGTTCAGTTGAAAGCTGTGTTTTTATCTCAAGCAGTATACTTTAAAAAACCTTGAGAAACCCTGAGGAAATATCACCTCTCCCAACTGTAGCTTATAAATATGTATCCCATGAATATCATTTTTCACTTCATAGATTGTCGATACATTATTCATAAATAAATATGAAGGCACGAGATGCATCATCTGCAGCTGCTAATATGTTTCTACCCACTGGAGACCAAAGGGGAGGGTGACTGATGCTTTTGTGGCTGACCACTTGCCAGTGGTATGGATCACCTGCCACTTCTCATCTCATGTCAGGATTTCATCAATTTATACTGAGAATTCCAATGACCGTCACTGCTTAGGCTTCAAGACAGACACAACTATGAATGATTGATGCCTACTGTGGCGACCCGCGCATTGCGCACTTCATTCTGCAGGGTCCCCACAGAAGGCTGTCAGATATTTCTATTAAATACTTGCTGGATACATTCACTGGGTCTTCCGGATCCTCGAGTCTGCTCATTTCTGCACGCTAAGGATATGTGATGGTGCAAGCGATGCAAGGCTGGGCTTGGCTATTAAGCAGCGAGCTGTATCTGGTCTGTTACCTCCTTAATTATGATCTGTGTTAGAGGACATGGGCAAAGGAGGTAGAAGTCATTTCCTGTTGGGTGAGCAGGGTTCCTTTCCCTACTGCGGCTTTCAGGCATCTATTTAGGCCCAGAATATACGTCCTCTGGACTGGAATTACAGAATGGGATCCTGCTCCACTTGATCATGACTAGCCCGCACCTGACTTTTCCAGGTGTGGTGTCTCTAGACTTGAATTTACCAGTGGATAAATCCATCCAGATAAACTGTTTGAGGCTTAGGCTGTAACAGCAACCAAGCCTTTTCCCCTGCTTCACTTTAACTTGTTTCTCTGGCAAGGAGGGAGCATTTCATACTTTCCCCTGCCAGAACTAATCTTCCACTTCCCTCCACTACCTTCCCCAACCTCCTACCCCGCCCCACATAGAAACACCTGTACATATTTACCACCTGCTCAGAGTGGAATATGGAACATCATGTGGAATTCCAGAGTGAAATTCCTTGCCTGCACATTTATTCCCCCTTCAGAGGGGTTTAACTTATAAAAGGTGGAACTCCATGTGAAGATAATGTCTGGTAACCAGAGCTGACCTTTGGGCAGATAGCTTCCTAGGAGAAATCAAATTTGGTGCCCCCGCCAACCTGTCGTCTTTTATTGTTGGTGTACTGGAAAAGTGTTTGTGGGGGGGAGTGAGGGGGTCAAGATTTAGGAGGGCCAGGAGAAGGAAAACTAACAAAATGTAGAAACGGGTGGCTGCAGCCTTTAGATTAGAATCAGTTGTTAACACACTTTTTTTTAGAGCCATATTGGAGGGAGACTGCTGTAGGCTGCTCCTGCGTCCCTCTGACAGTTGGCGCTCCAGGCGTGGACCCAGTTCACCCATGCTAAAGGCCGACCCTACTACTAACAGTAATTCCAGGAGTCGCTGCATGAAACTCCACGTAAATCGTAATCAGTGTTTTAGTATCCTTCTTATACTGTATACTTTACATTGGATATATTTATAAAGGTGTAACACAAGGATGTCCAATGTAATGCAGAAGAGCTAGTTTCAAGACTGCATACATTGGTTATATTTAGAATCGTTTATCTAAATATATTTTATGAGGAGATTTTGAAAATCTGACAGATTATGCTAGACACTCTTTGTGGAAAAAGTAAGTACTGCTGGTTGGCGGGACAATTTAGCTCTTCTTGAGCAGTCCAGCCCAATTTCAAACCCCCGCACAAGTAGTAACCCTTCCAAGGCCAAATTCAGTACTTTTAAAAGCAGTTTTTAATAGCAAAGGCATTTTTGTGGTGGGTTGAGCTTGCATTTTCAGCATTAGACTGGAGTTATTCTGTCTTTAAGGTGGGTCAACATTAAATCCAGTTACTGGAATGCAGTAGTGAAGATTCATCTTAGATAACTAGGAAATTTCTTTCCAAAACTGAATTGCTTAATTAAAAAACATAGGTTCTCCTGATCAAACATTTCCTGGTTCTTCACAACCAGAAACCACCTAGACAGAGCCTTTGTCTAAAGTGGTGCATCTCACAGCAGAGAGCACTAGGGCTGTCTCCACACAGGAGTACCCACGACACAAGCAAAATGAGAAGTGAGGTTTCTGGACCTGGCTGTCATCAAACTTCCTGAAGCAGCAATTAGTAACAGACAAAATGGCTAGTCTGACCTGGAAACTTCCTCAACTTCAGCAACAGAAACTGCAGTCACATTCTCACCCCTACCATCCAACAAAGGTCAGTACCCAGGAAGGAAAATCTTTTTGTAAACAAAACAAAATGTCCAGGAAGACTATTACCATAGGTTTAATGGGTACCCTAAACCATCAATTGGAGGGCGCCTCAGCTTTATTCAGCTCAATTTTCAATATTTTATATAGAAACAGTTACACTCAATTGTGCACGTCGTGAAATGGATAACACTTAGTTGAAAAGGCGACATACAAAACTCATTTAAACATGTACTCAATTTCAATATGTACAACACAAAAAGGTTTGTGCAACAGTGACAAATAAACATACAAGTGAGAAAGTTCATACAACAAAAAATAACATATATAAGCACAAAACTATTTGACCAGTCCTAATTTTGCGAATAAGCACTAGGCGGACATTCTCTTTTTGTCAGAATTACTGTTACTCTTCCTGCCTGTGAATGAGAGATGGGGTTGCACACATTTATAAGGGTGTTGCCTGGAAGGGGAAAGAATTAGGCTAATTCCCTTGTGGCACACCCCTGATGGAAATGCCCCATGCTCCAAGTAGTCAACGCGTTTCGAACCCGTCGTAGTTATAGGGTTCTCCTCAGGACTTGGACTTGGCCGTAAACTCTATAATAAAAACAGGCAATATTTTACTATAGGACCCAAACCTATTTACTGTCACAAAAAGTACTTATGATACCAATAGGTATGTTTCTAAATGTACCTCGATTTTGCAATGGAATGCCAGCTACTGGGGGAGGACAATGTTCCACATGCTGGAGAGGTTCTAATGGATCAAGATTTAGAAACATTGTCAGAATGCTACTACTGTCGAGGCCCCTAATTGTACTGCCATAATTGTAAAGGTTTAAAGGTTTAAAGACCTACCTTTCACACTCTAGTTAAGGCAGACTCTGTGTGGTGTTTGACTGAGGACCCTCGTGAGCTCGACTTCTGCAAAACATATGTGTCACAAATTCGATGGTATGTCTGAATTAAATAACTCGTGCATGAACGAAATGATCTGAGAAGTGCAAGCTTCCTGTTACCTTATTAGCCGTCTACGCGTCTCAGTGGTTCATTTTAAATATTCTCGCTATGCTACGTGAGCACCTTTCCAATGCACGTCCCTGTGAATTAAAGCAAAAGCTTATTGTAACTTTTAAGTGAGCGTGTCATACCGAGTTTGGTTTCCGCGTTTATTTGTGCATTTAAAAGCCTCACTTGCCTGTAACTACTGGAAGGGGCGAGACAGCGTATGGGAATCCATCGCGCTGGAAGACGTTCCTAACGTTGGATGGTCACGAAATCAGCTGAGTTAATGACCCGATTGGAAACTTCGCGGGTCACATGACCTTGATGCATTATGGGTCATGTAGTTTTTCAAACTAAGTTACTAGATTTGCTCTTCAAAATTGGCATGGAGTCGACTTACTTACTGCCCCAATTAAAGAGCAGCAGATCAAATGGACTACATACTTTCTTGGTCAAGTGGTTATGGCGAAATTTGTAGCTAGAGTATGGCGATTTCAGAGAGTTCGTTTAAACCCTGTAATGCTGTGTCGAATTTCATAATGAGAAACGCTTCTCTCTGGGCCAACAGAACTTCAGGATCACCTCCTCTTTGGTTGTTTCTCTTTATCAGAGACAGAACTGTCCATTTAAAGTCATTGTATGTATGTTTGAGGGACACAAAATGTTCAACCAGGGGCGCAGTTAGAATGTTGTTCTTAAGACGTGAGCGGTGTTGCACAATGCGCTGGCGTACTTCTTGAGTGGTTTTGCCAATGTAGATCTTTTTGCATGGACATGTAATGGCGTACAACGCATTCCTGGATTTACAGTTCGTGAACTCGTTATGACGCCAGTGTCTTTTTCCATCGGTGAACAGAGATCCCTCCATGGTAGAGTCGCAAACCAAACATGTCTCACACTTATGGTGTCCTTGTACAGGTTGAAGGTTTAGCATTGTGCAGAGCGTAACTGGTTTTTTCGATGTTCCTGCTGAGCTGATGATTTGTTGTCCAATGTTTCGGTTTTTTCAGGGCAAATAAGGGAAGCCCCACATTTGGCATAGTTCCTTGGATTAAATGCTAGTTACTGCGTATGATCTTTTTTACAGAATTTGTATGAGGGCCGAATGTGGACACACAGACAATGCGTTCAGTGGGAATCTTGACTTTTTTGGTCAACAGATGTTCCCTCGGAGTGAACCAAGCTCTTTTTGCCGAGTGTTTCAGTAGTTTTTTCGGATACCCTCTGTCCATTAGTTTGCTAACCAGTACCTCTGCATGTAGCTCACAGTCTTCACGTCTCGAGCAGTTGCGCCGAATGCGCAAGAATTGCCCGTAGGGCAAATTGTTCTTGAGATTTGAGGGATGGTAGCTCCGATAGTGGAGAGCGTTATTTTTATCCGTGGGTTTTGTATGAAGCGTGGTGATCAATCCATTTGATGATGTTTTGACATCGACATCCAAGAATGGAAGATTCTTATTGCTGAATTCTAAACTGAATTTGATGTCTGGACTGCGGTCATTCAACCATGTGTGGAATTCTTTTAGAGTTGTTTCGGGTCCCTCCCATAGACACCACACATCATCGATGTATCTGTACCATTGTTTGATGTGAGCAATGTAGGGATAGTTCTGATATACAAATAGTTGTTTATATTTGGCCATGTACAGCACTGCCATCTCCGGCGCAAAGGGACAACCCATGGCGGTCCCTTTGATTTGGACGAAGAATTCATCGTCGAATTTGAAAAAATTCCGCCGTAATGATATAGAGGCCAATTTTAAGATGAAGGGGCCGATTCCGATTCGGGCCGGAAATCTCTCCGACCGAGCCGGACCCGGAGAGAATTCCGACCGAATCGGACTCTGGCAGTCCGCCGGACGAGTACGATGCGTTCGTAGGCTATCGGACTCGATTCGGTCGGACTCCCATTGCCGGTCGTACAACGCGTACGCGGGCTCCCATTGACTCAATGGGTGCGAGGCGAACAAGGGCGCCCCCTACACCATGTACGCGGTGAAGCGCATCGTGCCGTACATGCACAGGTAGGGGGGGACCCATGGCTCCCCCCTGTGTGCGACTCGCGCGGCCACACATACAGGGGGGTCCGACGCGGACCCCCAAAGTCCGGCTCCGACAGCTCTTTCGGGCCGGACGGCGCAGGCTCGGTCGGACTGCTCGCGGTGCGCATTGTACTTACCCGGCCGGGGAACGTCTCCATTGCGCGGTGCGAGTCGGGTCCGTGTGAGTCGGTCGGAGCGTGTTGAAGCCGCGTACGAATCGGTCGGCGAATTCGTGGGCGCTTGCATCGTACTCGCTCGGCCGGACCCGCGTACGAATCGGTCGGGAAACAGGGCTCCGAATCGGATCCGGTAAAGCCGAATCCGATTCGGAGCCCTACCGGCCGAGATCGGAATCGGCCCGAAGTCTGTAGGTACCCGGTGTGGTCTTGGTCTTGAGTCCAAAAATGACTCCATGGCCTCTAATCCGTCTTCCTGGGGGATCTGCATATATAGTGACGATACATCCATCGTAACTAGGACATGTACTTATGGGTCAAATGGAAAGCCTTCAATTTTGTTTATGAAATCCATAGTATCGTGTAGGTAAGATGGAACTTCTTGGAGGAAAGGTTTTAAAAACACATCCACATATTTGGATACTGGTTCCAAGATGGAATCGCATCCGGACACGATGGGGCGGCCGGGCGGGTTGGTTGCATCCTTGTGGACCTTCGGAAGGAAGTAAGGTACAGGGGTCCTTGGTTGCTTTTTTATCAAATACTCCGATTCCTTTGGTCCTAGTATGCCTTGATCAATGCCATGCGTGACTGTCTTCTGGATTTCATGTGCCACGTCCTTGGTCCCTCAAACATACATACAATGACTTTAAATGGACAGTTCTGTCTCTGATAAAGAAAAACAACCAAAGAGGAGGTGACCCTGAAGTTCTGTTGGCCCAGAGAGAAGCGTTTCTCATTATGAAATTCGACACAGCATTACAGGGTTTAAACGAATCTCTGAAATCGCCAGACTCTAGCTACAAATTTCGCCATAACCACTTGACCAAGAAAGTATGTAGTCCATTTGATCTGCTGCTCTTTAATTGGGGCAGTAAGTAAGTCGACTCCATGCCAATTTTGAAGAGCAAATCTAGTAACTTAGTTTGAAAAAACTACATGACCCATAATGCATCAAGGTCATGTGACCCGCGAGTTTCCAATCGGGTCATTAACTCAGCTGATTTCGTGACCATACAACGCTAGGAATGTCTTCCAGCGCGATGGAATCCCTTACGCTGTCTCGCCCCTTCCAGTAGTTACAGGCAAGTGAGGCTTTTAAACGCGGAAACCAAACTCGGTACGGCGCGCTCACTTAAAAGTTACAATAAGCTTTTGCTTTAATTCACAGGGACGTGCATTGGAAAGGTGCTCACGTAGCATAGCAAGAATATTTAAAACGAACCACTGAGACGCGTAGACGGCTAATAAGGTAACAGGAAGCTTGCACTTCTCAGATCATTTCGTTCATGCACGAGTTATTTAATTCAGACATACCATCGAATTTGTGACACATATGTTTTGCAGAAGTCGCGCTCACGAGTGTCCTCAGTCAAACACCACACAGAGTCTGCCTTAACTAGAGTGTGAAAGGTAGGTCTTTAAACCTTTAAACCTTTACAATTATGGCAGTACAAGTAGGGGCCTCGACAGTAGTAGCATTCTGACAATGTTTTTAAATCTTGATCCATTAGAACCTCTCCAGCATGTGGAACATTGTCCTCCTCCAGTAGCTGGCATTCCATCGCAAAATCGAGGTACATTTAGAAACATAGCTATTGGTATCATAAGTACTTTTTGTGACAGTAAATAGGTTTGGGTCCTATAGTAAAATATTGCCTGTTTTTATTATAGAGTTTACGGCCAAGTCCAAGTCCTGAGGAGAACCCTATAACTACGACGGGTTCGAAACGCGTTGACTACTTGGAGCATGGGGCATTTCCATCAGGGGTGTGCCACAAGGGAATTAGCCTAATTCTTTCCCCTTCCAGGCAACACCCTTATAAATGTGTGCAACCCCATCTCTCATTCACAGGCAGGAAGAGTAACAGTAATTCTGACAAAAAGAGAATGTCCGCCTAGTGCTTATTCGCAAAATTAGGACTGGTCAAATAGTTTTGTGCTTATATATGTTATTTTTTGTTGTATGAACTTTCTCACTTGTATGTTTATTTGTCACTGTTGCACAAACCTTTTTGTGTTGTACATATTGAAATTGAGTATATGTTTAAATGAGTTTTGTATGTCACCTTTTCATCTAAGTGTTATCCATTTCACAACGTGCACAATTGAGTGTAACTGTTTTTCTATATAAAATATTGAAAATTGAGCTGAATAAAGCTGAGGCGCCCTCCAATTGATGGTTTAGGGTACCCATTAAACCTATGGTAATAGTCTTCATGGACATTTTGTTTTGTTTACAAATAGTATAGTGGCCCAGTCCAGGCAGTCACGGACCCAAGCCTTGCTTGTTTATACTGACAGGAAGGAAAATCAGCAGCTCTCTGATAAACTCTTAGTGGAATTTCTAAAGGTGGTCCTTTCCCCAAATTCCTCACACTGCCTGGGTCTTCACTCTCAAGCCAGAAGGATGTAGGCAATATACTACCACTGTCTGGGGGAGTTCTCCTTGCACCCTTTTTGTGCCATAATACACCAGGGGCATTCAAATAGGTCCTACATGCTTTTCAAATTAATACAGAGAGTACAACCTTAAGGGTGAACATCAGATGATATCCGCTCCAGCGTTTGCAGACTCTCCATTTTTGATGTTTGCACCATTTACCCCTAATATTCTCTCACGCTTAAATGATCATGAGGGGACTGCTCCCTCCAAGCCCAGCCTAAAGTTGTCTGTATTTCTTTACAAATACTCCCAGCCATTACTTTACACTTTCAACCCCATAGCAGCTCAGCTGTTCTTGCTAAAGCTATGGTCTAGTGGTAGCAGTGGACAAACTGCTCATCAGATTCTATGCTTGTCAAAGTACCTAATATTGCCCCATTTCACATGCAAATAAGGTTTCTTTCTACAGTTTGGCATTCTTAGATTGCATGTTATGTTAAAGAAAAACCTCGGTATTCCCATAACCTTGCATGAACAATTCACCTTGACATATAGTGCCTGATTAGCACCTCTCCTTTCTTTCTAATGGCCCTCTCCTTTCGTTCCTTGCTCTGCATGCACTGTCTCTCTGAACACAGCCTACTCTACATGCATATTACCATATTCTTTGTTGTTGTATTTCTGCAAATTGCCCTCATTTCATTTCACAATTTCAATAATCACAACCTCTCCTTCTTTGTACATTATACCCTGCAACATAACAATAGCTGATCTCCTTCAGCTCATCTATTAATCAAACCAACCATCTGCATGAACTCACATACCCCTACGTATAATCACACTTAACTCCTATTAATTTGATCCACCACAAAAAAACTGGGGAAAATGCATGAACTTGTCTTCTTGGGAACATAAGACTAATCCCAAAAACCGACATTAATTACTGGATTAACCACTAACCTTGGATTTTGAAGCAGCAATAGGGAATGATTTGAAAATGTCTTCCTGCCCTATAACCATTTAATTTATTGCCACTGCAGTGCATGTTGACTGACATCTGGCAGTTTGCACATAGGAAGTCCTATTGTAGGTAGTGTTGGACTTGGCCCTTTCTGCTGGATCATCCGCAATCGTTTTGCCTTCAACATTCCTTTTTTTATGCTGAATTCATTTTTCTTGCCCCTAGGACTCTGAGCGCTTTACCACTGCTAACCAGTGTTAAACTACTTGTGCTTGTTCCTCTAAACATGGTAACAATGGCGTATACCCAATTGGCATATTTAATTTACTTATACGTGCTTAGTAAAGTGGAGCTACACGTGCCCAGGGTCTGTAAATTAAATGCTACTAGTGGGCCTGCAGCACTGATTGTGCCACCCACTGAAGTAGCCCTTAAAACATGTCTCAGGCCTGCCATTGCAGCGTGGGTGCGTGCAGTTTTAATCTACCATTTCGAACTGGCAAAATAAACATTTTGCCAAGTCCAAACCTTCCTTTTTAATACATATAAGTCACCCCTAGGGTAGGACCTGGACAGCAGGGTGTAATGTATTCAAAAAGTTGGACATGTACTTTAAAGTTTTACATGTCCTGGAAGTGAAAAACTCTTACATTCATTTTTCACTACTGCAAGGCCTATCTCTCCAATAGGATAACATCGAAGTTCCCTTATTACATTTTATAAATGAAATTTCCAAATGTGAAGAGACAACCAGCTCATGTTTGGTGATGGGCCATCGCTGGCAGAATGAGAGAGAGGAGCAAGGCGCAGCCCCACTTACACCTAATAGGCCGTGTCCTGCCTCCACAGAAAGGGCTGCATACCCCCTGTAGTTAGTCTGGAGCCAGGACAGGGAAGGCAGGATACCTGTGACTTCAGAGGGAAACTTCTAGAAGCTTCTCCCCCCCCTTCAAAGGCACAACTGGGTATAAATACTGGACCTCAGACACCAACTCTTCAGTACACTTCTGGACCTGTGGATACTCTGCCAGAGCTGCCACTCTGCTGGATTTCTGCTCTAAAAGTACTGCTGCCCTGCTGTGCTGCCCTGCTGCCCTCTTGCCTGGGGAGGAAGAAATTAACCTGCAACTTCATCTTCAACCCAGGACCCCAGAGTGACTCCAAGGGCTAGCCTGATGGCCTCCTGATCTGAGCCTCAGGGACATAAAAAGCTCTGAGTTGCAGTGAGTTCCTGACCCCCAAGTGGTGCTTCTCAGCTCCTGGACCTTCGGTGTGGTTCCCTAGTTCTTAAATAAAGATTTTGGGCTCTCTGAGACCAGGAATGGGCCTGTTCACATCAAGACTGCGCCGCTCACATCAAAATCCAGTGTGAGATGCCACTAGCCTGTCTCTTCGAACAGCAGTATTGACCACTCGTGGTAGACCTCTAACGTGACGCTCCAGCCTGCCCGTCCCTGATGCCTGGCCTGATCTTCATCACACACAACGCTCTCCTTGCTTCCTGCAACCCTCTCCAATGCGAATGGGACTCTTGGCACAAAACTTGGGAAGGTAAAACTTCAGCAGGATTAATCTGGGACTGTGTCTGACCCACGCTCCAACGTGGTCTGCCTGAACTTTTGACTTTGCCCCGATCCAGCACAATCAGTTAGTTGTGGTTGGCGCTTTCTGCTTTTAGGTGCTATTTATCACTTTATTCTTTACAAATTCATAACTTGGGTTCAACTAATTGGAATTTTGTCATTTTGGTCTTGTTTTATTTATTAAATTCAGCTATATTTGTCTAACCTGGTGTGTGATCTTTTTGTGTGGTGTTTTCACTGTTTTACTGTTTGAAGTGTTGTACAAATACTTTACATATTGTCTCTAATTTAAGCCTGACTGTTCTGTGCCAGGCTGCCAGGGGGTTGAGCAGAGGTTAATTTGCAGTTTGCTTGTGCCTTACCCTGAGAAAAATTGTGGTTGCTGCTTGACCAGAGCTCACACCTCAGTCAACCAGTAGCCCAATTTCTCACACGTTTTTACACATGCAACCCTATCCAAAGGCAGCCATGTGGATGTTCAGCCTTGCAAATGGTCAGTCTGACATCAAGCATGCATGTCTGTACAGAAACATCCCTGCCAGTAGGAAGGCTTTAGGAGAGGCACCCTTATGCATTGGACTCTGGAAACAGACAACTCTGCACGGAGGCACCCTGGTGTACATGACGCCCTGTGTGCCGATGACCATGCATACAGGCAGTCATGGGCACAGACACCTCTATAGGCATCAACATCCATTTACATTGTTAGGCATCCAGACACTCCTACACATGGATAGCATTGCAGGCAACCCGGCATACAGATATAACTGCACAAAGTCAACCTGTGCACATGTGTATAGTAAACATTTATTCTATTGAAATATTAAAATATCCATTACAATATTAAAAAACACAAGGTAAGATACAACCTTGTATAAAAACATTTTGTTGCCGGAAACTCTTATGTAATGCGATCATCGTGCATGTTCCTGTATGCTTTTTTCATAAGACGAAGGTAAGTAAGATCTAAAACTTTAGTCAATTTTCCAATAAATTGGCTATCATTTGCAAAAAAGCAGTGTATGCTAGCTTCCCAGATATTCCTGCAACTGGCAATAATAAATAGGGTCCTCAAATATTTTTTTCTTAGGTACAATATCAATGGACATAGGCTAATAATGTGTTCCATGCATTCGTCCTTGTTACCGCTGAAGCAACATGTTTTCAAGTTTGGCACTGTGTATTCTATAAGCCTTCTAAGTGGAATATTGGAATGTACATGAGATGGAATCTTAAGCACTTAAGTTTACAGACAAGCTCCAAAGTATACGCTAAATATTTCTGTTTTGAGCAGCTATATAAATCTATTGTGTATTTATACTTCTCTAGAGTGATCAGGTTGGTTAGTCTACTATTCTTTATCAAGGTCTGTATTATTTGGGTCTTGCGTCCTGATTTAGATAACTTTGTGAGGACGGATAGTGGCAGCAGATTGTTCTCTGTAATGGCTCTGTCTGCAACCGCATGGCTCAGTTCTGCAGTGCATCCATTTATATTCGGTATTTCTTTACATACAAAGTATCTTAAGAAATTTTTGTTAGATGAGATACATTCACACATGGAATTTAGCATTGCCCCTATATGTCTTGCAGTTAATGATGTAAAAGATAATTCCAGTATTCGTTTGCATTGAGAGGTAGATAAATGTAGAGTTCAGTAGAAATATAATTTCTCTTATGTAAATTGTATTCAAATTGTATATTATCCTCTCCTCAAAGGCAATGGAGGTGAATAGTAAAAGTAAGTTCAAGATCTATTGCTTTGACAAATTGACAAATAGCCTGGCCTCCGTTCGCCAGTTAAAAGATAATTATATCATTCACATAAGCCAGACGGCTAATGGATTTAGCTCTGAAGATAGACCTTCGGCACGATCTAGTGATGATAAATCTGCTATATACGGTGAAAAAAGTAAAGGGGGGCAGAATTTAGCCCTGCTTTAGGCCATTCGTGGATTTTAACTTAGATGATAAAGCCTCAATTTAATTTAATTTGAAGTCATGTTTTATCACATAAGGATATCAAAAAAATGTACTAGTGTTTGGTTTACCCCCAAATTTGATAATTTGGCCCACAGTATTTCCCGTCATCTTTGCCAAATGCAGAAGATTAGTTGCCATAACATGCATATAGTGTGAGAGTTTTCTTAAGGCTTTGTTCACTAAACTTTGAAGGCTTTAATATAATCAGTCATGGAACATCCAGGTCTGAAGCCAGTTTAAATGATTGGGGTTGAGCTGTGTTTTTGGTTACCCAAGCATAAAGGTTAACTAGTATGCATATGGCTAAACGTTTCCCTCCAGTGGCGAGGAGGGCAATGAGGAGGTATGTTTTTTGGAACATCCTTTGATCCTTTTGTATGCAAAGTATGTATTACAACTCTTTTCCATGAAGATGCCATTTTGACCAATTCTAGTACTTGTGAAAGTAGGTTATGAAGTAGTGTGCCCCAAAGATTGAGGTCTGCTTCTAAAACATCAATGGGTATCTTGTTTGGGAAAGCTGCTTTTGAAGATCGGGACTTCTAAATCAGTGCTACTATTTTCTTTCAGGGAATTCTCAGATCCACATTTGCATAGTTTGAGAGCTCAAGCGCAGTGGAAATATTGCTGGCATAAATATTGTCTATATGCTGCTTCTATGTACCATTTGATAATCTAAGCACATGGAACCCTGTATTTAGGCAGAACTGGGTCCGTGCATCCATGAAAAATGACAATACTTCACCAAGTCTTCTCTATAGGTATAGAGCAGTGACCCAGCTATAAATCGGCAGGATAGCTGCCCTGGATGCATTGATGTTAGCGCCACAACTTAGATTGTCCTGATTAACGCGTTGGACAATCAACTCGTAAAAACTGTTTCCCTTTCATTCTCATCCTTGCTTGTCTGTTTCCTTCTATTATTTCATTCCTTCCTTGCTTTCTTCCTTATTACCTTCCTTCCATAACACCTCCTGCTCATACCTTCCTCCATGCCGCTCCTCCTTGCTTAGTACCCTTCTCTCCTTATCCTGCTCTTCTTTCTTTCTTCCTTATCCTGCTCCTCTTTCTTTCTTTCTCTCCTTCTTTCTTTCTTTCTCTCCTTCTTTCTTTCTTTCCTTCTTTCTTTCTCTCCTTCTTTCTTTCTTTCTTTCTTTCTCTCTTTCTTTCTCTTTCTTTCTTTCTCTCTTTCTTGCTCTTTCTCCTTCTCTCTTTCTCCTTCTCTCTTTCTTTCTTTCCTTTTTTCCTTCTTTGTTTACACCCCCTCCCTTCCCTCATTGTTTACTTTATCCTCTTTATTTCCTTCTTTAATTTTGCATTTCACTTACATTTTACTCATCCGATAATGCCACAACAGTGTGAGTGTTACTATAACAACGCGTGCTATTTTAAGTTTGTTCTTGACATTAGAGAACCAAACTCTCCCTGCAGCCAGACAACCCATAGAGAACAGTTTCTGTGATTTCCGATTCAGCAAATCCTCTAATATATATCACATCAATGTGTGTGAACATACAGTTGGGATTATGAGGGTCTGAAGTGCTTAGTTTGTGCAGATTGCTACTTGAAGACATTCCCCTGTAAAAACCTTGCTCCTTCATTCTGAATTCCCTCCTTCCCAGTTCCTATCTAGGTCAATCCTATTAGCCACCCTTTACGATTCAAGTCGTCAAACATATGTACGAAGGGTAGTGGTGGGAGAGGAAATTGTACGTATAAGGTAGTGTGTTGCACACTAACTACAGACAGAGGTGAGAACACAGAGTCATTACTATGCAGAGCAACTGTTTAGACACCCAGGACCTATGAAGGATTTGGATAAAACTTCTCCACCTGACTGCTTTTTCAAAGTTCTTGCCTTTATATTAACTCTTCTAGTCTTCTGATGGAAGCCAAATTGGGTCTCTCTATAAAGAGCCAGAGCCTGATGGGGAATGATCTTTGTGCCTGTCTTTTTGCTTTGACTTGGACCATGGAAGTTACAGACCTCTGACTCTGGTCCCTGCTCTTTTCTTTCCCTCTTTGTCCTCAGTGCTTTCACTCAGGATGTTTTATTTATTGAACTGATAGTTATATTTCCTGAAGTGCTCCCAGCCACTTGTTCTAGCCCAGATGGTAAATAAATAAACCTAAAATGGCAATTTTTGTCCTTTATCGTCATCATTTAGAAGCCCGGGTAAAGTGTCCCTGCTTACTTCCACCTGTTGTTCTGAGCACATCCCACACATGATGGCTTATTTGAGACAATGTCTCAGCTCTTCCACCTAAGGTCAGCTAGTAAACTACCTTGTCCCAAAAATAGTTGATATTGCTCTGGCACCTGGGCCCTCACTCCAGCTGATTGGATCGGCAGGTTACGGTGTGCCCCTACTTCTTTAATTCAATAGATTCCGTTTCCCAACTTTTTAATTTTAAACATGCATCCCAGGACGGCAGAAAGAGCCAAGGCCTACAGATACGGCTCGGCGTTCATGGGCATTCGAGGACGGGCGGGGTGGGCAGTGAACTTTTCCTTCTTGCCCAGAGAAGACAAAGACAGTCTCCACTTCTGCTGGCGCCCCCTTTCTTTCTTCCTCTTATTCCCTCTCTTTCTGTCTAGCTCCTCCTCAATCACTGAAAACAGTGACTTCAAGAAACGGTTCACATCCTCTCTTTCCTCCTTTCTTTTATTTGTTCCCCTGTGAAATGGATCCCAAAAAGAAAAACACTTTTGTTGGAAATGTCGTCTTTTTCTGACATTTTTCTATTTCAAAGTGCAGCCTCTGGAACAAAAGGTTCAAAATATGAAAAATAAATAAATAACGAAATAAAGCAAGACAGAGTGGTCATAAAGTGGCCAGATTGTTTTTATTCACACCCAAACACATTAGCGCCACTTTACAAAGTTTTCCAGTGAAGCTCTACTTTTGTCTTCTTTACTTTTGAACAGCCTTGTTTTCCCCAGGTGGGGAAGTGCACCAATCCTGGAGGTACTGCAATGCCTGACTGATGGGTGGATTGGAAAACAAAATGTGTACTGCGCCTCTGTGTTCACGGATGTGGTCTTTTTAAACCATGCTGCTTACGTTTTGTAAGGATATAAGCAATGGACATTGAAATGGGTCTCTTCCAGGCCCAGTAGTCATGTCCTTAACTTTTCAGGCAAAAGCGCTTACTAATTTCTGAATAGTGAGTGTAAAAGCGTTATGGTAACAATGTTGTTCCTGCTTACAGTTTTACAAGCTCTGCTTAACCTTGCATTCCCTATGAGTGTTTGCTTTTTTCCAGGATATTGCTACTTTTTCTTTAGGCAGCATATTGCTCTTGCCTAGTACGTAATTTGAAATTGAGTCACATCCAGGTGTTTATAACTAGGGCTCCTGGTTTTATGGTATTTATTTTTTAACATTTCCGTCTGTATTTATCCATATTTATTTTTGGGCCATTTTATCTGTATTTATCCATATTTATTTTGTGTTTTGCGTATAAATAAAGTTGAAAAACTGTACATTTCCATATTTATTTAACTGATAGATGAGCACTCATACTTTGATGTCTGTCGTGTTTTAGCTATTTAAGCTGTCAAATATTACATAACAATACATCCACTGGTACCATAAATGTATGTTGACATATGCCATATGCTCAGCTGCTGGTCTATAATTCATCAAAGACAGCATGGAGAGTCACTTAAAAGGAGCACAATTTTCTGTATTTATCCACTTTTAAAAATAAATGCAGACAGAAAACAAATCGTTTTCTGTCTGTAATTATCTGTAAAAATCCGTAAAAACGGAAAACAGGGAGCCTTATTTATAACAGGGCACAATTGGGTTGTAGTTGAAGGCAATGCAAGTTTCTCTCAGTGGGGCAGTATGGTCTTCAGTGGGAGAGAGGCTGTGGCACTATGGTCAAAGCTGCCAAATTTGGAGCTGGGGAACCAGGTTCAGCCTTTCAGACCAGACCACTCTCCTGAGGGACCACATTCCCATGCTAGACCTTAGAAGGCCCCGCAAGACCTTAGAAGCCCTGGTGTCTTAGCACCAGCAGGTGGACCTTAGCGGTGGCAAGTGTGGGTTAACCTTGAAGGCCTGTCCACCACAATCCATACTGAAGTGTATGAGAAAGTGCTTTCTTTCTACATGGTTGCCCCCACTTTTTGCTGAACTGCTGATGTGCTTTGACTGAGTGTGGCCTGGGCTCCTGCCAATCAGGTACCCAGGACCTATGTTCTTTCCCTAAAACTGCATTGAAAACAAAACCCAATTGGCATCTCTGGCCGCAGGTCAGCCCCTGGTAAATGGTACCACAGGTACCCAGGGCACTGTGACCAGGAAGACCTCTAAGGGCTGCAGCACTTATTGTGCCACCCTTAGAGGCCCTGTACCATTACACTCACACACTGCCTTTGCAGGCTGTGTGTTTTGGTGCAGAACAAAGTGACGAGTTGACATGGCACACTTCCCTGTGTGCCATGCCTACAACCCACTGCCCTGGCATAGATCAGTCACCCCTCTAGCTGGGTGCACTATACCAGTGGTGAGGGTACAGGTGCATGAGCCCTGTACCCCTACCGTGTCTAAGTCCATTCTTAGACATTGTAAGTGCAGTGCTGCCATTAAGAGTATATGGTGCTGGGATCTGTCATTACGAACTCCACAGCACCATAATGGCTGCACTGAAAACTGAGAAGTGTGGTATCAACCTTCTCAGCACATTAAACCCACACTGATGCTGGGATTTAATGAAAAATGCACACAGAGGGCATCTTAGAGATGCCCCCTGAAAAATGACCTACCACTAGTGTCCAGGCTGAGTGGATGCTTTCAGCTGCCACCACCAGACATGTTTCTGGACCACTGGGTTGAGAGCCTGCTGCTCTCGGGGGCCTGAAACAATGCACATCCTGGGACGAGGTGCCAAACCTCCTCCCCCAGGATGGGCAGGGTCCACGAAGGGGAAGCTTCAAAGGCTTGCTACCATGGTGAGCTTCCCCAGGCCACTTGCTGCTTTCAGCAACTGGTCCCCACTGGTTCTGACCCCCACTTTGGGCGGGAGAACCGGCGGGAAAAACAAGTGAGGAAGAGAGGTGTGCCCACCTCTGCCAACTCCACCCCTCAGGTGGGGGAGGCGAGGTGAAACACAAGTCTCAGTCCTGCCATCTTGCAGATGGGGGGACCCAGCCAACCAGGAAAGGCTTATACCCCCCTCCCACTGGAGGGTGGCATAATAGGGGGTGTACCCACCCCAGGGAAGGGACTCATTGGTCCCAACCTTTTTACCTACTTGTAACACCCCTAAATCTAGTATTTAAGGGCACCCCTGAACCTTGCTTCCTCAGACAAGAAACCAGAAGAAGAAAAGAAGAAGAAGGACCGAACAGCCGTGCCGAAGCTAACAAGAGGAGGACGCCTACTGACTTGGCCCCAGCCCTACTGGCCTGTCCCCACCTCAAACCTACTCCAGCGAAATCCCAGTGTGTCTTGCAGCCAGCAACCTCGAGGAACCCGGAGGACCCACCTGCCAGTGCATGGGACCATACAGAAATGCTGATTGACATGATAGAGCTGATCCTTGATAATAATGTCTTTCTATTTAAGGATAAGTGGTACCGGCAGAAACAGGGAGTTGCCATGGGCTCCAGATTCTCTCCCTCGTATGCAAACCTCTTCATGGGTTGGTTCGAGGAGATGTGGATCTGGGGCACCAGGGGCACCAAATGGAATGACACTATACTATTTTGGGGAAGATACATCGATGACTGCCTTATGATATGAACAGGGAGCACAGAGAAACTGGTTGAATTTTTTGGGCATTTGAATGATAATGAATATAATATCAAGTTCACATTTGAATATAGTGAGACGAGCATCACATTTTTGGACACAGAACTATACATCAGGGAGAATAGGATCCACAGTAGACTGTTTCGTAAGACAACAGCATGTAATGCAGTCCTCCATGCCTCTAGCGCGCACCCTTCGCACCAGATCAGGGCCATCCCCTATGGCGAACTGATCCGGGCTAGACGTAATTGCAGCTTTGACCCCGAATTTGAAGAATGTGTGAGTGGTATGATGACCCGGTTTAGGAGAAGGGGCTATGATGGACACACACTAGAGAAAGCCAGACAGAGGATCTGGATGATCAAGAGAAATGACACTTTGAGAGAGCGGATTAGAGTGAGAAGGACGGATTTAAAGATACGGATGGTCACGAATTACAACAGTCTATCTAAAGTACTAGTACGTAGTCTTAATAGGCACTGGCACATTCTGAAGGAAGATAGATCGCTTGCAGGGTCAATAAATACAAGACCCGATATCACATACAGGAGGGGTGTCTGCCTTAAGAATCTGCTGAGTCCGAGTTATTCAGGGGCCAAAATTGCTACAAATTGGCTGACACCGCACACTTTGGGGTTTTACAGATGTGGACACTGTGGGCTAGCGACAAGAAAACACACTTTAGTGGCCCAGGAAATAAAAGGTACAGAATTATGTCTAACATCAATTGCAGCACCAGATTTGTTGTTTATGTTATCGAGTGCAGATGCAGTAAGAAATATGTAGGGAGTACGATCAGAACCTTACAGGAGAGAATTGGGGAACACATGAGAGCAGTCAAGCAGGGCGACATTAGGTACCCGATTGCAGCACACATTGCACCTCCCAGAATAAGAATAAGGACTTTGTGTACTATGGGATCGACCAGACGCTGAGACACCCAAGGGGTGGTAATAGGGAACTTACGCTGCGCAGAAGTGAAGCCTCCTGGATTTTGAAGCTTCGGAGCACTGAAATAGGCCTTAAGTTAGATCAAGAACTGCACTATTTTCTAGGCAGATAATTTCACAATAAATGGATATTAATTGAGGAAACCTGATATTCAGATATTTTTGTATGTATAGATGCTGTCTCTTTTTTGATTAATATTGTGGTTTGCAAAAAATCAGCATTTTTCTGAACTTGTTTAATGATGATCTGTTCAAACAAAAGATATGATTTTACACTTTAGTCACTGATATATAGATGGGACCTCCATAGATAATACTGTTATCTGACGACACATATCGCCTCACCCTTACTTGGTATTCCCATGTTTTATTCGGATGATCCTTTTCTTGTTTAGAGCTAAATTTTGAATCAGATATTGGACTGGACAAGGACATAGACCAGGAATATCTTTCACTGGGTGTCCGTGTGAGTAAGTGTTGTGTCTTAGGGGTAAGCAGATCGTTATTGCATAGTTATTACCTGAATACGGTTTAGATTGTAAGTCAGAAAACAGACTAAGATGGCGCCCGCTTACATGTTCTCTCGGGTTGTCCGTCGTTTTTCTTGCCGCCCACGTGACTAAAGCGGAAGTATTTGTATGCACGAACATAGAGGATCGGCCTCGTACTCAAGGATCGGCACAGATCGTACATGAGATTTTCGAAAGAGCACACAAGGTAAGGAGTCGTAAGGGGTGATGGAGACCGGTTATGGTGCGGGATTCTCAGGAACGGAAGGAATAGCCATGACCTGTTAGTGTGTTGAACAGTTCATTTGGGGTGGTGTTTGCACCAATTTAAAAAGGTTTTTTTTCTTGAATCATTAGACGGATACTTGGCTCCGTTGAGCATAATTATTTATATCTCGAAGTGGGGGTGACTGTATGACCGGGACTGGAACATTGTGATTGAATGGTCTTAGGATAATAATTCGGTGACTAGGAACTAGCTTGGAAGTTGATCTTGCCCCCCATGCCTTACAGATGACATACTGAGGATATTCGGGTATCAGTGAACTAACGTATTGGATGCTATTCACAGTACGACCTATCTACGCCGAAGCATCGTGTGGGTTGGAATTATCACCACACATGAACTAGGTGTCCCATCGGGAGAGCAATATATAATGGTACTTTATTGTTGCGTGGTTACTCAGGGTATTGGCCTTTCTATTAATTTTTGCTATGTGTATTCTTTTGCATTGTAGATGGATCAGAGCCAGAGATTTTAGAGGTTGGTTAATGACAATTGTTCAACGCGCATGAGTTCTTATTTATGGGTCACGACATTGATTGCTCAGCACGCACGAAATTTAAAGCATGGGTGATATGTCATGTTAGATCCTGTCACGGGGATAACTGGCCATTTGCCCGGTTACGGGGTACGGAGTAATGGTGACATAGGTCTCAAATAGTGGCTATATACACACACATTATATACCCACTTGTGTCACAACGTTGTGTTTTGGTTTTATCTGAGCAGCAGACCTTCTTTTCTTTACACTGTGTTAATTTTGAACAATGATTTGCATTTTGTCACAGGGTGCTTGTTGGTGTTGGAGATTCACCATTTGTTCTCCACTATCAGACACAGGCACGATGTTAGATATGAGAAATCTGTTGTTACGACACCTGTTGTCAGAATTTTATGACATTGGATAATCATTGTTTATTTTTGCTTAGCCTTGAAAAAGTTGCGGGTTTATATTCCTACTGTGGCGACGAAACACGTGTTGGCTGGCTAAGAACCTGTATGAACAGAAAGGAAACAGAAGAAAAAGAAATAAAGGAACAAAGAACCTCAGTGCCATGTCTTTTGTATGATTAAGTGGACTTACATATGCTACTGCTGTCGCTTTTTTGAAAAATTACGATACTTGTGCTGGGGATTGTTATTACGTGTATTTGTAGCTCAGGCCACAAGATTTGGGGAGGCTGGTGGTTCTCTCTACCCTGCAGCACCGTTTAGGCAATAGAGTTACTGAGAGATTTAGTGACTTCACCCTTGTAGCGCCAAGAACCCTATATAGCATACCACCGACCATTTGTTCAATGACCTGCCTGCCTTCCTCTGTCTCCCGTGAACACCGGATTTGTTCATCCACAGACTCCAGCTCCGTAAAGGATACGCGGGTCTGCACCATGCTGCACCCGACGCCCACGGCCCAAGTTCGAGTTTCCCAACACCAAGAGGAGGTCTCCCCGGCGATCCTGACCCGAGATCCGGTGATCCCTGACCTGCCTCAAGCCTCCAGCCGTCGCCTGCAGCCTCAAACCGGAAAATCCCCCCAACCGCGACCAGGAGCTGGTAAGAAGATCTGACCCTAAAAGGCACCCCTGCACCCGATGCCCCACGGCCTTGGGTGGCCCAACCGACGGTGCCTAAACAACCCCCAGCATCCCAACTTACCTCTCCAAGTGGTGGTCGCACCCAGAAGACCTTCATCCCCAAGCCTGCAGTGTGTTTGCAAACTGGAGACACCCCATTGAAAGCTATAGGGCGCCCGACGCCAAAACATCACTCTGCACCCGGCCGCCCCAGTGCCGCTGAGGGTGCACCTTTTGTACTGGCTTGAACCCCCATTTGCCCTGCGCTTAAGTCCAGGAGCTTTGCTCCCACAACCCAGTGGCCTGCTCGTCAGCAGCCACCAACCGGAGGCCCCCTATCCTCAATTGGATAACATTGGGCCTCAGCACTCTGCACCCGGCCACCCTAGAACCGCTGAGGGTGTAACAAGAGTGCATCCTTGACCCTGGGGGACCCCTGAGTCTAACCCCAGAATACCAACTTCCACAACAAAGTACTTACCTGCTAACCGATAACACTATTTTCCTCCATAGGATAACATTGACTGTTTTTCTATGAAAAGGTTTTAAGTGTGGAGTTGGAAAACCTAAGAAATCCTTTTAAAATTGTACTAAATAACAAAAACACTTTTACTCACCTGTTTACAGAAAATGTCCCAGTGCAGTGTCCAGGTATACTGTACTGTGTAAGAAAAGTAATCTGCAAAGTAATCTACTGGTCATTTTACTAAAAAGTCTATACAAAGTATATGTACTGTATTTCCAAATCATTGCATTTTCAGTAACAATACTGTAATCAAAACAAAGTGCATATACAATTGCAATGCAAACTGTGTTACAACTGCATTACTACTGTGAAGTATTTATTGCTTACCTGTGCCAGGCTTGCTTGGTTCTAGAAAATAAAATAACTAAAAATAATATTTTTATACAAAAACAATTGTTCTGAAGTTCAGTCTTTGAGTGTGTGAATTCATTTGCTGACTGAGTGTGTACAACAAATGCTTAACACTGTCCTCTGATAAACCTTACTGCTCGACCACACTACCACAAATAGAGAGTGAGGTGCTATCTACTTTACCTCTGCCTACCTTTTGGGTTCCACTGGACTCTGGGCACACTATACCTCACTTTGGTATAGTATATAGAGAGCCAGCTTCTAACAAAGTTCACCTCCAGTCTTTGGGCAGGCCTATGAAGCAGCACACTCTAGAGCAATAGTGACTCCGTCACTGAGATCACAGGACCCTTGAGTAAAGGCCGACTCTAGGGCGGTGCGACCAGTGTGACTGCACCGGGCGCTGACTTTGGGTGGGGGCATCGTGTTTGCAAGTATATTATGTTTTTAAAAGCGCTAGCTGCCTCCTTCCTGGCCTCCAGAAATTTTCGGCAACAATAAAAATGTCATGATAACTCCAGTGATTAATTTTCTTCCTAGAGAGAGATCAGAGTTTTGTCTAGTGGAAGTTTTGTCTCAAGGAAAGGTAGCGCAGATGGTTAATGTGCCTGCTGCTAAGAACATGTACCATGCAGATCACAAAGTGCACATTATGTAAATAGGTCAGTGGATTACTGTCTTTGTCAGAGATATCCTTTTGTTACTTGTAGTTTATAAGTAAAAATCCTAACAAAGAACAGTGAGCTATTAACTGTCATCTAAGAGCTGCATGCAAACTGCAAGGTATAAATTAGAGCGTTATGGTTTTTCCCCCGAGTCTTTGATTATCCTAATGTTGCAAAAAGTGTTCATTTGGATAGAAATCAATTCTGATTATTAAAGAGAACCCCCAACCATGGTATTACGTTTTAAATTCTGAGTTTGTGTTTCCAGACCAATCACTATTAATCTATACTGCCTACCAGTATGGATGTGACTCCTACACCTTGTAGTCCTTTGTCTTATGTAACATTTCCTATGCAGTGATTTACACACATATAATTGATTGTCTCTGTGTAATGTGTGTGATGTAAAGTGCTCTGACACCCTACACTGGTATGAGTGGCACTGTAAATCAAATTAAATGCATCTGAGAGAGAGTGTGGTTATGGAGACTTGAGGGGCACCGATAAAGGGTGGTACTGAGGAAACCATGGTGGAGGTGGTCATTGGGGGGCACCAACATGCATTGTTGCACAGGGCGCCACCTGCGCTAAAGCCGGCCCTGCCTTTGAGGCCAGTCTGCCTCAGCCATTGGTACCTTCATTGGCCTTGTTTCTGCAGTAGTAGGTGCAACTCACCAGGAATCGGCAATGCAGGATTTGCATGCACACCAAAGTTTGCAAACTTCACAGTCTCGCTGCTTCATGCACAAGCACTTTTAACATGTGCTGTCTGCTTTGAGGGCACTGGAATTATGCAGCAAAGGAAGACAAAATCATGCCGCAGTGCTGACTAAATTATGCAGCAAAGAAAGGCTGCAGCATAAAGCAGTATATTTTCTGATACTTTCTTATTTTCACATTTTTACATATGCTAACAGTCGCTAAAAAGATTTTGCCTTATTAGTACCAGTGTAACATACAAATGCAGCAGTGAGAAAGGTGATCAGTCAATCTTTGCAAAGGGCTGTCCACTTTCCACCAACACAAGCCACATTTTTTAGTAACTTTTAATCCTTTTGAGCTACAAACAATTTATTAGTTATAATTCTCAGATTATGCAGCAGATGTTGTATTATGTGGCAAATATGGCAGAGCCATAACTATATAGAAAACATTTGCAAACTAGGATATTTTGCCACTCATGTTTAAACTGCTCTTGTGGAAAAATGGAGGAGAAGTGCTGATGACAGACACTCCATGGCTCGGAGACAAATGGCTTGCGCTCCACTTTTAAGCATATTTGGGACATTCTGTGATTGGAAACGAATCCCACTTTGTGAATGTATTTTAATGTCAATAACTCATATTAAACCTTAAATAATCACGTGTATCCATTGGTTGAATTAAATAACATAAGCTGCAACTGGTCAGTGAAATGCCAAACAAATACTAAAAATTAGGATGTTTTGTGCATTTTGGCCACACCTCTGACTCCAACCACTGATCCAATCCTCGGGTTATTTCCGCCCTCTGATTCTCTGCTCACAGTTCCCCTACTTTTTCTTCCCTACTTCGACCACTGTTTACAGGCCGCTCTATTACTGCTTCCATGCTTGGGCCGCATGCCAGTCTTAACATACCCTAGCCTTCTCCACCTCCCTGCCTGATTCTTCTGGCTCATATTTGTGCCACAACCTCCTTGCTGATTAGGGTAATTATTACTCGAGGGGGAAGATGTTTATTTAGGGGATGTGGCATTCCCAGCAGAGCTGCTGACTTTGAAACTGGAGAACCAAGTTCGATTATCGGCTTTGGCTCAACATCTAGTGACAAATCACTTAATCTCCCCGTGCCTAAAAAAAAAAAAATGTATCTTGTTTAGTTTAACTGGTGCTCATATAAAGCACTCCAAAACCTTTGGGTCGAGAACGTGCTATATAAAACTGCATTAACATTTTGAAAAAATGTAAATATTGATATGTGATGTTATCGCACTGACGTTGAAGGGGTGCACTGAGGGGCTTGGCATGTTCTCTTTGCTCTGCCTACACACTTCTTGCTGGAGATGGGGGTGGTCAGGCCACCAATAGCGGCTGATACCAGACTCGGTGGTGGGGCGGTGGCAGGAGGGTGGAGGGCGGGCAAATAATTTTCTTTTTAAACTCACCTGTGATGGCCGGCTGCCGCCTCTCCTCCGTCCTCTTCATGCTTTGGCCCTGCAGCAGGATACAGAAAGCAGCAGGAAGCACCCGGCTCCCAGGCTCCCGATAGCCAATCACAACGCTGCAATGCAGCGTTGTGATTGGTCTGAGCGCCCTGGATCGGCGCTCACCCAGGGGATGGGGGCCTGGGCATGTTCTGCATGCAGGCTGTAATGCAGCCTGCATGGAGAATATGGGACGTGCGCATGACTGTTTTGGGCGGCCCGAGAGGGCTGACCAAACAGTCATGTACACTTAGGAGTGGGCAAACCACTCCTCCCCTGCTCCTCTGTCCTCAGAGCAGCCCCGTCCCGCCCAGAAAGCTGCAGCAGCAGAAGGAAACATAAAATGATAATAACCTGAGTTATTATCATTTTATGTTTCCTGCTGCGGAGCAGTGGGGCAACGCTCCTCCGCCTTAGCGGAGGAGGTCTCCACTGCAGGCCACCTCATCTCTTACATGCAAGCTTCAACCCTGGTTATTTGATCCCTTGACACCTTTGCTATGGCGTAAAGGTCTCCCCTGCCAGGCTCCATGCCTGTACATCTGCTTTAGAATTCCTCCAATTCAGTGTTTATTATAGATAGAGACCTCTTAATGGAGCTCAGTCGAAACAGCCATGTTAGTGTACAACAGGTCATGCCCTTCATGAGTTTCTGTTTGATCTAAGAAAACTGCTACAAGGTCTGAGGCACTGCTTGGTATATTTATAAATCAAGGCACTTATCTTATCGTTGCACATTTGTATTCCCATTCTCACCTTTCTTTAAGTAGGTCAACATTTCCTTTTAAAATAGTTTGAAGCTAACAAACCCTGTAGGCACTGGTTTGGGTCTCATAAGCCCTCACACCACACTTCCTCACAATTCCAAGGTGGACCAGCAAGTTAGTTCTTGTGAGGAGCCCAATTCTTCTGTCCTGCGACATCAAGGGCAGGACCCTAAGGCGTATTGAGGCATCGCCCACAAGGCTTGGAGTGAATGGTCTGGACTGGTCCCAGGTTTATGTTTATTCATCCTCGCATCAGCAAAGCTACCGTGTACTTGCTGGGGGTTAGTGAAATGAAGCAATATTTTCAATCTCTTAGAAATATAAATTTAAAATAAGATCACCCTCACTGAACATGAGATCAGATCCAGACGTTTGAATGAAAGGAATATACCCTTTGCCACAATGGTCTTTAAAGGTTCCCCTACGATGGAAATGTTAAAATGTACTTGAATTCCTTCTTAGGAGTTATAGACAACCTGGCATGCAAGTACAGTGCGCACCAAGTATTAGCAAGGCTGTTACAAATGGCAACTGAAGAACGTGGAGCAATGACCAGCTCCTTTCAGGCCTACTAAAACCAGCACAGTATTTTACAAGGCATTCTGCCCACGGGCATCAGTAGAATTCTATCTTTATTGCATTTTTAATAAGAACGGTAACCCCATCTGTGCCAAGCCACACTCATATTAATGGTGGAGCTCTACTGGTAAAATGGTTGGTCAATTCAATCGGAAATGCATGAAAGCGGAGGAAGAAAATAGTTGTCAGTGGAGAAAAAAAAAGTGGGTTCAAAAAAACGCAAAGTCTGGCAATTCACCTAGGCATATGGGATCCACCAAGGAGGGGAGGGGCGGGGCCGCTTGAACAATAAGGTTGGAGAGCTGAGATACAGCAGGCAAGGGACACCGAGAGCGCTAAACCTACCAATGATGATGTTTTTCATTGAACAGATCTATGACACCCTGAGGGATGTGAACGCCATCCTCCTGGAGCCAAATCCAATGGTGCATGTGAATGAGGAATCCGGTCAGAGCTCAGGGGCTCCAGATGGGATTTCTTTGATTTGTGAAGTCTAAGCATCTCATGAGCAGGTCACAGTCCAGTGGCTACTATGGCGTGCACTATTTGTCACATTATAAGCAGGCTTTACACTACGAACAATCTGTTCTCTTCCTTTTAAACAGAAGGGAGCGCGCAAAACGTGAAGTTTCGCTTTGGTATATGCCATTTCTCTCTGGGCGAAGCACAGATTAGCAGATATATGACAAAAAGCAAACAAAGAACATACATCGAGTCAAATTATTGGATGTAACGTTCAAAGGCAAAATGCGTTTTTATTATTTTTGTGTGTGTTGTAAAAATATGCAAAAATTGAAGAAAATTGCATGCTTCAAATAAGACAACAGCTAACTTTTTTATACTCGTCAAAGTAAACTTTCTAGACGCCTCACAGTGCACTTTAACTAAGCTGTCTCTAGCTTACTCTAGCTCCTTGTCTTGCCATTTTTTTTGTATTGGTCTGGTAAAATGTCCCTTTGTAGTATTACCGCTGCTGATTTGTGTCGGTCCAATAAGCCAATAGTTTCAAATGTGGGTTGAGACCTAGGAGTAGTGATTCTTTGAGATGGTAGGGGATGAAATCAGAGGTTTTCATTCGTTTCCGCCTGTGATTCGATAATACATAGAAAGGGCTTTGTGCATCCCCTATGTTGCATTTGCAACTGTGAGCAAAATACTGGGCCATATTATCAAGAACGGCGATAACATTATCGCCGCTTTAGCGGCAGGAAACTGCCGCTAAAGCGGAGATAAGGGAGCTTGATAATATGCCCTATAGAACTCCAAAAGAAGCCCAGGTTTGATGTCCTTCACACCAGAACCTGGGTTTCTATTGAATTCTATAGGCATATTATCAAGCCCCTTATACCGCTTTAGCGGCAGTTTCCTGCCGCTTAAAGCAGCGATAATGTTATCGCCGTTCTTGATAATATGGCCCAGTATTTTTTACATACGATTTTATTTATCTTCTAATGTGTGTAGCTCAGTTTTAGGTCTGGCCTAGAAAATGCAACGTTACGATATTGTGAAAGGCGTCTAGAGCAATAGGCAATGCCAATAGTTCTGATTATTTCCTAAGTGAAAGTGCTTCTTCATTGACTGAAAAATGTGTACGTGTAGGTGTATGTATCAGTGAGTGAGTGAACGTGCTATAGTACCGAAATGCAAGATAATGTCTACCCACAAGGTTACCTGCATCAGGGTATCACACTCTTCCACTTACTTTTATAAGATGAAGGAAATATGCAGTTCATTAGTTCATTGCAAAAATAGTTTCCCCTACAACAAAAAATGATTTTCCAGTGAATGTTTGCCCTTCTACAAATGCGGTGGATCTTAGCCCATGCTTCCTCACATTCTGCACCACAGGAATCCAGACCTTTCAAGAGTAGGACAGATGTGTATGTGAGTTTGGGAAATATATTATGCATTGTTTGTAAAGACTCGCTAGCTTTCCAAGAACGTTCATCTCACCCTCCCCAAGAACATTCCACTCGCGCATTTGCTTATTTATTTTTAATATTATCTTATATTAAGTTAGCCATTAAGCACATATTCAATGGAATGCATTACCAGCAAGAAAATTCAATTTGCATTACTCCCACATGACATATATATGATAAGGTCAGCTGTTCTACACGCTGCGTTAATTTACAATCGAAATTTGCGTCCCATAAGAAGTATGTTGCTTGGGCGTCTTCTCTTTAGTCATAAACCCGCATCTATGAAACTTTAAATCAATAAAATCAGTTAGGCTCATTGAGGCTGCCTTATTATTTTCATCCTGCACAACTAGCTGACTGTTGAAAAAAATCAACACTACTTTTCTTCTTTGCATATAGACCTTTCCCAAAGATGTGTCCCGAATTCAGTCAGATACTCTGCAAATAGTATTTAGTAAAAAAATTATATTTCAACCTATAAGCAAAACCATAACTTAGGCATTGCATTCTTCACAAAACTTCACAGTAGCAACACACCTATTGAGTCTCTGAGTTTGCCTCTATGTACCTCTTCATTCACCATTGCTATATTTCTGTTCGAGCCCTTGTATCCAATCTCTATCTACGAAGGCACACAGTTTTTAAAGAACGTTGTTGCATCACATTGTCTGTATATCATTCATTCGTAGGTGGGTATTCATCAACCATTGTTGAAATGTTGGTCTACAGTTTCTCCCCAGATCCCAGGGATAATTTGTTTGGTACCCGTAATAGCTATCTGAGCCTATGTAAAGACTTACTTAGGGCCTGATTTAGAGTTTGGCAGATGACCGTCTTGTTTGTGATGGAGAACCCCGCCTGCCAATCTCTAAACTCTAAATCAGGCCCTTAGTCAGTTTCTTCCTGCAATAGTTCGTGTGGTAATAGTATTCACGCACCGTTCTCATCCTAAATGCATGTTTGATCCTTACCAGAGCCTTGGACCTGGAATCTCTGAGGCTGGAGCATTTCCAAATGATGTTCATCAAATCCCCAAAACACTGATTTGAATGACTAGCCACTTTCATATATTTGTAGTCTTTTTCCCTGTAATGGTTCTCCTGAATCCAATACCATAACTGTATGAATTTAGTTTGGTGAACCTTAACATGCTGTTGTTGTGACTTTCCAGTACCGACTGTCATTGTGAATCCCAGACTGCGTAATGTGCCATTAATTCATAAATATATGTTTTGAAAATTTGTTGGCCATGGGAAATTGAATACCCATATTTCTTAACTGCCTTCAATACCTATTTTTGTTGTAATCTTATAAGTATGGAGTTTGTGCTTATGAAAAACGTTGTTTTGCAAATTTGTAAGGGTTTTTTGTGGGAAAGTGAAGTGAACCCAAAACACCCATGGGGAGACTTAAGATTACCTGTGACACCATTAAAATCCTGGACTATTTCATGAGGGCACCTTCATAACCTATAGCATTATAGAAACATATGTGTAAATTGTGCTTTAAATTGCACAATTTGGTTACATTTTCCAAATATTTTCTAAAGTAGAAAGCCCTCAAACACTCCTGGAGGAAGCTGAGCTTGCTCGCTGCCCCATTCAGCGCAGAGAATATTGATGCCCCACCACTTTAACAAGTTCACTAGTTGTCGCTTTATGTTTCTTTCAAGGGGGTCTTCAGCTCTAGGTTTTGCGCCCAATTTCATATTCCTCCAGATTTGGTTAATCTGTTCAGAGTCTGCCTCTCCTTTACCTTATTGTGAACCATCATCCAATGGTGCCACCCTGCTCAGCATATGTTGCCTTGCCTTAATGCAGTCAAGCACAGTGTGCCTAAAAGTGATTGTGATCAAAATATGCGTTCTAAGGTGTATGCATTCTGTCTATCAGGCTCTGCATCTGTTATAAAAATAGGTCTGACAAAATGATTTATTTTTGAAAGCTATGAGTAGACAAACATGATAACAGCGTGCCATATTGATGTTGTTTCCATATGCCAAATGCCTCTACTGTGAGCAACACAATGCTTAAATTGAGCTCACACTGTAAACATTACCTTTGAATATATATTAACAAAAGGGAACATGAGGAGTGTTCCTAAAATACATTTCAATTGAAATACATCTCTGAAGGGCTGAAAACTGAAATGGTATCAAAATGTATCCAGCATTCATTTTTTATAAACATATGTTATTGTTTTTATAGAACATACAAGGCGCACTATTCACAAATATATATCAGTGATTAGATTTTGAGTATGCATGCTACCGACAATCCACAATGTGTGTCTATACCGGACTCAGTTCCATTCTCTTTGGATAATTTTATTAACCTTTTCCGCTAATAACATTGTTTAATTGCATTTCGGTCTTCTCTAATGAACAGAGATATTTAGGCAATTCATAAACCATGTCTCAATTACGAGTTGCGGCCCCAAATCAAGTGCAATCATCTATATCCCCAAGTCCCGCCTCATCACCTTTTCCGAGGGGATATTGAGTTCTTACTCATGGCTAACAGGGACCCTTCTGTGCTGCGTCGAGGGTCTAGATTTAATTTGTTTGTGAATGATCAGCCCTTTCCTGCTGATGAGCTGGTCACTAGACAGCAATGCATGAATACCAGTGCAGACCTTTTTTCAACCATTATATTTTCAACACAGTTTTTAATGAAGATTGTTTTCCAAGGTTCATTTACTAATATCTTTACTTTATTTAGCACCACAAAAGAATTCAGCAATTATTTCTGATCTAAGAAGAGCACCATTTGTAGTTTTCGCCACCAGAGAGAAAAGACCTTTTGTGGGCTTACCAAACAATTACAATCGGCTTACAGCCCTTGAATTGCTTACCATTGGTTGACTTTATTGACACCTTCATTTGTGTTTCTTATTAGTTAGAGTCCAATATGGGACAGGGAGCCCTGGTTTTATATTCTTCAACTCCTTCTCACATTTGTGAAGAGGTCAAATGAAGGTGGCAGTAATAGCCGAGTTTTCAGGCCTGTCCTGAAACTGCATGTGGTTTTTGGCTGCCTTCAGGGCTGGATTCAGTGGGTTACACAGCTCGGGGCACGCTACTTCTAGGGGTGGGTGATGAATTCCGCTCCGCCAGCGGAGTTCGCAGAATTTCGACCACTCCGCGCTCCCTGCAGAGCACCGAAAAACTCAGTGAAATGATGCGGAGCAGAATTTTTTCTCTTGAGTGGCTCACCAACGTTAAGTTGGTGAGCACTCGCGAAAAAAAAACGCGAGCTAGACCTCCTCCCAGCGAGATTTCTCAATGTGAGCGGTTGCGACAGGCCACAACCGCTCGCGTAGAAAAATCTGCCACTCGGGTTAAGGAAGCTGCCGCTCGAGTTGATTGTCTACTCCAGCAGCAGAAACCAGCAGTGCTCTCTGGCCTGATGCGTAGTGTCGTTCGTGCTGATTTTACAGCATGGGGCAAACTCCCAGCGCTAAAAACAATGCGAGCAGTGCGACTTAACAGACTCTGCCGCTGGGGGACCTCCACGGAGTGCGGCAGAGTTTTTCTGGCAGTTCGCGGAGTTCCGGGAGTAAAACTCTGCAAACTCTACTCAGGCCTAGTTACTTCCAGCGATCTGCTTCCAGCTTTCATCCTCTTGAATGATTGTTGTGTGATAAGGTTTGCTGTTGATGAGCACAAGTTTCTGCTTGGGTCACAAGGTGTTGCGCATTTTTGCAGGTATCCTGGTTCTTTGACTCAAAATGCCTTGTTGACTGCGCAAAGCATTTTGGCCATGACCCTTGCATTGACTTGGATTAAATGTAGTGATTTCAAGATAAGGATTGGCGTGCACAGGTTCATGCACGACCTGGCTGCCTCATTTCCTTCTGCAACTTGTCATTTTGCTTCTTTGGGAGGCTAGTGTAGACGATGTTGCAATAGTCCAGTTGTGCCATCACCAGGTCTCTCGTTAACAGAGAATCGTGAACAATTCACTTGTGGCAGTAGACTGTTTACATCTGGATTTGTGCTGTGACCTGAGCTGGATTTATGCCAGGACTTTAAGGTGCACTTTATAGGCCACTGGGGTTGGGGAGGAGTGTTTCACCTCAATAAAAGCAGGAAAATGACCTCTTTCGGAAATCACCATTATTAGCATTGCCATTATTTCACAAAAATGGGGATTTGTCAGTTTACAAATTCATTGCAAAACAATTTGATTTGGTACTCTCATAGATTCTGTCCATCAACTTGTTGTCAGAAAGTGCATTGAAAGGAGTGGGGTGTGAAATTCACATTGCCTTTGCTTAGTTATGTGAATTTTTTGGAAAATTAAAGGTAATTGTGTGAAGTGTAAAAGCAATGTTTGGCGCTATATTTTAGTAGGGAATGTGTCCGCGAGTCCATTTTTGATGCTAGAATGTTTTTTGAGTTTAAAAAAACGGTGCTAAAAAGGCACAAGCACTGCAAACTGCAGCCGCTCACATGATGTGTCATGTATACTCGCCCACTGTCAGTCTCTGCAGCCACGACTAGGCGCAGTCACCATGCCTCCGATAGCTTCACAGTAACACACATCCTTGATTAATCCCTCCATGGAGAACAGTACTGATAATATGTGTATTTGTAGAAATTAATTATAAAAGGTTAATATATTTTTTAATCACCAAAGGCCTAATCTTTTTGATTGAATGTGGCATGCACTTATCGAGACATTCAGTGCTCCTAATTTTTGGGCATTACAAGACATTTTAATGGCTACTGTCACATGAATCTTATTTCATTAAATGATCATAAATGTGTGGTGGAGCTACAAACAGAAAAGGCCATAATGAGGCAGTTGCCGTTAATGTCATTTCTAACTCCACTTTCCTCTAGCTTGGCTTGTTAGGGTATATCACATACCTCCTGGATCTCCTCAGAACGATAAAGAACGGTAAACCTACCATGGTTGGCTGTCTAGCTGTATCAATTGGTGGAAGTCAAAATGAAGGCCTCTGTACCCTGATGACATCACAGGACGTGACGCGACTCACACTTAGACCTACAATGCGAGCACACGTATGTTTATTTTAAAACACTACATTAATAAACGGTCGACACAATAGCATAACAGAAAACAATTGTTGATAACAAAGGATTGAAAAAGAGTCCAGATGATGCAAATAGCAACACTGCAGTAGGTATTTTTCCCATCCTGCAAGACAATAACCACACACCTGTCCATTAACTCCAGTGTAAACTATGCAGATGTCCTTCATATTTGACTTTCAGCACACTGTCCTGACAGCAAATATGAGACTGACCTAATGTGCTTTTACCTTGAAGTCAAGGCGATGAAATGCATGTTTAAGCCTCATTGGCATCTGTTAGACTTGGCATCCTTGGCGTGGTTTCCCCTGACTTTTTGCCTCTACCGCTTGAATGTTTACTGTGTGCTGGACTTTGTTTTTGCTGGCTTAGATGCTTTAGACACTTTGCCACTGCTGATCAGTGTCCAAGTGCAAGTGCTCCCTATGTAAATTGTAATTATGATAGGTTATCCATGATTGGCATATTTGATTTACTGGTAGGTCCCTAGTAAAGTGCACTGAGGGTGCCAGGGCCTGTAACTCAAATACTACTAGTGGACCTGCAGCACTGGCTGTGCCACCCACACAAATAGCCTTTTTCAAATGTGAGTCAGACCCGCCACTGCAGTGTCTGCACATGCAGTTTTTAACTGACATGTCGACCTGGCAAGTGCACCCCCTTGCCAGGCCCTAACCTTCCCTTTTCTTACATGTAAGTCACCCCTAATGTATGCCCAGGGTACCTCCATGGGCATGGTGCAGTGTTTATGAAAGGTACGACATGTACTGGTGTGTTTTACATGTCCTGATAGTGAAATACTGCCAATTTCGTTTTTCACTATTGCAAGGACTAGCTCTCTCATAGGCTATCATTGGAGCTGCACTGTAACATTTTACATGTGTAACTTTCAATTGGGAACAGCTAGAGATTTGGGGCCACACGTACTAACGTTTTTTGCGGGCGCAAATGGGTTTTAGACCCGTTTGCGACTGCAAAAAACGTGTGGCCCATGTACTAATCCAATTTTGCGAGTCGCAAATCAATTTGCTACTCGCAAAATAGGATTAGCGACTCGCTATTAGGAAGGGGCGTTCCAAGGGCGTCCCTTCCTAATAGCAACTCCTGCCGCCAAATTGTGGAATTCGCTGCCGGAAGAGCTCTCTAGTCAGGTGTCACACTCTCTATTCCGAAAAGCAGTGAAGACCTGGCTTTTCAAACAGAGCCTCCCCTGAGCATTTCTACCCGGTCTACCATCCGTTGTCTCGCCCCGTTATCAGCGCCTTGACGCCCTTGGGCTAAGTTAGCGCTATACAAGATCATATTCATTCATTCTGATGCTATGTATGACTGTTTTGCGACCGCAATTGCGGTCGCAAAACAGTTGCAGTTTACCACCCTTCACAGAACGGTGGTAAACCACTCGCAAACGGGAAGGGGTCCCTAGCGGACCCCTTCCCATTTGTGAGTGGCTCTCAAAATATTTTTTAAGGGCAAGCAGTGGTCCCAGGGACCGCTGCCTGCCCTTAAAAAATGAAACTGAAAAGTTTCATTTTTATTTTTTAACTGCATCCTGCTTTTCTTAAAGGAAAATGGATGCATTTAAAAAAAAAAAAATGCTTTATTTAAAAGCAGTCCCAGACATGGTGGTCTGCTGCCACCATCCCTGGGAGTGCCAGCCATTCCCAATGGGGTCACAAATTGCGACAGCCTTATTAATATGCATGAGGCATGCAATTTCCCCCATTGGGAATCGCAAACAGTGTCTCAGACACTGTTGTGCATCCCAATTTTGGTGGGTCGTACATCTGGCCCTTGGAGTTTGGGCTCTCTGAACTCAGAATTTAATAGCCCACCTTTAAGTAAAGGTGGTTTTAAATTGTGTGCTTGAAAATGGCACTTTTAGAAAGTGGGCATTTTCTTGTATTACCATCTGGTGTACCGCTGCCTGTTTGTGTATTTACCATTTGGTTTTGGACTGACAGGAGCTGGGGATGAGCATTCCCTCTAGACAGTCACAAGGGGGGTTGAGGTGTGTCCTACCTTTCCTGGGTGAGTTATAGCCAGGTTGAATAGACCTTTCTGCATTTAGAGTGGTGGGAGGAATTTTCACTAGTACCTGAATAGGCGGTGTCTGCTCTGCACAATGCTGTTTCCACCTCCTGTAGTGAAGATGGACCAGTGAGGACAGAACTGGTTTTTACTGAGCTCAGAGACTCTTTAAACAAAGACTACAAAGAGAAAATTGGGTATAATTATTGGAACTAAGACCCTAGAACTTTAGATCACTTCTGGAACTAAGAAGACCCTACCAAGAAGAAGAGCTGAAGAGCTGCCAGGAGGAGTACTGCCCCTCTGCTGTGTGTTGCTTTGTTTAGTTGGCAATTATAAACTAATGGGGTAACCCAATCACTGTCCGCGGACCTGGGTATCATATAGTATAGAGAACGGATGGTCCTAGACTCTTTTATCACGCATCAAGTCAAAAACATTTATGATTCAAATACAACTTTCTGCCTACATAAGTTCAGCACATGGTATTTAATATATATAAATATATGTAAAACTTTCAAATATGCACCTAAAGAAAGGAGAAAGCACCAGCTGTTTCTTGAAGAAAGAATCTGTTTTATTCACAGAGCCGTTTTTTCAGGTAAACACATTGCCAAGCAATATAGTGATCAAGCGGTTGCTCCAAAGAAAGGGAAGTAAGGGAGTAGTGCTCGTGTGTGGAAAAGAAAGTAAAAAGGTCACAGAGTGAGAAAAATTCAAAAGGACGCAATTACAACAATTATTATGATCTGAATTGGTTGTAAGTAACATCAGCACCAGTCAGTTGTGGCCTGTCCATCATTTGTCATTTTCATTAATTTAAACAATTTTCAAAAATAGCAGAGAAGTATCATCTGTTGGTTGGACGGGATAATAGTGACATGTGGTACAGGCTCCAAAAGGGAGATAGATGAATGTCGACGTTTCGACCTGACTTGGTGCGTAGAGAGTATTTTAATCCTCTTCTTGCGGGTCTTCCTCAGGACAGGGGAAGAAAGGGAGGCAACCTATAGTGATAAGCATGAAAAAAGGGGGTTGTGAATACCATAAAGTAATTAAACTGATGGAAAAAGGGACCTAAAACGTGCCTTAGTCACTGACCTGCTGTAGGTGCCTGAAGTTTGAGGGCCCTGATTACAGCTCCCGGGGGTGGGAAGTCTGTAAAGGGAATTTAAGGTGCATATTAGATTACCCATTCTGTACTAGTATTAATCAATGAGACTGATAAATCCAATGCCCACTTACCCGCATCATAATTGTGGTGTAATGTAGTATAATCCAATGAGGGCGTGTCCAAAACCCTATAACACAAGCCAACCAAAATACTGTGTTACGAAGGAAATTAAATCCTTAAGCAAGGGGAAACCAATCACCCTTGTTCATCTGTAATACAAAAGCGAACAAGGCCAAAATGAATACGAGCCCAGTTTTGTAATATGGAGCAGCAACATAAAGTTCACCGCCTCATGGGGATGTAAATACCTGGAAAATCTGATTCTATCAGCCCGGGCGATTCTAGTCTTCACTCGTCACAAGATGGCATAAGACTGGCCGACGCGCAGAGTGCCTGTTTTAAAGACACGACCGCAGCGCGTGCACGTCGCGGTGAAGGTGCCGTGATTCACGAGAAACGTCTGCCTGACCTCCAGGTTTTCGCATCAGGAAACGCCAGGGAGAGTGTATTGAAGGACAGACTCAGGGAATATTGTGCATATAATTCAGCAAGTAATTCAATTGAAAATCGGTACAATATTTCCCAATGGCAATATGGCAAAAGTCAGTGATCCCTCAAAATTGGAATGCATTGCAATACAAAAAGACATACAATGACAGACACAAAATACAGTACATAGTAATACATAGAAAAATTATATAGATTGAAATATCAAGCCACCATGCAATAGAGGGCATAATACAAATAAATTCCCATTGTATGGATTACACAAAGAAATACAGTGTATGATACAAATGAACAGTGTGGAAATGCTGCGTGAGTTAAAAACTCATTATATACATGTTTAATGCAATCGGGTTAAAAGATGTGGTCAAAGAACACATATACATCATAAGAAGGAGACATACAGTAAAGGGATGCATACGCCAGCTATAAAATAATTGGCAGGCTCTCAGCCATTGTTCAATGCCACGACCAGTTTGGCAATTTCTCATATTCATTCAATCCCCTCAGTACATTATCAAAAACGTGTATCCATTTACACTCTCTTATGCTCATGGTGCTGTCGAAGTTGCCCCCCCTTGGGTTGATCTTCACTTTCTCAATAACCCACTACTGAAGACTCTCAGCCGAGTGCCCGAATGTGGTGAAATGCTCAACAAGGGGTGCACCCTGTACCTTACAGCGTATACGGCTGTGATGTTGCAATATACGGGCTTTCACATTCTGTACAGTCTGTCCAATGTATAGGAAATTGCATGGGCAGTTTATTGCACATATTACATCCATGGAATTGCAATTGGTGTGGTCCTGTAGTGTATGAGTGTAATTGTTGTGTGTAAAGTGCTTAATCTCCTTGGTCATTGGGCAGGCCTTGCACTGTCCACATTTGAAATGCCCATTTACTGGCGGGATGTTCCAAAGGGGAAGTTGGTTGTCTCTGCTTTTGGTAGGAAGTAATGATTTCACCACATGGTCTCTCACGTTTTTGCCTTTCCTAAACGCATGCATGGGGGCTTCAGCAATCCGTATCTCATCAGCCACAAGGTGCCAGTGGTGATTGACAATCTTTCTGATGTCATTGCTCTTGGTGCAGAATGTGGTTACAGAAACCAGGCATTCTTGTTCTGGACTCGCCTTTTGTTTGGGTTCTAAGAGGTATTCTCTTTGACAAAACCATGCCCGTTTTCGGGCTTTCTTCAGTAAACTCACCGGATAAACCCTTTCGGTCAAGCGAGTCATCAGGTTGGCCGATTCCTCGAAAACGTCATGTTTCTTGGTACAATTCCTCCTTAACCTCAGGAACTGGCCAAAAGGTAAATTGTCTCTGAGGTTACGGGGATGGTGGCTGGAGTATCTTAGGAGAGTATTTCTCTCACTGGTTTTTCTCTATAAAGTGGTATGTAATCTACCCTCATCTGCTCTGATCGAAATGTCAAGAAAATGTATCACTTTGTTGTCAAATTCAAGTGAGAATTGGATGTCGTTTGATTTGGCATTGAGCCAACGGTGGAACTCTGTGAGTTGTTGCTCATTGCCCTGCCATATCATCATCACATCGTCTATATAGTGTCTCCAGATTTCTATACAGTCTCTGTATGGATTCTGGTCACTCAAAATGGGAGTGTGTTCATAGTTATCCATATAGATGATGGCCAGGTCCGGTGCAAAACATGCCCCCATAGCCACCCCTTTAGTTTGGAGATAATAGTCTCCCTGAAAAAAAGAAAAAATTCTTCGTCATAGCGATCTCCAATAGATCTACCATGAATTCGGTGGGGACCTGGAGTGATCTAGGTCGGGCTTCCAGGGCTGTCCTGATGATGTCGAGAGCTATCCTCTGTGGGATGCTTGTGTACAGGGATGTTATATCCATTGTGGCCAAAATTTGGTCATTTGGGTTAAAAGGTCGACAGTCCACCAACTTGATGGTTTGCATCTTGTCCCTCAAATAAGCTGTGGTATTTTCTGCAATCGGTTTTAGAAAAAAATCGATATATTTACATAATGGTTCAAGCACCGAACCACATCCCGAGATGATGGGTCTCCCAGGTGGATTGGACATGCGTTTGTGGATTTTGGGCAGTGTGTATATTGTTGGCATCCTCGGTTGCTGGTTATTCAGATATACATGCTCATGGGTGGACAAAAAACCTTCCTCTAATCCCTTGTTGGTGATATGCCTAATAATGTCAGCAATTTCTCTCGTTGGATCAGCTCTCAGTTTTGTGTAGTTTTCTTGTACCCCTAATTGAGCAAGGGTCTCATTCTTGTAGTCATCCGTACTCTGAATGACCATAGCCCCTCCCTTATCTGCAGGTTTTATAACTATGTCCGTGTTGTTCTTCAGGGATCCCAGGGCTAGGCGTTCTGTTCTCGAGATGTTATATTTAACATACTGTCTTTTTGATACAGAATTCATAATGTCCCGCAACACCACCTGCTCATAGGCCAAAATCTTATGGGACATGAGTTGGGATGGTGGGGTAAAATTGGATGGTCGTCGTAGGCCTGTGCTGGAAAAAGTAGGTTTGAAAGGGATCTTATTGAAGTAATGTTTCAGGCGTATTTTTCTAAAAAACTGGTTTAATTCAATCTTTAAATTGAAAGTATTAGGCAAAGTTGTGGGCACAAAGTAAAGACCTTTTCCCAGTACATTTTTCTCCTCAGGTTTCAAAACATAATCAGATAAGTTAATCACTGGGTTCTCTGATGTGTTAGTCAAATGGTTCACCATCTGTAATGTTGACGTCTGGTTTGTATCTCCCCATGCGTTTCCTGCTGGAAATGTACTTGTTTCCTGGCTCTGGCCCTGCCTCTGTTCCAGGTTGGTTCTCTCGAACCCCTGGGTCGACCCCAGGGTTGCCCTCCTCCCCCTGTAGTCCAACCATTGTCCCTCTCCTAAAAAAGTTTGTTGGTCAGGATATGAGTGTCCCGGGGTGTACGGGCCTGTGCTGGTCCCTGCCCTCTCAGTCTCGCTATCAGACCCACTCGCTGCAGAGGAGTCAGAGAAAGTGGTATACCTCCTAAAACCCCCACGACCTCTAGTCGAGAACCTTACCTGCGTGTCCTGTTTGTAGTATCCTTTCTGCAGGTAAGGGTAGGTCACTTTCTTGTCATAGAATTTTATGTCTCTCGCTAGCTTGTCTAGCTTATTGGTCTGTGTGTATGTATCAAAGTCTCTGACCGTTCTTTCAAGATGCTCCAATGCTTCTTTTGCATTGGTCAAACCCTTGTCATCAGTGATCTCTTTCTTTAGATCTGCTATCTCTTTCATTAACCGTTTCACTTCTTCTAAGGCTGTTCTCTATCCCGAGCACCATCCAGTGGCGGGAACAGTTATTAGAGACAAAACTAAAATTTTCTTTAAATTTTGGGTTGTCTACGAAGATAGCTGGCTCATTCCTTACTTGTAGACCCACAGGGATAACATTTGCCTGTAGGTATTTAGTCAAGACATGGCCATGTAGTCTGGTTCTGATCAACTTCTCTGATCTTTCCAATTTGTTTATTTTCTCATTCAATGTAAGGTCTATGCTAGGTGTGGCTGGACCTAAGAAGCTAGCCCCACGCTGGACCTGTAGTAGTCGGTCAAAATAGTCCTCGCTATATGACAGAGTTTCTCTCTTAGACATATCATAAACTTCCATACACACTCGTGGTATTGTAAGTAAAGAAGTACATAAATACAGTGATATGTACAATGTGCACAAATATCCAACATAAAATATTTAACACACAACACAACATGAATTCAGTACATAACATATAAATACCCTCACAGGAGAAACCAGCTCAAGATAACCTTTATAAGCTAATGGGGTAACCCAATCACTGTCCGCGCACCTGGGTATCATATAGTATAGACAACGGATGGTCCTAGATTCTTTTATCACGCAGCAAGTCAAAAACATTTATGATTCAAATACAATTTTCTGCCTACATAAGTTCAGCACATGGTATTTAATATATGTAAAATTTTCAAATATGCCCCTAAAGAAAGGAGAAAGCACCAGATGATTCTTGAACAAAGAATCTGTTTTATTCACAGAGCCGTTTTTTCAGGTAAACACATTACCAAGTAATGTAGTGATCAAGCGGTTGCTCCAAGGAAAGTGAAGTAAGTGAGTAGTGCTTGTGTGTAGAAAAGAAAGTAAAAAGGTCACAGAGTGAGAAAAATTCAAAGGGACGCAATTACAACAATTATTATGATCTGAACTGGTTATAAGTAACATCCGCACCAGTCAGTTGTCGCCTGTCCATCATTTGTCATTTTCATTGATTTAAACAATTTTCAAAAATAGCAGAGAAGTATCATCTGTTGGTTGGACGGAATAATAGTGACATATGGTACAGGCTCCAAAAGGGGGATGAATGTCGACGTTTCGACTCGACTTAGTGCGTAGAGGGTATTTTAATCCTCCGCTTGCGGGTCTTCCTCAGTACAGGGGAAGAAAGGGAGGCAACCTATAGGGATAAGCATGAAAAAAGGGGGTTGTGAATACCATAAAGTAATTAAACTAATGGAAAAAGGGACCTAAAACGCTTCCTTTCAAAGGAGTTGTTGGGATGTAGTGGCAGAAGCTCTGTCCAGCCTATGGTGATAACAAAGAAGATTCCACCAGACTGAAAAAGAAACCTTAGTGGCATCCTTCCAGTTAGAGGTAATAACCTGAAAGGCAATTGCAATTAACAAATCCACAAACTTGCCCATCCTGTGAGCACCTAACCAATTTACAGAATTGCTGCCAAGAAATATGGAGTAGATATCAAAGGGAAAGTTGATAGAGCAAATGGAGGTGATTGATTTACAAACCTTGATCCAAAAAGCGGAAATGCTAGGGCAAAGAAAAAAGGAATGAAGGAAGGAGCCAGGGGTGTTTTTGCAGGACCAACAGTTGGGGGACAAGTCGGAACTGTACTTGGAGAGGGATAAAGGGGTTAAAAACAACCTATGATATAAATAATAAAGTGTTTGGGTGGTACTAGCAGTGCAAGAGGTGTGGTGTATTTGTGTCCAAAGAGAGTTCCATACGTGTAGAGAGAGGGTACGCTGCAAATCTGACTCCCACAATAGTTCAATTTTACTCTTAGAGCGATTGGGAAGAGAGAAATGAAGATATTTGTAGATATGAGAGGCCCGAACTGAAAGAGAAGTAGAAAGAGGTTCTAATAGGGGGTCAGATGAGGAGGAGAGAGACCCAGAGAGAAGAGAAAACTGATGAGTTAAAAGCAATCTCAAAGAGTCATACCTAAGAAGTGAAGAGGCAGGCAGGCAAAATTTGGACTGAATTTCCTAAGACGATAGGAAATGAGTACCCAGTATTAAATGTTTAACCTGAGTGATCCCTTTAGCTGCCCAATCTTTCCAAAAATTTAGAAATGGTTGGGGAATTAAATGAGTGAGGAGGATGAGTGAAATTAGCTAACGAAGAAAAAGAAAACGGCTGAACCAAGGATTCCTCCAATCTGTGCCAGACCGATACAGGGGGTTCTTCCGAGGAAGATAGATAGGGCAGCATTTGACGAATTAAAAAGGAGGAATGATACTGGCAAAAATTGGGGAAATTAACACCCCACCACCCCCGTCCTTAGGAGCAGACAAGAGGGACAAAGAGATGCGGGCTCTCCGGTTATTCCAGAGGAATTTACTCAAAACACCGTTAAGATTCTTGAAAAATTTTAATGGGAGTTTCACAGGTAACATGGACAACTAAAAATTGATAACTGGAAGCATCATCATTTTGATTGAGTCCAGTCTGCCCCACCAGGACAAAAATAAGGGAGGCCATTTCTCTGTCATGAGGGTCACTTTTAATAAAACATCTTCCAAATTAAGCTGAACAGTTCTAACAATTGAAGAAGAATATTTAATCCCCAAGCAAGAGATGCTATTAATTGTCCATTTGAAGTCTGTTCCAACAAACATACTTTTTAAACAATATTTGTTTAATGGAAGAACTTCGGACTTGGAGAAGTTTAACTTATATCCTGACAAGGCGGCGTAGGAAGATAAAAGATCCGTAAAAGCAGGCAAAGAAGTAAGGGGATCAGAGATATACAGCATAATGTCATCCGCATAAGCAGTAAACTTGATTTCAGTAGCCTTATGTGTAAAACCCCGAAAGGCGGGGGAATGTCGCAAAGAATGGAGAAAAGGTTCAAGCGATAGAATAAAGAGCAAGAGCAAGGGTGAAAGAGGGCAACCTTGACGGGTACCCCGTTGGAGGGTAAAATAAGAAGATTGAGATCCACTAACAAAAACTGAGGTGATTGGGGAGGAATATAACAAACTTATAAAGGACAGGATAGCGGGACCAAAATCATGCCATTTAAGAGCATGCATCATAAAAAGCCAATGAATGTGATCAAAAGCTTTCTCCGCGTCGAGTGATATGGCTGCAACAGGGGAGGAACTCTTAGATGCAAGATGTTTGATATTTAGAAAAGTTCTGGAATTGTCTGCCAATGTTCTTCCCTTAACAAACCCTGTCTGCTCAGAACCAATCAAATCCGAAATTACCTGATTGATACGTAGGGCCAGCACCTTAGTAGAAATCTTACAATCCAAATTAATTAAAGAAATAGGGCAATAATTAGCACAGGAGGGGGGATCTTTATCTTTTTGGGGGATTAGACAAATCATGGCTTCTACAAAAGAGCCGCGGGCTTCATTGTGAGACACAAAGTGCTGAAAAAGAGAAAGAAGATGGGGAAGAAGAGTTTGTGAGAAACAAGAATAGAATTCAGCAGTAAAGCCATCCGGCCCAGGGGCCTTATCCCTAGGTAGCTTGGCTAGGGCTATCTTAATCTCAGATAGGGACAAGTCTTATCTAAAATAGAACAGTCTGGGGAAGGGGAGGAGCGCAGAGGCAATATAGCGAGGACTATATTGACCGACTACTACAGGTCCAGGGTGGGGCTAGCTTCTTAGGTCCAGCCACACCTAGCATAGACCTTACATTGAATGAGAAAATAAACAAATTGGAAAGACTAGAGAAGAAGTTGATCAGAACCAGACTACATGGCCATGTCTTGACTAAATACCTACAGACAAATGTTATCCCTGTGGGTCTACAAGTAAGGAATGAGCCAGCTATCTTCGTAGACAACCCAAAATGTAAAGAACATTTTAGTTTTGCCTCTAATAACTGTTCCCGCCACTGGATGGTGCTCGGGTTAGAGACAGCCTTAGAAGAAGTGAAACGGTTAATGAAAGAGATAGCAGATCTAAAGAAAGACATCACTGATGACAAGGCTTTGACCAATGCAAAAGAAGCATTGGAGCGTCTTGAAAGAACGATCAGAGACTTTGATACATACACACAGACCAATAAGCTAGACAAGCTAGCGAGAGACATAAAATTCTATGACAAGAAAGTGACCTACCCTTACCTGCAGGAAGGATACTACAAACAGGACACGCAGGGAAGGTTCTCGACTAGAGGTCGTGGGGGTTTTAGGAGGTATACCACTTTCTCGTACTCCTGCAGCGAGTGGGTCTGATAGCGAGACTGAGAGGGCAGGGACCAGCACAGGCCCGTACACCCCGGGACACTCATATCCTGACCCAAAAACTTTTTTAGGAGAGGGACAATGGCTGGACTACAGGGGGCAGGTGCAACCCTGGGGTCGACCCAGGGGTTTGAGAGAACCAACCTGGAACAGAGGCAGGGGCAGAGCCAGGAAACAAGTACATTTCCAGCAGGAAACGCATGGAGAGATACAGACCAGACGTCAACCTTACAGATGGTGAACCACTTGACTAACACATCAGAGAACCCAGTGATTAGCTTATCTGATTATGTTTTGAAACCTGAGGAGAAAAAAGTACTGGGAAAAGGTCTTTCCTTTGTGCCCACAACTTTGCCTTATACTTTCAATTCAAAGATTGAATTACACCAGTTTTTTAGAAAAATACGCCTGAAACAATACTTCAATAAGATCCCTTTCAAACCTACTTTTTCCAGCACAGGCCTACGACCACCATCCAATTTTACCCCACCATCCCAACTCATGTCCCATAAGATTTTGGCCTATGAGCAGGTGGTGTTGCGGGACATTACGAATTCTCTATCAAAAAGACACTATGTTAAATATAACATCTCGAGAACAGAACGCCTAGCCCTGGGATCCCTGAAGAACAACACGGACATAGTTATAAAACCTGTAGATAAGGGAGGGGCTATAGTCATTCAGAGTACGGATGACTACAAGACTGAGATCCTTGCTCAATTAGGGGTACAAGAAAACTACACCAAACTGAGAGCTGATCCGACGAGAGAAATTGCTGACATTATCAGGATATCACCAACAAGGGATTAGAGGACGGTTTTTTGTCCACCCATGAGCATGTATATCTGAATAACCAGCAACCGAGGATGCCAACAATATACACACTGCCCAAAATCCACAAACGCATGTCCAATCCACCTGGGAGACCCATCATCTCAGGATGTGGTTCGGTGCTTGAACCATTATGTAAATATATCGATTTTTTTCTACAACCGATTGCAGAAAACACCACAGCTTATTTGAGGGACACGATGCAAACCATCAAGTTGGTGGACAATCGACCTTTCAACCCAAATGACCACATTTTGGCCACAATGGATATAACATCCCTGTACACAAGCATCCCACAGAGGATAGCTCTCAACATCATCAGGACAGTCCTGGAAGCCCGACCTAGACCACTCCAGGTGCTCACCGAATTCATAGTATATCTATTGGAGATCGCTATGACAAAGAATTTTGTTCTTTTTTCAGGGAGACTATTATCTCCAAACTAAAGGGGTGGTTATGGGGGCAAGTTTTGCACCGGACCTGGCCATCATCTATATGGATAACTATGAACACACTCACGTTTTGAGTGACCAGAATCCATACAGAGACTGTATAGAAATCTGGAGACGCTATATAGACAATGTGATGATGATATGGCAGGGCAATGAGCAACAACTCACAGAGTTCCACCGTTGGCTCAATGCCCAATCAAACGACATCCAATTCTCTCTTGAATTTGACAACAAAGTGATACATTTTCTTGACATTTCTATCAGAGCAGATGAGGGTAGATTACATACCACTTTATATAGGAAAACCAGTGAGAGAAATACTCTCCTAAGATACTCCAGCCACCATCCCAGCAACCTCAGAGACAATTTACCTTTTGGCCAGTTCCTGAGGTTAAGGAGGAATTGTACCAAGAAACATGACTTTTTCAAGGAATCGGCCAACCTGATGACTTGCTTGACCGAAAGGGGTTATCTGGTGAGTTTACTGAAGAAAGCCCCAAAACTGGCATGGTTTTGTCACAGAGAATACCTCTTAGAACCCAAACAAAAGGCGAGTCCAGAACAAGAACGCCTGGTTTGTGTAGCCACATTCTGCACCAAGAGCAATGACATCAGAAAGATCGTCAATCACCACTGGCACCTTGTGGCTGATGAGATAGGGATTGCTGAACCCCCCCATGCATGCGTTTAGGAAAGGCAAAAACATGCGAGACCATGTGGTGAAATGATTACTTCCTACCAAAAGCAGAGACAACCACCTTCCCCTTTGGAACATTCCGCCCGTAAAAGGGCATTTCAAATGTGGACAGTGCAAGGCCTGCCCAATGACCAAGGAGATTAAGCACTTTACCGATAACAATTACACTCATACACTACAGGACCACACCAATTGCAATTCCATGGATGTAATATATGCAATAAACTGCCCATGCAATTTCCTATACATTGGACAGACCGTACAGAAAGTGAAAGCCCGTATATTGCAACATTGCAGCCGTATACGCTGTAAGGTACAGGGTGCACCCCATGTTGAGCACCACTTCGGGCACTCGGCTGAGAGTCTTCAGTGTTGGGTTATTGAGAAAGTGAAGATCAACCCAAGGGGGGGCAACTTCGCCAACACCATAAGCATAAGAGAGTGTAAATGGATACATGCTTTTGATACTGTACTGAGGGGATTGAATGAATATGAGGAAATTGCCAAACAGGTCGTGGCATTGAACAATGGCTGAGAGCCTGCCAACTATATTACAGCTGGCGTATGCATCCCTTTACTGTATGTCTCCTTCTTATGACGTATATGTGTTCTTTGACCACATCTTTTAACCCGATTGCATTAAACATGTATATAAGGAATTTTTAACTCGTGCAGCATTTCCTCACTGTACATTTGTATCATACACTGTATTTCTTTGTGTAATCCATACGATAGGAATTTATTTGTATTATGCCCTCTATTGCATGGTGGCTTGATATTTCAATCTATATAATTTTTCTATGTATTTGTATGTACTGTATTTTGTGTCTGTCCTTGTATGTCTTTTTGTATTGCAATGCTTTCCGATTTTGAGGGAACACTAACTTGTGCCGTAATGCCATTGGGAAATATTGTACTGATTTTCAATTGAATTACTTGCTGAATGATATGCACAATATTCCCTTAGTCTGTCCTTCAATACACTCTCCCGGGCGTTTCCTGACGCAAAAACCGGAGGTCAGGCAGACGTTTCTCGTGAATCACGGCGCCTTCACTGCGACCTGCACACGCTGCGGTCGTGTCTTTAACACAGACACTCTGTGCGTCGGCCAGTCTTATGCCATCTTGTGACGAGTGAAGACTAGAATCGCCCGGGCTGATAGAATCAGATTTTCCAGGTATTTACCTCCCCACGAGGCGGTGAACTTTATGTCGGTGCTCCATATTACAAAATTAGACTCGTATTCATTTTGGCCTCGTTCGCTTTTGTATTACAGATGAACAAGGGTGATTGGTTTCCCCTTGCTTAAGGATTTAATTTCCTTCGTAACACAGTATTTCGGCTGGCTTGTGTTATAGAGTTTTGGACACGCCCTCATTGGATTATACTACATTACACCGCAATTATGATGCGGGTAAATGGGCATTGGTTTTCTCAGTCTCATTGATTAATCCTTGTACAGAATGGGTAATCGAATATGCACCTTAATCCCCTTTACCGACTACCCACCCCCGGGAGCTGTGATCAGGGCCCTCAAACTTCAGGCACCTACAGCAGGTCAGTAACTAAGGCACGTTTTAGGTCCCTTTCTCCATTAGTTTAATTACTTTATGGTATTCACAACCCCCTTTTTTCATGCTTATCCCTATAGGTTGCCTCCCTGTCTTCCCCTGTCCTGAGGAAGACCTGCAAGCGGAGGATTAAAATACCCTCTATGCACTAAGTCGGGTTGAAACGTCGACATTCATCCCCCTTTTGGAGTCTGTACCATTTGTCACTATTATCCCGTCCAACCAACAGATGATACTTCTCTGCTATTTTTGAAAATTGTTTAAATCAATGAAAATGACAAATGATGGACAGGCCACAACTGAGTGGTGCTGATGTTACTTACAACCAGTTCAGATCATAATAATTGTTGTACTTGCGTCCTTTTGAATTTTTCTCACTCTGTGACCTTTTTACTTTCTTTTCTACACACGAGCACCACTCCCTTACTTCCCTTTCCTTGGAGCAACCGCTTGATCACTATATTACTTGGTAATGTGTTTACCTGAAAAAACGGCTGTGTGAATAAAACAGATTCTTTCTTCAAGAATCAGCTGGTCCTTTCTCCTTTCTTTAGGTGCATATTTGAAAGTTTCACACATATTTACATATATTAAATACCATGTGCTGAACTTATGTAGGCCGAAAATTGTATTTGAATCATAAATGTTTTTGACTTGATGCATGTTAAAAGAGTCTAGGACCATCCGTTCTCTATATTGTTTAGTTGGCCAGCAGCTGCTGCTTCTGTTTGTGGGTAGAGGAAAGGACTGAAACGTTTGCCCTTCTGTGGTATTCTGCTTAAAGAAGAACTCCAAGGGCTTGATGTAGAGCTTGCCTCCTGTTCTGAGGTCTCAGGGACTTCACCTGCAGCATCCTTGAACTCCATTGCTTGGAGTCCTGACCTGCCTTGTGGTGCCAACGTAAGTTCCGGGCCCTTGGAGGTTGTTCCTGCAGCAAAAAACTGCAAAGAACTAAAAGAAACCTGAAAATCTACTCACCGCCATTGCAGCACTTTTTTTTCTGACACAGCACTGCTGTGCAGGAAGAATTTCCATGCACCGCTGCCGTGTGGCCAAAGAATCAAAGCAGCGCCTGTACATGGCTGAAAAATCCACTGCACGCCGAGTCTAGTGCATTGACCTCTGAAATCACCACACCGACTCCGACACAGACCCTGCTGTGCGGCTGAAAGAATCGACGCATCGTGGGACCGCAGCTGAAGAAATTGACGCAACACCTGTTTTGCTGCTGCCGCATCGACCTCCAGCGTGTCCAGATTTCCACACATCGCACCTGTACGGCAAGTTTTCCAACACATCACCCGTAGACCAGAATCATCTTGGAATTGCTGCATCGCTTCCCCTTACAGTCTGGATTCGACGCAGCACTTCTCCTGCGTACAGCAGAACTGACGCATTGCCTCCCCAAAGACTCAGAAACTGACGCATTGCTGTGTTTTTCGACGCTTCCTTTTCTGCAACTGTTTCGCCTTGTGAATTTTGATGCATCGGAAGGCACATTGTGTAAAATTATGCCTCAATAGATTTCTATGGACAGAATTGCTTGAAACCTTTTATAAGTGATATTTTGATATATATGTTGGATTTTTGTTATTTTGGTCTTATTTGGGTTAGTTAAAGATACTTTATTTTTCTAATCTGGTGTTTTCGCTGTGTTACTGTGGGTTTGGGTACAAACACTTTACACATTGCCTTTGGGATAAACCTGTCGGCTCGTGCCAAGCTACCAAGAGGGTGAGCAGATGTTATCTAAAGTGTGTAACTCTCTTACTCTGCCTAGAAGGAAGAGTCCGTACTTGGACTCGGTGCAAGCCACTGCCAACTAGAGAGCCCCATTTCTAACAGCATCTGCTCTCTGTTTTTGCTGAATACAAATGTTATTGGAGCATTTTACATGTATGGAGCACTTAATTTGGGAGGTATACAATGTATTATTTAAAAAAGCAGCAACACCAACACGGTGGGAAAAGTTACTTCTGGGGCACCCCACTGCGCGAGGTGGCAGGTGAATACCAAGAAAAGTATGGAAGGTTAGTCAGGGAGTGAGGAAGTGTGTAGGAGCAAAAAGGATGGCAACGAAAAAGCTGAGTCTTGAGGGCAACACCCCAATAATACCATGATAGTGGCCCACTGTGGAGAAAAGGTTCATGTAAGAGGTTACATAGGCAGGCATGAAGCCTCTGGTGGAGGAGGTGAGACATCACATCCTCAAAGGGATCCTAGTATGACCACTGGGGCTGGGGAGGAGTGTCTCACCCCAAAATGCAAGACCATTATCAGTATCTCCATTATTTCGTAGAAATTAGATTTCGTCATTACCATATTTGTTATGTTTGATCATCAGTTTACAAATTCAATCCAAAACAATTTGTCTCACTCCATAGATTCTGTCAATTAACTTATCAAAAGGTGCATTGAAAGCAGGGTTGTGCTTAAATAGCATAATTTGTCATTGTGTAATTGTGTTAAATTTCAGGAAAATTACGTGTAAAAATGAAAAATGCAAAACTGATATTTGGCACTATATGTTAGCATGAAATATATCCTCACATTCATTTTGGACAAAAAAACGCATTTCACGCTTAAAAAGTGCAAAACAACACAAGCGCCAGAAACAGCAGCTCATCGCCTTCTGGTCATTTGTGTTATTCCTTTTCACCCATGCTAAATTTTTGCCATTTGTAATTGCAAGGTTAGGGATGTGAGGGTTCCTTCCCAGTGCTGGAACCTTCACAGCGCAGGGTGCACACAGATATCTGCTGAAGATAAAGGAACTTTCCCGGCTCTCTTACCAGCTTGATGAGACATCATACGACTCATCTGACCCATTCTTGGTTTGCACAGTAAACCATTGACAGTTGAGGGATCTGGGTGATAGGTAGTTTTTTTGTACGAATAAGAGACTTACCAGCTGCAGATACAGCAACCCAAAATAGAAACTGTATAGAGGAGCGCTTCTCAGGATAGTGCAAGATGGTGCCACCACTGCCACTATAAATTCACAGAAAGCACCCTGTTTGAAGCAGGATAAACTTTGGAAAACAGCCCAGGTGCAATATTGGTTGCTTGATCATCCATACACAACTTCAGACCCCAGGTGAGTTCTGGCCTCCAGTAAACCCTTATGTGAGGTGTATGTGTAAAGTGCATTATCTGCCAGTGTCTTCGCCTCTTGATGCTAGTGTGTGCCCTGTTTTTCTTCTCCATCCATAAAGGAGTGGGGTTCATGCCATGCTAGTGTAATCAATCAATCAATCAATCAGTCATTTGTATAGCGCACTAATCACCCGTGAGGGTCTCAAGGCGCTGAGGGGGGGGTGGGGGTGCAGCTACTGCTCGAACAGCCAGGTTTTGAGAAGTCTCCTGAAGGTCAGCAGGTACTGGGTCTGACGCAGCTGTGTGGGTAGGGTGTTCCATGTCTTGGCCGTGAGGTAGGAGAAGGATCTGCTGCCGGTGGTGGTCCTGTGGATGCGTGGGACGGTGGCGAGGGCGAGGTCGGCGGAGCGAAGCTGGCGGTTCGGGGTGTAGAAGGTGAGACGTTTGTTGAGGTACGCTGGTCTGGCGTTGTGGAGTGCTTTGTGAGCGTGGGAGAGGAGCTTGAAGGTGATCCTCTTGTTGACTGGGAGCCAGTGGAGGTCTTTCAGGTGGGCGGTGATGGGGGTGTGGCGGGGTATGTCGAGGATGAGGCATGCGGAGGCGTTCTGTATGCGTTGGAGTCTTTTCTGGAGTTTGGCTGTGGTTCCTGCGTAGAGGGCGTTGCCGTAGTCCAGTCTGCTGCTGACGAGGGCCTGGGTGACCGTCCTTCTAGTTCCGGTGGGGATCCATCTGTAGATCTTGCGGAGCATTCGGAGGGTGTTGAAGCAGGAGGAGGAGACGGCGTTGACTTGCTGGGTCACTGAGAGCGATGAGTCCAGGATGAACCCCAGGTTGCGTGCGTGGTTGGTGGGTGTGGGTGCAGCTCCCAGGGCGGTAGGCCACCAAGAGTCGTCCCAGGCGGAGGGGGTGGAGCCGAGAATGAGGACCTCTGTCTTGTCTGAGTTAAGTTTCAGGCGGCTGTTCTGCATCCAGTAGGTGATGGCCTTCATTCCTTCCTGGAGGTTGGTTTTGGCAGTGGCGGAGTTCTTGGTGAGTGAGAGGATCAGCTGAGTGTCGTCGGCGTAGGAGACGATATTGAGGTTGTGCGAGCGGACGATGTTGGCGAGCGGTGCCATGTAGACGTTGAAAAGGGTGGGGCTGAGGGAGGATCCCTGGGGCACGCCGCAGATGATCTTGGTGGCTTCAGAACGGAATGGGGGAGGCGGACCCTCTGGGTTCTGTCGGTGAGGAAGGAGGTGGTCCAGTCCAGGGCTTTGTCACGTAATGTCTAGACAGAAGAAGTACTAACATCTGCAAGACGTTTTATTTCTCACTAATCTTAGCAAGGAAAAGCTGTAAGAAAAAGTGCATACAGAACCAAACAGCCATTGGGAATTAGGATGATGGTCTGGGTGTGAAGTCCTTTAAAACTGATTGCTGAAGCCAACGGGTGGTGGCAGAATGTCCTTGGGGAGTTAGTAGACACCTGTTAGCATTTTCCACTAGAAACGAAGCAAAATGAGGGTAAATGTAGGCTTAACAACTGTTGTCTCCCCTACAGTCCCGTGCCCTTTTTAAGAAAAACCCTGATGGTACAGTAGTGAAATGCAGGCATATGCATTCACACACAGCCTAGAACTTTTTTTTTATGTACAGCAGGCTGTAACAATCCAAAAACTACCCTGACCTGGCCCTGGCCCTGAAGACCACCCATCAAACCAATGCCAAAGCATGAAAAAAATACTAACTGAGAGTTCCTGTGGATGTCTTAGTAGGGTATGGATTTGGGAATGATGTAGGTGGGAGATGGACCTGAGTGGTTGTTGGTAAAGCTTGGTCACAATGAACAAAAACATCTGTGAAATTAGAGCCTCGTTTAGAAGCTGACAGGTGGCCAACAGGCCCACTGCAGGACTGGCTGCTGCATTGAGAGATCCCCCACCTGCCTGTTGGGGATATCTTTGCACTATGGCAGATGCACTCTCAGCAAACCTGACTGCCGAGCAGGCTACCATATTACTACAATCCACTCAGAAGTATTTCTTGCTTTTCAGAAACAAACCTCCAAAGCTGGGATTGGTTTCTGAGAAGCAAAAAAGCCCCTGCCATGCAGGAATGCTAGTCCCTGCGCACAAGGGATGTTTCGTTATTTTCCTATATAGGACTGACGTGAGGAAGAATGAGTAGTGACTCGGGTCCTTACAATGCGTTGACTGTCTGTTCAAAGGGTTTCAACACCAAAGCCAGCTCAGACTCTGCTTTCTGAAATACTGTACTTCTGCCACTTGTAAATGGGGTAAGGGGATAGTGGGTTTGAGGGACCAGGATCTCTGCCAATATGACCATAAATGACCTCTTTAGTTGTTCTCAGAGTAAATGTTCTATTGAACTGGATTGGCTTTGTTGGCCCTGGCCACCTTCTCCATGCACACTAAGATGCTTTGATTTGTATCACATGGGATTCTAATTCCTGATTTTGCTACAATAGTTCTCTTCGGGGCTCTTGTGTGGATAAATGGTATGAAGCAGTCCACACTTGGTTGTCATCTTGGATTTCTTGTGACTCAACCTCTGCCATGGCTAAATGATTATTTACGACTTCCTCAGGACCCTTGGTTCAGGGATATTTTATTAGCACTCCCCAAGCTTCCGGCAGCCAAACTCTTGCAAGAAAATTGATATCGGCTTGAAGCAAACATTGTTTGGAACAATTTGGTACACTTGCTTATTTTTTACCCAGCATTCAAAAGCTACTGTCTTGAAGCCTGCGTGGAGATGCGGAAAGGGTCTTTCACAGATGAGTTATGACACAGGCACACTCTTTCAACAAAGGTGGTGCCAGGAGCTTAGGCAATACCCACAAGTGTTGTACATTGTGAACCATGGGGAACCGGAAAGGCAAAGCACAGTTGCCCCGCATTGAAATGGATTTTCGCCAATTTAGGCTAAAGATAATCCGTCATGGCACAGGACTGTTCTTTGCCCTAGTAGTGACTCGTGGAAGTTACTCTTGATATGGAGTGGGGACAAGACTCTCAAGTTAATATGTTTGCAGCTAGTGTGGTGAGTGCACCTGCTCATCTGTAACTATTTGCTGAGCATTTCCCTAGCAAGTTGCCTTTTGTCTCAGTGCCTGCAAAAGTAATACATAATTTTTGTTTATCGTGTGAGATGTGTGGTTCTGGTGCACACGTGACATGCATGTAGATGCATGCGCATATCATGGTCGTGGCCTGCCTTCTGCAGTGGCTCGTTAAAAATGCGATTGTAAATAAAGCACTCCAGATAGCCACAGAAATATAAGGTTCTATAAAGGTAAATGCAGTACTTCTTGGAGAACATTTAATTAGACTGCTTCTGACCAAAACTGGAGTAAGAGGATATCCATCGTAGGACATGAGATTATAAGTCCTGCACTTGATTCCTGACAACGGTGAGCTTCATGATCAAAGAACCTAGCCTCGGAGCCGTCGATCATTGTGGAATCCAGATCACTCTAAACCTTGTCCCTCAGGTGCAGCTATGATGGGGCAGCATGGCTCATGAAGGGTAGTGAGGTGGTTGGCTTGAGCACAATATTCCCCTTTGTGCCTTAGATTCTTTAGGTCAAATTATGTCTTTACCAAGTGTTTCCCATCAGGCACTGGCTTGCAGCATGGATGCACTGAAAATGACGGGTGAGGGGGGGTCTGGAAATGTTTACCAACGTCGTACTCCCCCACTAACTCAACAACCTTGCCATCCCATAAAAAACGAGTTTCCCTACCAATAAAATGCCAAGCATAATACATGTCCCTGGGAATTCTCCAGGTTTATTTTTAATGACGTATCCGCCTCGTTGTTTTTAGCAAGCAAGTATATTCATCTCATCTGGGAATGTGCCCTCTGGGAACACGATGGATAACAAGCGCAGAACAACACATGTCTCACCACCTTCACATGCTGAAGGCTCTCTCTTCCTGGTAATAGGATTCTGAACCAAACAATAAATTGCTTCAGTCGGCACTGGTTATAATGGACAGGAAGGAATAGAAATTCAAGGACATATTCTTATACATACAAATACAACCATAACGCACTTATGGATAACATAAAGAAACATACCTATTACTCCGATGCAGTATTTTTTCCAATTTGTGACGACTTTCTTAATATTCCTAATTTCAGTGTTGTCTATTGTGTTTCAGTGTGCTCACAGTCTCTTGTTGTCCTCTGGATTAGGCAAGAGGTGACATTCCGGGGCAACATAAGGCACCTTAATGAATAAATACCTTTGTAAATTAATTAGTTAGCTTATAAATTATGTAGTTGATGCCACAATCATTAAAACGTTTTTACAGACTTTTCAATTTCCTAAACTCTGAAGTGCTTTTTGGCAATTCATTTGGTCATGATTAACACAAAATTTCGGTGAAAATCCTCAATCTAAGAGTGAGGATACACAACTACAGGCCAAGAGGGACACAGACAAGTTTTCAGAATATGCAGTATAAATATTCATGACTTAATTTTATAGATAAAAGATGGAAATAGGATGGGCCCGAGGGTGTTAGATATCCTGCAAACATGATAGGTTTCCATTATTGAAAATGTGAGTTGTGAATCACTGCAGTAAAAAGTAGTTCCTGTTTCTGGCTTTCTGAAATGCATGTGCTTATTATGTCAGTTTCCTCGCATCCAGTGTCTTGTTATTAAACTAGTTTATTCTTGAATTATTTTTAGCTCTGCTAGGGAAAAACATTGTCAGGGTCAGTGATGGGAAAAATGGGAGATTCATGAAGAGAGCGATAACTTGATGAATTGTTATATAGAATTGTAGATGGGTGACTGTGAGTTACGGGGAATTTTTTCACTGAGGGGTTCTGAGTGCCATCAAATATAAAACTAAAGTGAAGCTCGAGTTGTCTATGATGTCATTGAGAACCCGAGGAGATAAACATCCCTGAAACCCACAGTTGCCCATCTATACTTTCATGTTGTGTATGGCTCCCACCATCCTCCCCCTTGCTTTTAACTGGTACGCAGGGACAGAGAAGTAATGAGAGAGCCATAAAAAACATGGCCTTTACTCCCTGGCTCAAATATCAAAAATGACCTTCCCTGCCATCCTTAAGCAACCCTTTACCTGCCTTCCTTCTCGCTCGTGCAGCTGGGACTTCTGCTTTCAGTCAAAGCAGACAAGCAGTGCTGTGCTGACAGACTCTCGGAGCCCTGTCCGCCTGTCCTGGAAGGCTTTTATGACGTGGCAACAGTGGGTAACAAGTTTTTTATCAACTGTTGCTACCGACATAGCAGTGAGGTACCAGAATTAGAATCTGATGTAAACTAAAGAGGCTTCCTATGGGAGCCATGCATAACAAAATAATTTCTGTAATGAATAAACTATTTGCCAGTGTCCTTTTGGAAAGCAGCAGGACCCTCTGAGCCGTATGTCATTATGAGCAAAGTGTGAATACATACAAGTTTTAAAAGATAAGCTGCTCAACAGGATTCCATTACACACATATTCCTAAGATGATATAGCATGATGCCCAGGCCTTCCAGCCTGAGCAAGTCCTTTGTTGTGCTGCCTTCACTGTTTCTGGCCATATATTTATCAACTAGTAAAGTCAATGGGGTAACCCTGTGTCCCTCAGAACCTGGGCATTCATAATGCAATCTATAGACGGTTCTGTCAGGTATATATATCAAGGCACTAATTATCACTCACTGGTCGACTTATAACACACTCGCCTGCCTTCCTGAAGAAGAAGGTATCTGTCTTTGACCAAAGTTCAGACCTGTGCCCACAAAGTCAAGCCTCTCTGAGTGCCAAAGTCTATTATGCAATAGAAGGGGCGCAAAACATTCTCTCGTGTGACCACCGTAGCATGGAACAAACTACAGTTATAGTTACATTTAATACCAGCTCATCTTGAGTTCAGATATTTATGTAAGATTACTCTTTCCTTCGTGCAGGGCCGGCTTTAGAGCCTCCCCCAATACCATCTCCTCGGATTCCCTCACGACCTCCAGCCAAAGGTGTCCCTCATCTCTCCATAGCCCCTCTCTCACATACATTTCATTTGTTATAAAGCACTGGTAAAGGCTGACTTTACTAATAAGAATGTATGTTTACTCAAACACTTTTCTGCAACATTAGGAATAGATAATGAAGAAGTGGAGGAAAATACATAGCGTCCTAACCAATTTTATGCAGTTTGCATGCAGCTCTTTGATGAAAGTTCATAACAATCACTGTTCTATATTAGGGTTGTATCTTATGAACTGCGTAACAAAAGGATCTCTGTGACAAAAGCAGTAATCCACTCAGCTATCTACATAAAAGATACAGATCTGTGATCTGCACGGTATGCATTCTTTCCAGCAGGCATATTAACCCTCTGTGCTACTTTATGGGGAGTCAACCCTGCCCCTAGACAAACTTCTGATCTCTCTCTAGCAGGAACATTAATCACAAGAGTTATCTTGACATTTTTAATGCTGCCTGAAAACTGGGCCACAAGGAACTCTGCTGAAGGTGTTTTTAAATCGTAAGTTATTGCTGAACAAAACGCCCCCCCCCCCTGAGGTCAGTGCCTCCTCCCAAGGTCAGCGCCCAGTACGGTCGCACCAGTCACACTGCCCTAAAGCTGACCCTGCCTTCGTGGTATGTATATTGATCATAAGCCTTGTTGTTCTGGTGTGAAGAAGCACCATGAAATCCCCTGAGACGCTCATGCACTTTACAGAATGGCATAAAGTTGCATAACAAATGAAACCCATTACTTGGAATACTATGATCTATGAAAGAAGCCACATGTATAACAGCTGTTATGATCAATGAGATCTCACATTGGTCCCGATTAGTTTTAGTTACATGAAGTACGTATGGCTCCACTCCTAAAGTCAATGAGCATTCTGGAGATGGCATGAGAAAAGCATAGACAGTACTCAAAAGTTGTGTCACGAGTAACTACTTTGGAACAGTCATTTTGAGGGGTAAAGAAGACAGAAGCTTCAGGAAAATACCAGTGGAACCTAAACGGCTGCCATTCATACCCATTGATGCATAACGTCTTTCTTTCTTAAATGTATACACTTGTATACACTCTGAGTAGGGTGGAAGCGACCACTGTCAATTTTTGGAAGTAGTCCTGTATCTGTAAAACTCTAATTAACCTCATTAGTTCCTAAACATCTAGTGTAAGGTTATAATGTACATATTTAAGGGGGTGGAGAGGATGGGGTTTCTGCATCTCAACATCAAGTTTCTGGTGGATGGAAAGTAAAGTATGCTAATACATATTTCTGCTACACCTACTGCTGCAGATCACCTACAATGCATATAGTTCACAAGCGTTAGTGTGGGTCAGCCGTTCGCCTTTAATACTAAACCTTGTGTAGATACCCATGGCTGTGATTTTTGTGAATACCCAAAAAGTCAGAAATCTATTAAAAAAGTTAGGGAAATCGATGGTGTGTAGACACCCAACATTTTAAAAGATGTTTGTGAATTGGCCCAAATAGCAGCAGAGGGGTAGGGAAATATTGATGACGTCAAACACATGCAGTTCTTACAGTTCTTTCTATGTTCTCAAATGCCAGAAGAAGAAGAAAACGGAGTGAGAAAAAAGACAGAATTGGGCATATGCACGTTAAGTGTCAAATAAAGGAGTTGCATTGCAATTTTAGACTAGTGGAAAAAGGAAAGCAGATCTTTCTAAATTGAATGCTAGATAAATAATTAAGGCCAGATATTTTTGAGCTATTCAATATATATGCATTCAAATTAGATTCCATGCAATATACGTCACAAATATTGGACTGTTCCTAAAATAAAGTTCACGAATATTGATTGAATTGTTGACATTGCATTATGACCAGCTATTTTTTTCAGAGTATAAGCACAGATTGTGAAATGTCAGTCTTTGAACACCATTCATGTATTCAAATTATTATGGGCTTTGATGAAGTGAACATTTTTCAATAAACACATGTTGGCTATTAATGTATATTATGAAACATTCCACTTGAAGTGCAAGATTGACTATCCAAGATACCAACTAAAGATCAATTATTTCATGTATAGAAGCTCTGTTTCACTAGTGTGGCACTGTTAAAATTTACAAATTGCTTTCTTGTGGAATAACCTTATAGCTATTTGTGCTTTTAGAGTGGTCATAGGCAAATCACCTTTTGAGCTATTTATGGGACAGAAACCAACTACCAGGTTGTGGTGGTTAATTTGGTGGCAAGAAAAGAAGTACATGCCTGGGGAGGATGTTGATTGTAAAGAGACAGGGCAGAAGTAATGAAGGAAAATGAGGGAATACATGGATAAGAAGAGAAGTGGTAGTGACAGTAACAGTGAAAGGAGAAAGGAAATAGCTGAAGGGCAGAGTAGGCCAGATGATGAGAATCAGAAATCCCAGTCTTACAGAATAAGTATCACATGTTGGTCAGTGTCTCAATTGTTGGTGCAAGTTATGAAGTCAGCTGATAGGGTGAAGCTCAGTAGAGAGTGGATTTTAAGAAAGATATCAGCATGTCATGATGCAAAGCATGGAATAATTGAAAAGAGAGAAGGAAAAGAAATCTGAGGATAATAACGTATTTGGGGACATCGGAGTTGAAGATGAAGGGGGGTGTAGTGTAACGCTCTCTCTATCAAGACAACATCAATCTTCTAAAGATTTATTCACAAAAATGACCTAAGCAACAGTTCCTCAGCTTGGCTCCCTTCACCTGATCCTCATTTAATTTCAAGCATGTGCAAAAATGAATCGGAATGTGGAGAAGTACAACTCAAGTAAGGTGCAAATCCAACTCTGCACATCCTCCCCTCAACATATTTAAATAAAATAAGGTTAACAGAAACTATTACAATTTTACAAAATAACAATGAACAATAAAAGGTTTTTAAGAAAATACTAGAACTGATAATGTCTATATGAGGCGCCTGTACCAACCCTTATAGATTACTAAAGACATGTAAAATATAGTCAATTTACCTAACCCTGTCAGGGAACTCCAAAGTAATTAAGCATGTATAAGGACATCAGTTGTGTATGCAATATCCTTAATCATCCGAGTCCCAATGGTAGTGTGGCATCTGTAGCTTGCAGTGCTGCAGTGCCATGGTTACCAGGGAATGTAGTCTCCTGACTGGTATCTTGGTTACAGGTGGGTTGGAATGTTACCTTTTGAATTGGTTGGAGGCTGTTGGTGGACCCAGCTGCTGGGACTTGGATGGGATCTTCTTACAGAGAAATAAACTTGAACTTCCCTCTACAACCTGCCTTGACTTATCCTTTCTACCGATCCCAGGATCCTACAGGTAGTCTTCCAAACATCTTTGTGGTTGAATCTTCCCTTTCCCTTTCATTACGTCCAGTGGTCTCTCACGCTGTTTTTAACTCTACATAGACTTGGGGCCAGATGTATGACCCATTTTTGCATGCGCAAACTGGTTTGCAACCCGTTTGCGCATGCAAAAATACAAATGGGCCATGTACAAACCCTATTTAGCAAGTCGCAATTCATTTGAGACTCGCTAAATAGGATTTGCGACTTGCTATTAGGAAGGGGCATTCCAAGCGCGTCCCTTCCTAATAGCGACTCGCTACCCTATGTAAGAATGTTTTGCAACTGCAATTGCGGACGCAAAATACTCGCAATTTACCGCCCTCTTCAAGAGGGTGGTAAAGAACTCGCAAAAGGGAAGGGGTCCCCTGGGGACCCCTTCCCCTTTGTGAATGCAGGGGAAAATATTTTTTAGGGGCAGGCAGTGGTCCTAGAGACCACTACCTGCCCTTAAAAAATGAAACGAAAACGTTTCATTTTTCTTTTTTAAATGCATCCCATTTTCCTTTAAGGAAAACGGGCTGCATTTTTTTTTTTTTAAACTGCTTTATTTAAAAGCAGTCCCAGACATGAAGGTCTGCTGAGCCCAGCAGGCCATCATACCTGGGAGGGCCAGCCATTCCCATTGGGGCCACAAATTGCGAGTGCCTCATGAATATTGATGAGGCATGCAATTTGCGACCCCATTGGGAATCGCAAACAGTGTCTCTGACACTGTTGTACATTGGCATTAGCGACTCGCAAATTGCGACTTGCAATTTTTCGCAATTTGCGAGTCGCTAATGCCAATGGTCGTACTTCTGGCCCTTGGATCGCTATTAAATAGATAGCCCCACCAGGTCTATAGTTGATTTTAATCCACATCTTTTTCCAATCTTTTCACCCACTGACTGGATACATACTCACCTCTCCAGTCTTGTATTGGCAATTAATAGATCTCCGGAAGAGTGCCCTCTCGTGGGGCCAGTTTGGCATTGTAGCGCCAGCCAACAAGGAGCAGGCCCAATGATAAAGCATGCCACCTTTGGGTGGGTGAAGGCACTTGCTCCTAAGAGCACATGCTCCCAGTGACCACAAACAGACCCCATCAAGAGTCAGCTTAAGTTAGTGTGGAACAGTATACCTCTAGTTTTACTGTAGAGTATAGAGTGTTCTTCCTCAACAGAAGATGGTTCTTTCACACCCTCCTTGCGCTTTTGCGAAGGGTTCTACAACACTAGCAGTATTATGCTTTTGTTTAACTGCTGGACACGTTTTACTATGATACCAATGATTGCCTTCATCACTCCTGTAACATCTGGAACCTACACCTATCATTCCCTTGTTTCTCCCACATATTCGTTTCAGAACTATTCCCATCCTTCCTATCCTTTATTTTTCCAACTGCATCTCTTTCAGTGCGCATGGAACCAGTTTAATGTGCTTTTCCACATCTCCCTGACATTTCAGTCTTGTGTACTATGACAAATGTAAATTTTAATTCAGAATCTCCATTGACCCAGAGATGAGATGGGGCTTACTGGCTAGAGCTTCTAATTTTGGAACCTGGGGATTCAGCTTTGAATCCCGGCTCAACATTGTGTGATTCTGGGCAAATCACTTCATCTCCCTGTGCCTAAAAACTATGCAATACATGACATATTAGTTTTATCCCCACTTGATGTAAACGATCTTGTAGATTGTCTCCCAACTCCCATAGAATGTACAGCACTCCATTGCTTGTTAGCTAGGTTTGCACAATATGAATACTCATACGTGCATATATACCCACAAACGTTCCTGAACAAAGGGGTTACAAGTGTGCACAAGTGCTTGGGCTCTGGTGCATTCATCATGGATTTTTCCAAATATACAATCAATGGCTAATTTCGTGACTCTCCTACTTTCCCTGAACAAAATATATTGTGTTATCCATAGGCATACTTTCTGTGCAAAATAATAGTCAAAATAATTTATTGTGTTGTTAAATGCATTTCCATTCCCAATTCCACCATCCCCTGGTATTTGGTGTAGACCCTCATTCTGTCAGAGCCGCAGGAGTACAAATGGTGCTTGGTTCGCCTGCCGTTGGATGAAGTGCCTGGAGTGGACGGGAGACATCCATTACCACGCGGGCATTGCATCGCAATGCCTTTACATCGCGGGTATTACAACGCAAGTCGTTACAACGACTTGCGCTGGATGGCGCTCTAACCTAAGGACTAGTATGATTTACTATTCCAACACTTTCCCTACTGTACGTAGACTGGTGTTGGAATAGTAAATCATACTATTCCTAAGTCCAGCGCCCTCCAGCGCAAGTCGTAACGACTTGCGTTGTAAAAACTGCGATGTAACGTACCGCGATCACTTTGATCGCGTTGTAACGTCACATATTCGGAGTGGACACATTGTGAAATGTGAGTGCTCATATTTGCGCAACAAAGTGGATTAGTTCAGTGTCCACACTTCACCAGAAAACTCTGGACCAATCCGCTGCCCTTTCTGCAGCACTTGTCTGCCTTTATATTGTGTGCTAGCATATATTCCAAACATCTTACAAATAGTCTCCTTACAGTTCAATTAATAGGCCTGTAGTTTGCACACTAGCATGAATTCAAAACAGCCTTTAATTTGTATCAGTATTGTCAGCTCAATAAGGCTCTCGCCTTCATGTATTCAAAACACGCTCCAATAGATTCCCTTTGGTTCCATTAATTATAAGATCGCCTTTTCCATGCTGTTCACTTTATCCATCGCTCACAAGTAACTCAGAACCTTGCCACGCTCCATGACAAAATGTGCATGCCTGCGTTTCTTTCAGATTGGCAGTCACTGGTTGCTAATGCAAACAACATGGCCGCTATGGAGGGTCCCATTGACCCTGTGTCCAGTGTGATGACTCATGCGGACTGTTTCCCTTCGTCAGCATCAAGATTTCTGTCATGGTGATGTTCTTCTGCATGACTGGCATACAGTAACCACTGCAGAATATTTGGTAGGTCAGAAGGCAGAGCAGACAAGGGTAAAAACGCCCCGATGTAATGATTTGCCATCGAAGCTTCTCTTGACATACACATGAGCTCACGAGTCACCCCAACTTTGTAGTGTGACGATCTTCTACTAATCTGCAGTAAATTAACCCAATATCGCATGAATCTTTTTAAGATTTATTCACAGTAATGAGCTGGACATTCCCCCCCCCCTCAGTGTGTCTGCCTTCAACCGGTCCTCATTCCATTCCAAGGGCAAGTGAACAGGAATTGGAATGTGGAATAACAGAATGTTAGTAGGCTGCAACCCCAGCAGTACGGGTATCCGTACATTTGGAGTCTGCGCCAAAATCTGGTGGTTCTTTGGTATGTGGACGCGGTGACAGGTAGCCGGTAATATTCATAGTTTTTTTTTATAACAAATCTGACCGTAGCCGCTGGGTTGTTATACGTGTTTCAGGGTTTCAATAGTAGGCACATTTATTGTTTTGCTGATAACTTTGGTGCCGTTTGACGAATCTTCCTGATACTTTCACAAAGAAAAGTGTGTCCACCTCGGCTCCTTCTGGACAGTTCAGGGGTGATCCACCAAGCAGCGGGCGAAAAAAAGGGGTGTCCCAAAACACTATACCCCATGCAATTTTAATAGAGAAAATTGATCAGCAATACAGAAAACAGCTGAACAGAATTACACCAAATCAGGCAGAAAGCTAGATATTTACCCAAAAATCGTTCTTTTTGTGGTTTGGTGCAAATCTGGTCAGCTGTTTTAGGAAACTAAGCTTTAAAAAACATAGTGATATCTAGTGCTGCAGGAGTTCTGCAGGACTCCAGCTGGCGTTCCTGCGGGAATAAGCAGCAAAAATAGGATTCTGATTAGCTGGTCCCGCGGGACACCAGTGGAACAGAGCAATGTGACTTTCCACCGCAACATGAAGAAAAATGTAAGGATACCCTGACCCCCTAAGCCTTGAGGGCGGGGCAAAAAAATTCAAAAATGGGGTTTGTCACAGTCCGGGGGGGGGGCTCTCACAGACATTGTGCAGCGCATGTGTATTCCTGTGGGTCTACCCCCCGGAGTGCCACAGGACTATAAAAAAAAGTTAATGAAGCATGAGGTCACTGGCTGATTGGTCACTTGAGGGGTGTTGGGGTCTTGACTGTTTACTGGGGGTTGGGCACAAGCCTGGCCCTGTGAACAACACACCAACATGGGCAAAGGCCGTGCGCGGCGAGGGTTGGCCGTCTGTGGGAAGGAGGGTTACTGACGTAAGTGACATAAGTATGACTTGCACCTCTGACATAATTGACATGAGAATAACTTGCAGCACTATTTTACACTGCTTATGACTACACGTATTACATCCCTGCTGACACCTGAAATGTCTGCAGTGCAAGTTATACTTACATCAGTTATGTATAACTGGTGAATTTCAGGTTTTTTTGGCTTTTAAAATTGTAGTTTTTTATTATTAGAATACTTATATGTAATTCCACTTTAACCTTTGTTTTTTTCAGTGACATAAATATCTACAGATAGACAGATAGATAGATATATAGATATATAGATAGATAGATAGATAGATAGATAGATAGATAGATAGATAGATAGATAGATAGATAATGTATGTGCGGTGGTGGTTACATGCTTCATGTGAGCCTTACCTGAACAATGGTGTTTCTCAATTCAGATGTGACTTCAAGTGAACTTCTTCTAATCATCACCGTGTTGAGTCTTGATAGAGCGAACACAACATGAGGCTTAACACCCTATACTGCATTCCACACCTGTATTCGTACATGCACATATTTCATGCATTTCACGCTGTGCTCACAAAGGCACCTACGACATATGTGCAGTAAGAAATGTTTTATCACATAAACGTTCAATTATGCAGTAGAAATAATTATTTACTTCCACACCTCACCCCCCCCCCCCCCCCCCCCTCGCGAATCCTCTGCTGGTGACCTCCCTCCCCACCTGCCTCCCTCCCCTGCAGAAATCAAGAGTGCTGATGGAGGGACTACGAGGCGGGGAACTGGGGCCTCAGAGTCCAACAGGCAGCAAAAGTTAAATATATGTGAGATGGGAGCATGTGTTGGTTACTAATTTCATTGAAAGTACACAGCTTATTGATGCTTCAATACACCTTGGGTAGTGGTGTGGCAAATTAACTCCTTTCTGATGACTAGTCTGAGATCTGTAATTTTAAAGAAATCAATTTTGGAGCAATGTAAACATGCACAGTATACACGGCGGCCCTGATTGCAGAAACGCCTCAGGGAGCAGTGTTCGCAGAAGCAACGGCAGACATTGGCTCTCACTTGACGGAACGAGGCCTTGCCTGCCCGGTTGCTACTTTTCTTATATCCCAACCGAAGCAGTTATCTCCCCAGCCTGACATTTACTTTCATGCCACGTTTCAGTCATCTGCTTAGCAATGGTCCATACAGCTAGGGGTCAGTTAGAAGGTTCATGTCACAGATAGCCTTGTCAGTTTCCGTCTGGTACCCTACATGGCAGAGTGAAAGGAATAGTTTGACGTAAAACCATGTGACTCAGAAATCCAGAAATCAGGGATGAATACGCGAAACTTTTTGAATGAAACTTTCTTTAATGGAGCGTGCAAAATACCAGTACTGAAAACGTGTTTATTAGGCAAGAATGTTGAGTTTCAATATAACATTTTGTGCTGGAATTTAAAACTAAGAGTGTGTGAAACCACAGAATTTTGTTTCCTGAAATTACATAGAACTATGTGCAAAATCTGGAAAATGCAATTTGGAGTATCAAGAATGAAAACGAATTGTGATGACATACCTCGCCTTTAGCTTGGAGAAAGCGTCTCTTGTGACATATTTCTACTAGAAACCTGTCTCAAATGAGCCATGTTCTACTCAAACCGTCCTCAGCAAAAAAGTCTGCGAAATGTCATGCTTCTGCTAATTTTAAGTGTAAATTGAGCAACATGAAATTGTGCAAATTATGCAAATTCCACGATTGTGATAGAAAAATTTGCATGGGCTTAATTGGAGTTCATTGTGTACGACAGGAAGTAAGTAAAATGTATTACTTTTCTCAGGTAAAAACACAAGGATAGAATGTCACATTACAAAATTTGATATTAAAATAAGAGCAGGCAGGAATCTCTCTTATCCCATAGGCACCACTCATTATCCATGACATTTTGTATAGCTTCTTCTGTGCCATATCCAGGCCTAAAGCCTGATTGGAAGATATCTAGCAGCTTTTGGTCCACAATGTGTTGATTAAGTTGAGCTATGCAGCTATCAGGAATTGTGACTAATAGCAGAGGGTTAGTTACTGGGCTGAACTTGTAGGCCTGGGCGGTAAATTCCGTTCCGCTCGCGGAATTTGCGGAATTTGGGTAATTTCGCGTTCCGCAGAGAATGCGGAATTACCAAAAATTTCGCGGCTTCGCGGAATTTTTTGCTTGTTCACGCTTTCAAAATGCGTGTTCGCCAGATATTTCTCTCCGAGCACGCAAACAGCGTTCGCGAACAGGAAAAAAGCATCGCGAACGGGCGGAACAAGCAGTTCCGCGTGTTCCGCGTGTTCGCGGAACTTTTGCGTGCTCACGGAGATTTTTTACCGTTTCGCGGAGCTTTGCGTAGCGCGACTACGCAAATTCCGCCCACCTAGGCGGAAGTTGGTCGGGTCACTTGGGTCAGCATCAGGTTTTTCAGGAGGGGAGTGACCTGTCCTATTTTTAAACAGTATGGGACTTTAGGGCCATTGAGGCACTGATCAGCCTAATCAGGTACAGTGTAATATCCCAGGGATCGGCCCGCGATGTGTGTGGTCAGTTTACTTTTTGCAGTAGTTCTGGTGATCTCACTCTCATTGACTAATCTGAACTTGTTCCATGTAGTATTTCTTTTTGGGGTTAACAGGTACTTGATGAGGTTGCTGGGATGGTTGATAATAAAAGACTTTTTATTTTCTCAATGAAAAATCTGATAGCTCCATGCTTCTCTTTCGGTAGGGATGAGCTTGGGTTTCTTCAATGGGTTGTTCTGTTTTTTTGATAATATTGCATAGTTTCTTCAGCCTGTTTCTTGCTTGATTGCGAGCTGATGTAGTGGCTTTAGCCTCAAATAGGATGTTTTGGTATTTTTTTCTTCCCAAGCGCAATTGAGACAGGTTGAAGGTTGGAAGCTTTTGTTTTCGTCTCCAGTCAGTCTGGCTTGTCTTCTCCCCTCGTTTATGTTTTCATTGCACAACTGTGCAGAGATTATTCTTTTTGTCTCTTCGGTTTCAGAAGGGTCATTTCATCTATATTATTGGACATAGTTGTGTTTTAATGACTGGCCAACTGGCTAGGAGTTCGCCACCGTGATGATCAAATACACAATTACAAAATGGATGGATTTTCGCGCCCATCTCAGAAGTATACTCAGGGCACTCGATGGAAAACCTTCCAGTGCCAGGTGGCCCAGTCTCTCCTTTCTGCAACTTCGGATCCCGCATAGCATTCAAACCTGTTTGTCAAGAAACAAATTGTTACACCTCAAGCCAGGTCATATCATTTGTATGGAAAGCAAAGACAGAGATGTGCAGGTCATAGTTCATCCCTTTTATCCCACCTTTTGTTTTTGCAGACACGACAGGTACGTTGAATAATGATTGCAACTGTGCAAAAATGCAGCAATTGCTCTCTTGCTTGTTGTACAAAAGGGAATTTGCCACCGTCAATATTACTTATTTGTATAGAGTTCTGTAACTTTGTAGCAATGATTTCACACCACATTTGTAACAAGAATCTGAGCAAACTAATGTTGCCCCAAACATCTTCATTATCATGTAAAGCTAAAAAGGTGGCAGCAACATTGGTTCCATTCGTTTTTATGTAAACATAGCACAGCACACTCATGTTACTCCATTTTTCACCCCTGATGCAAAAAATGTTTACGCGACACTCAATCTTTATTATGCAAGTGGCAAAACTATGCGAAAGAACATTTGCTCCATTTTTTACCAGTACCAAAGCGATGTCATCTGGTCCCTGTGCTTGACCATTATGCCATTATGCTTTAATTGAGATCCCTGGGTATTATTGCAGGACAGATAATTGAGTGTGGGTGTGAGTGAGTGGGTTACGTCCATAGCCAGGGTTAGCACTGATATAAGACCCTCTACCTGAGGGTGCCACCTAGATGTAAGCAAAATCACTGCCAGAGGCCTGGAAAAACTGAGTTTTTTTTTATGTATGCAGGGGGTGGTCCAGTAGGCACATTTCTATATTGCCAATAGCTCTGAAAATCGTAGCACTGTTTCTTTCTGTGCCGTTTATAGGCACGAAACAGTGAAAAATGTCTGTGCTTCAAAGAGGTAATGAATACAAAATGTCTTCTTCCACAGTTGCTTGGAATTCATTTTTTATTGATATCACTTTTTTCCATCAGAAAAAGAGAGAACATCTATATAAGCTAATTAGAGAGTGCATGAAAGTAGCTGGGAGCAGCATAACTCGGTGGGGACATGCAGGCTCTGTGCAGCTCAGGTGGGGGCGCAGAAGCCTCAAGACAGGCCTTTTGCATTAGAAGAACCAAATACTCTTTGTTGTGTCAGCAGTGAGACTTCCCAAGGCCGCTGTATCTGAGCCCATGCGAGAGGTGGATTAAAAATGTAGCATCCTCTGAAGCTGTTCAGAAAGCTGACACCTGTCCCATCCTCCAGCGATATAAGAGTGCTCCGTCACATGAAACAACGCTTCTCAAAACCTGAACAAGGTTATTGCATGACGGAATCCACTGAAATTATAATTGTGTACAGCAAGCGCACGAGGCCTTGCAGTTCACTACTGGGAACCGAGTGCAATGATGGCTTTTTCTGTTTCTTTCTTACTGTCCTTTCCATGTCTTATTTATCTTATTGTGTGACTGTAGCTTGCGTCTTTACACTGAAGGCTTTTTTAACCGTCTGATAGAGAAAAACATGACGAGATGGCAATCACAAGTGGTAACCAGTCTCAAACCGTGGCATAGGCTGGCTCTATGCAGTACTTAATTTGAGCCGGTGGTTTCTGGTACTCAGCACCGGCACTTAATCATCAACACCTGCGATTTTCATGAGTACAAGTTAAGGATACATTCTTTTATGGGGAGATTGAAGGGTTTGCCCAGAATCACAGGATGTTGAGCCGACACCAAGACTCGAACCTGGTTCCCCAGCTCTGAAGTCGGCAGCTGTGTCCATTACGCGACATCCTCACCCCACTCTCATGGTTAGTAGTTGGTTCTGTTTTAGGCGGCGCTAGCAGGAGAAATGGGCTGGTGCAACCTGCCTCCTGATGAGCGCCCTGGCACTCATTTTTTTACAAATTAACCACTGGCTCTATGGAGCTACCTTTGTCCGGGGTAAGGGTGCCGAGTAGAGCAATGGTTTTAAGTACAGTTGCACAACCAGCAAATGAAGGAGGAATGGATAGGCGTGAGTGTTTCTTTAAAATGGGGTCCTCATTTACTAAAAACACTGCAGCAGGGTTAAAGACATTTTGCTGTAAAAGGCAAATTTAATGAATCCCGTACTATGAAGGTCATTGCCCTAGGCGTATCAGCAAACTGAAGCGGATCCTTATACATTTTAAAAATATGCCCTACAGGGAAAGTGAAAACACCACAAAGCCAGCATGTGGCACCGTCTACTGGCTTGAGCCTTGCTGGCTGCCTCGTCATCAATAAATAGGGCAGCTTTGCTAGAAAAATCTGCATGTAAATTGTGTAGCATTGGCACAGGATTGTTTGTAATGTAATCAAAGGCTTGATTGCCAATGCCAGGGTGAAAAATGGGCACGCACAGGGTTATTGCATTATGATTTCTTACAATGTGTCAAAAGGAAGGATTTTTAGGTGTCTGAAAAAGTTTGAACTTCTGCATGATGTCAGGAAGGCTGATGTGAAGCTTGAGCCAAAAGAATTTGTAGAAGATGTTTTAGATTCAGCTGTTCATGTGTCTGGGGGTAAACAGTGGAACAAGGGTAAGGTAGCCCGACTTTGTCCCAAAAAATCTCAAGGGGCAAAGATTGATGGTGGTGATGGCAAAGTTCAAAAGTTCCAAAGGATCCTCTGGGGTCAGATTGTGAGGATGGTGAAGGACAATGTTAAAAAAAGGTGGTGTTAAGTGATTATGCCGTCCAGTGCACATAAAGATTTAGTTTGAATTTTGTTTAGTTTTCTTCAATTTTGTGGTTAGATATAGTTCATGTTAGTTATAGTTTAGACTTGATTTTGTTCTTTTCACTGAACCTTTGTGTATAGAATACTGAGCATAGCTAGCACTTTGCTCCTGTGTTCAGTAAAATCTCATGGCTCAGTCTCATCCGTTTGGAGTCAGTATGTTTTTTGTGTGTTTCTGTTAAGTTGTTTTGTTTCCATTTGAGATATTCTATAAAGGAGAGATGGTTTATGTTGTGTTTTAGCTTGGTCTATGTGTGATCTCTTTCCTTTCTCAGTGTATCTCATGTTGGCCTCAAGTCATGTTCCTTTACAGAATATTTTTAGGAACTTGAATAGAGCGTTACTACAGTGGTTGACAGAGCACCTGTGGTACAGCATCTGTGGTGTCTTCTCTCTGCCAGACTCCTTGTGTCACACTTAAGGACACTTCACCCTCTTGCTGCTTCCAGGTGATTGTTCAACAATGTAATTTCTGACAATCTCAGTATTTCAGATTCTCTATAGGTAGTTGATACTTTGGGACTTCCTAGTCCTGAAATACAAATGAAATATGCATGCAAGGAAATGCCTGACCCACAAAGCTTATTTCTATATTGACAGCTACCTTCTGTTACTCATAAATTAAGCCTGAGCTTGGAATAATTCTTAATGTAACAAGTTCATCAGCTGTAAAATACACATTAGTATAGTACCTTTTCCCTTTGCAATAATCACTTCCCCACCACTGTCACTACCTTCATACCATGATAGATCCAAGATGGCTGCCAGGTAGGAGCTCAGTCGTGGAGCTCCTGGGGTTTGGGATCACCAAATCGGTGAATATCCCTAGCACACCCAGCCATCCAACCTGCTTCAACAAACAATAACATTACGGAACCTGCTACAAACACGAGTCTCTACTTTGGAGCAACTTACCTGTAGTGGGGACCGCCGGAAGGCCACGCTACATCAGACTCACGGAGGGCCGCAGCTTTGACCGGTTGGTCAGGAGGAGACCGCTCCGGACGCGGTGACCACGAAGTATATCGCATCTGCTGGCCTGTCTCGCTCGCCCCTGCAGAGTCGTAGGAGGGCTGGAGCTACACTGGGCTAGAGCGGCGCTGTGGCTGAGGGACGACTCAAGCTGTTGCCTCTTTGACCCCGACGAGCCCGCCACTGCAGTACGGGCACACTCGCCCCCAGGGAGCCCTAGAAGGACACATCCATGCCCGTTGAAGACGGAGACATCTAGGGAAGCAACCGGATGACTCAAGCTGGTGCATCGCGGACTGCGACGAGCCCACCCCTTCAGTACGGGCACACTCACCCGGGTGGAGTCCTGGGAGGACACATCCGTGTCCGTTGAAGGCAGTCACACCAAGGAGGCATCCGGATGACCCAGAGAGGCGGCGACCTCGTCTGCCCCCGGCACCGATGGATCCGTTTTCGGAGTAAGGTGGGTGCATCCGCTTTATTCCGACGGGGCCCTCGACCCAGCGCTGGTTGCGGGCAGAGGGGCTAGCCCAAGTCCCTTGTTACGGAGCTCGAAGAGGAAATCACCAGCCCTTGGAAAGGGGAGGTGGTCTGGGTCCCCCAGCCTGGCGGTGCAATCGTGGGCTTGGATTGCCAAATAGAGCTTTAATCATCACTTCACCGCCGGCGCCTCGGGGTTCAGACACCCCGACCTCCCAGCTCCCTGCATTTATGTGAGGCCGCAGGGCATGACGTTATCTCGCCTTGGCCGAAGACGTCCCTGCCGCACCGACCAGTAACTTTAGGTGCTTTCCGCGACCCTGATTTTCCTCATGCACACTTCGGCACGGTAAGCTCGCGAGCGCCCAGACCCGGTCTGAAGACCGCACTGCCCCTGGATACTTTCTGAGGCCCGCATGCGTTCAGGACTACATCAGCACATTTGCGTACTCGCTGGTACTCGCTGGCGCTCTGCGCTGAGACCCCCACTAGTGAGGGCATTAGCCTTTGACTCCCAATCTGCTGGGAAACTGCACACACTGCTGATTTGGGTCTGATCGACGAGTGGGTCGGCTACTTTGTTGCAGCTGCCTCCACAAGGTTTCTGGGCCCAATTGCCTGCAAACAAGGCCCTGCTTTGCATAGTGATCCATCGCACCACCATCAGCATGTTTGGCCTGTCCCTAAGATGGCAGCTCTTGAGCCAATTCGGCTCAGCCATCTTAAAACCATTGCTAATGTAAATACTTGGGAGACTGAAGATGTCCTCTCATGCCCCTCCTCATAGAAAGCGATAGAGGACTGTTCGAAGGCATTCATAGTAATAGAAAGAGGATTGATCGAACTTTCTGTCCTCACATGCCCCTCCTCCTGGCAAGTGAAAGAGGACTGATCGAAGAGCATCATAGTAGGAGAAAGAGGACTGTTCGAACTTCTGCAGCGGCCATCTTGGCATGATCATTCGATTAACAGCTTTCTCAATCTATTCTACTAAATGAGACCTGGTAATCCCCACTGAACAATGGATGGCCTAATTCTATTTGTTTGATTTTATTTTACCTTTACTATATTGTGGATCCCTTAAGTTGGGGCAAGACATCACGGCACTATAGCGCATTCTTTAGGTAGGCATAGCTTATAGGGCAGACCCTTTTGGGATCTTCTAAATCTTCCCACCATTCTAGATTGCCAACTCGAAGAATCATTCAAACCACACAAGACGGCGCCCCCCTGAGCTCTGTTCTGAAAAAAGGAAAAAAAAAGAATACTAGAAATGAAAAAAGGTCTGCCTCATTTACCATTTCAAAAAGTCCCTGCAAAACGGGCAGACATCTTGAAATGGCACACTATTCACTAGCAGTACTACACGCTTGGAACTAGTCACATGGCAACGAAGGGAACAATCTCTTGACAAGGAAAAAATCTATATTCCCCACAACTCCAAATTACCACTAACAGAGTTATTAGCACAATTACTATGTCCTACACTCCCCAAATATTCCCACATTAACCTTCAATATCACTAAAGATATCAGCCCTTAACAAAGCTGGGGTGACAGGTTTCTTCCCTGCCATCGCTGTGCTCCTCGGTTACGCTCACCATGGCGGCCAACACCAGCATCCAGAGTGAAGGATCGCTCTCTAAAGAGGGCCTCAGTGCATTTAAGATCACTTACCCACCTAACCTCACTAAGAACGCATCAAAAACTCAAACACAACGTAATAAAAAAAAACGGAAACACTTATATCAGACACATATTTCAGCATGTACAATGGCAACACCATGTCCGACTTAATCTTCTTCACGAACAAGAGAGCCCAATGGAGGAAAGCTCTCATATCATTTTTCCAATGCACACAGATAAGGAAAACACCCCATGGATTTAGTCTTTCTATTACTTCCTCTCCTATTAACAAAATAGATCTCACCATTACCATCTATAACAATGGGATTGTTCTCATTCTAATCGAAACCTAGAGCAGTTCGACAAACTCTTTTGGAAGATCAAAAGCTCAGTAGCAAACAACTCAACCTCAGGGCGACTAGATACAACACTAACCACCTCAAGTTCACTCCCCTCAGATTTACATCCCTCCTCTCTCACCTCCCTTCCCTTGCCAGATGCTGAACTGTTCGGTTTACATATTTCGCGACCATTAACCCTATCACCACTTCCAACCCTCTTACCAATACTCCTGGAAGCACCTCTAACACTCAGTGACCAACCCTCTCCTCGGGAATCTCCCATTATCGTCTCTGACCCCTCTAACGCACATCGGCACCCTACCGCCTCGGCAGTTTTCCACACTCAATCAACCTCCGGGTCTATGCATCCTGGAACACCGCTCATACTCAGTGACCTACCGTCTCCCAGGGCATCCCCCATTACCACCCCGGACCCCTCTAACACACTTAGTCATCCTCCCCCCTCTCCAGATCTACATACTCAATTTCCTTCCCTCGCCCAACACCCAGACATGTTGGCACGCTTGGACGATATATCCCGCCAGCTGCACCTTCTTGCCCTCGAACTCCACGGCTTGAAAGCCCTCTCACTTGATTATCTCCCCTTGTTAAGCCCCCTCCTCTCTAGTCTGAACCGGCCCAGAGCCCCCGCCAGCGCCACTTTCACAGCTCCCCGTGACCATCCCTTATCACCTACCATCTCCAATTCTGTTCCCCTACCTAACGCAGCCTCTCGCCCAAGAAGAGCGTCCGGTCTCACGCCCATTGAAACTGACTGCCTACTCAAGTCTTATTCATCCAACACGGACGTTATCACGAGTCCAAAGGGAATAATTCAAACCATTCATTCTAACCCGAACAGGGTACCCCACCACAACCCCAGAGCCATAAACAACGATAACCTCAAGAGAGTGAACATCACTCAGACTCCTCACCCCCATACTCCGGCTCCACTCAAATGCATACTACTCAATTGTAGGCCTGCTAGCAAACACGCATCCGAGATCTTCGACCTCATACAACTGAATGAGATAGATCTCATTATCCTCACAGAAACTTGGCTCAACCCTTCGTCCACTCCAATTCTTGACCTCTTGGTGCCCCCCACCCACGACATAATTCGTCTTGACAGAGTTAAGAAGCTGGGTGGTGGCCTGGCTTGTATACATCGGAGCACGCTGGCGGTCTCCCTTTCAGAGTCCTCCTCTACAGTAACTTGCGAATATCTTTGTCTCAACATCTCCAGTAACAATCATCTGGTTTGCAAATTACACACATTCTATCACCCCCAGGCGACAATCTCCCCTTCATTGAACAATTAATGGAAATCATCTCCGGCAATGTGGACTCAGTTCAGTCCCACATCTACCTTGGGGACTTTAACCTTCACTGGTCTAACACCAATGACCAAGCAGTCTCATGCCTCAGTTCCTTCTTGAATGACCACAAATTGATTCAACATTGTGACCAGCCTACTCACATTAAAGGAGAAACGTTAGACCTCATCATCTCCAAAGGTCATACCATCTCATTGGGGTCCATCATACCATGTGATTGGTCGGACCATCACATCATTTCCTTCCATATTAACTCGGAGGTTTATCAGAGTAAGGCTCAAAAAACCAAACCAAAGATTTGGAAAAGGGACCTCAGAGATTTCAACACAGCTGACCTAGCAAACCGCTGTAATCGGGCCCTATCTCCCCAATTGCACATACTTGAAGTCCATGCCCTCACAGACTTCTACAACTCTTCTATTTCCAACATCATGGATTCGATGGCCCCACTCCAACAAAAAAATGCACCTGCAAAAATATCTAAACCTTGGTTCAATGGCAACCTAAACTCGGAATGTCGCAAGCTAAGGACCTTAGAACGTTCCTGGAGAACCACTCCATCTGCGGACCATCCAAAAAACCTTAGAGCAGCCAGAAGTTCGTATAACAAACAAATAAAGACAGAGAAGGCGGAGTATTTCAGATCCCAACTTAACCAAGCGGCTAATCGACCTAAGAAACTGTTTGAACTGGTTAAACAACAATCGGTGGTAGCCCCTAACCGATCGGCCTCGGAAGTCAGACCTCCCTCATGTGATGATCTGGCTGTCTTCTTTACTGAGAAAACTAGATTTATTAACATGGATCTGGAAACCAGGAGGGCTCTACTGCTACCTAACGAACCTGCATCCCCACTGGCCATACTAGACAAGATAGCACCATGTAGCTGGGGTATCAAGAACAACGCTTCCTGGGACACCTTTACCCCCTTCACTGAAAATGATATCAAAAAGGTTCTTCGGAGTATCAACCCATCTAATCATTTCAGTGACCCGTTACCACCTACCATCTTCAAAGTAATTAAGGATGAAATCTCCCCATTCTGGACAAAGATCGTCAATGCATCTCTGGCACAAGGCACGATCCCAGAATGCCTAAAAGAGGCTCAGGTAACACCTATATTGAAAAAACCCACAGCTGACAGTACAGATCTTAACAACTTCCGACCTATCTCCAGCATCCCCACTCTAGCCAAACTCCTGGAAAAATGCGTCCAGTCACAACTATGTGCGCACATCGAAAATTTCCTTCTCCTGGACCAACACCAATCTCGCTTTCGTAGTGGGCACAGCACTGAATCGGCTCTTACCCACGTGATGGATGACATCTTAATAATGCTCAATCGAAATGAATCCTGCCTCCTTATCCTACTTGACCTCTCCTCCGCTTTTGACACTGTCAATCATGACAACCTCCTATTCATTCTGGAGCATAGGATGGGCCTTTCAGGTCAGGTGCTGCATTGGTTCTCGTCCTTCCTGCAGCACAGGACCCAAAGAGTTAAAGCGAACCACTCTCTCTCCCAGCCATCCCCAGTCAGCATGGGGGTTCCCAAGGGTCCTCCCTATCTCCCATTCTCTTCAATTTGTTCCTGGAACCACTAGCTAATGTTCTAAAATCATTGGACATTCGCTTCCATATGTATGCAGACGACACCCAACTCTATCTGAAAATCTCCTCCCCGGATGATATCACTTCACTCAACTCCACCCTACTGACGACCCAAAACTGGTTAACCGAGAACCACCTACTACTAAACACCGCCAAAACAGAATTCCTCCTTATCTCTCCCCCGAAACATACTCCTATAATCGACCTATGGATGAACCAACTCACCGCCTTCAATTGCTCCTCCCGCACTATCGACTCAGCTAAATCTCTAGGAATTACCCTGGACAAGCATCTGAATATGAAGACTCACATTAGCAACGTGTGCAAGGGAGCTAACCACCTTCTGAGAACACTCAGGAATCTCAAACCTTTCCTACCCCAAGCAGATTTCAAGCAAGTGGTCCAAGCGCTTGTCTTGCCGAGACTTGACTATGGCAGTGCTACACTATGTGGCCTCCCCAAATACACTTTGGCCCCCATAAAGGCGTCACTGAACGCGGCGGCCAGACTGATTACGGGCACTAAGCGAAAAGCACACATCTCCCCGGTTTTAAAATCTCTAAACTGGCTACCTTACGAAGCTAGAATTCAACTGAAGATTGCCTGCCTATCACACAAAGCCCTCCACTTCAAAACCCCCATCTACCTGGCACAAAAACTAGAACTATCCGGAGGGGGTAGACTGTTAAGGAGTGCAAATTCCCTCCTCTTAAAACCACAGATCTTCCGCAAAAAGAGAACATGCCAATGAGCCTTCTCTGGCTCTGCTCCAAAAATTTGGAACTCTCTTCCACCTGAAATTCGGAGGATCTCTTCAAAGGAGGCCTTCAAACTGGAAGCAAAAAGATTCCTCATGAATAAGCTCTTACCTTAACATGAGGGACATTTGTTAGCTCTAGCGCATCGGACATACCACAGCATTTGTTATTATCCCTGTATATGTTTATTATGTTGTTTTGGTTATTATCTCTGTTTATGATTATGGTACTTACTCCCCTTAAGTCATTATGCCCCATAGTCTAGCCCACTCTGCGTTCTCCCAGGTGTATAAAGGATCTGGTAGTTGTTCACCATCTGACTCAATGCCACTAGACTCCCCATTTGACTCATGTCTTGTTTATTGTTTTGGTATTGGTTTTTATTCCTGTATATGATTATTGTACTTACTCCCCTTATGTCGCATTGCTCCATCGTATAGCCCTTTCCCCGTTCACTCAGGTTTATAAAGGATCTGTTATATGTGCACTATTTTGTTTCAACGCCTATTAGATTCACCATATTAGACTCATGTTTTGATTTGTTACCTTCCTTTCCCCCAAACTGTAAAGCGCTCTGATATCCCTCGGGATCAAGTTCGCGCTATATAAAACTTTATAAATAAATAAAATAAATAAATAAATGAATGAGTAAAAAAAAATATATATAAACAAGTCAGTACAGGTTGAGAACTCTATTTGTTTCTCTCATAGAATAGTAAGCACAATTAGAGTTCATAATTTATGAAAGAATGACTCCAATAACAATGAGGAGCCATTGAAAGACTAAATCCTTGATGCTAAGTATTATCAGGAATATCTGTGCAGCCTGTGCTTCTTGAGCTACTTAATAGGTCCTTCGCGTCAGGCAGGGTTCCGCAGTGTTGGAAGCACGCTACGGTAGTTCCGCCCCTCAAAAAACCTCTGCTAGACCCGACTAAGCCCAGAAATTATCTGACCATCTCGCTGCTCCCTTTTTCTTCCAAGGTTGCAGAAAAGTATGTTAACCAGCAGCTTTCTTTCTTTATTGAGGCTTAGGACTTAGTTCAGGATGCAGTTGGGCTTCCACCCCTCCTTTGGTACGGAGTCTGCCCTGTTGCTTGCATCAGAATCCATCCGCCAAATCCTTCACAGGGGTGATACCGCAGTACTGATTATGTTGGACCTCAGTGCGGCTTTTGACACTGTGTCCCACAACCTTTTAATAGAGCGTTTGTGGAGTTGTGGTGTCTGTCACAAAGCCCTGGGGTGGGTTGCTGGTGTTTCAAAAACCTTTCTACTATCAGGTGTTTTGCTTCAGCATGGAGGGCCCCAGGGCTCCTCTCTTAGCCCAACCCTATTCAATTTATATATGCATCCCCTGGTTGAGATCATCGAGTGGCATGGCTTTCACATCATAATGTACGCCGATGACACTCAGCTGATCATCACCCTGTCACAAAACTCGGTTAACACGGCTATTTTTCTGAGGACCTGCCTGACGGAGGTCGCTCAGTGGATGGACGGAGGTCCTCATTCTAGGCAAACAACCCTCTATCTGGTTTCTGATGGTCTCCAGACTCTCTTGGTCCTCTACCTCCTCCTAAGCCCAGGGTTAAGAACCTAGACATTTGGTTCGCCGAGAGGCTCACTTTTGACAGCCAAATCACGACCTTGGCAGGGAAATGTTTTGGGATTAAAAAAACCCTAAAAAAATCCTTTGCTTCCTGCCTAAATCTTCTAGAAAACAGTGGTCAAGGTACTAGTTACATCCAGGTTGGACTACTGTATTGTCCTGTACTTAGGGATGTCACAATCCCGGCTGATGAGATTCAGCGTGAGCAGAATTCGGCGGCCCACCTTTTGTTGAACCTTCCCAGATGGACCCCATGGGGACTGCGCTTTCTAAGCTGCATTGGTTGCCTCTGAAGAAGAGGCTTTCCTTCAAAGCCCTGTGCTATTGTTACAAGACTTCTACGAACAAGGGTCCTTGCTATCTGCATTACTTTATCAAGCTGTACTTTCCCACAAGGAGCCTCAGATCCTCGGGCCATGCTGGTCTAGATACCCACGGTACAGAGAGTACGCATTGGGGGCAACTCCTTCAGTTTTTCTGCATCAAAACTCTCTACCCCTTCGAATACGACAGGCTCAGATGGAATAACTTTTCTGTAAAAAGTTTAAAAACCTGGTTATTCTGTTTTGGCTGATTTATCATTTATTTACTGTGCACATGACCTCTGGGAGCTAGACTTTTAGCGCTGGGATACTTCATCTGAAGTAGGTACGCGTTATACAAATTGCACTATTATTATTATTATTATTATTATTATTATAAACTCTGGCAAAAATGTCCATCTACAGCAACTTAATGGCTTAGCAAAGAATGCTCTGAAACACAAGGAACCTTTATTCATGCGTCTAAGATGGTGTCATCAATGCAAGTCAATTAAGGGTCCCATGGTGTCCTGGGACTTATATTCTGTCTTGACTGAATCTTTGAGTTTTGCGTAGTGCACACATTGCGAATGGAAAGCATTGCACCAAGTGGCATCCACACTCTCCACATAGCGTTGACTTCACCAGCTGCGAAAGATAAATACACCCTAGAAATTTGGAGGAGTGTATCTCTTCGCCTAACCAGTTTACACAGTTGAGCCTGGTCGGCGTATCATGACCCTACCTTACCTAAAGGAACAAAGGAAATAATCTAAACTTCGATAAACGCAACCACGCTGTTAACACTAACTGGCTCTCAGTATCAAAACACAGTTAAAAAGGAGCCATTAAACAACCGCTAATAGATAATAGATAAACTCAACTACACAGTTAACACGACCTGGCTCTCAGTATGAAAACACAGTCAACAAGCATTTGCAATGCAATAGGTCTCGCAATTGCGAGATTTTGAGCTATTGGCATTCTAAGTGACAATGCCTTTTATTTATGTGTTTAAAAAATCTGCAATAATAGAAGGCATTGTCATTTACAATACCAATAGGTCAAAGTTTCTAAAATGCGAGACCTATTGCATCGCAAATGCTTGTTATATCTGGTGCTGGGCAGGATCAGGTTTCTCGACAGCTGTTCGGTATATGGTAAGGCATTTGCGAGAGTTTAAGCTATTGGCATTGTAAATGACAATACCTTTTATTTATCTGTTTTGATAATTAACACATAAATAAAAAGCATTGTCATTTACAATGCCAATAGCTCAAACTCTTGTAAATGCGAGACCTATTTAATTTCAAATAAGCGGCCACCATTGTCCTGGCCTGTTTGGAAAGTGAAAGCGCGCATGGCGTGCTTAATGTTGCAGGAAAGCATGTCGTGCCTGCAGTAGGAGAAATTCATTAAAGTAAATCGTAGTGTCCAGTTAATGCGCATTCACTAGTTTCACACCAGCCTTGGTTTGCACGTTTGTTTACCTCACACAGAGCGCAGCCGGCACTGCCTGAAGGGAGCTAGGAGTATTCCAGCGGGGCCCCGGGCCCCCCTGTCTGTACACAGCGGGGTCTCGTAGTTGGTAATAACATTTTGCTTGGAGCTTTAAAGATCTGTGCATGGCGGCCGCCTAGAGGCCCTGGCCGTGGGAACCCCCCCTGCCCCCCCAACAGCTGCTGCTTTTAGAGGCCACATGGAGAGGGGGGCACAGGAAGCGTGACACGGCTGGTTGTACAGTGAAGAGCATCACCCCACCTCACCTCTGCCACCACTACTACCCCGGGGGGGGGGGTTGGTTATAGATTCTGGACCTGGCCATCAGGCCCCTCAGCAGCTGACCGCCTGCTGCCCCTCTGATTCCGAGGCCCCCCTAGACTGACGGGGTGTGTTAGGATCAGCATGGATGTGCCCTGGAAGAGCTATGGGGGTCTCATTACTGGACTAGTAGGGGTGCTGCGGGTCACGTGCTTTGGCATATACCACTGGATTAGCAGAGGGTGACTGGCAGAGCTGCATGGGTCCTAGCGCTGGAATATGAAGGGTCCGGATTAAAGCGCCATGAGAGCGCTACGTGTCGATCCCTGTGAGAGCGCTGCGGCTCAGGTACGAGGTGCTTAGTCAACGCTGCCTGTAGGTCCTACAATGAAATAGCAGGGGGTGCTGCAGGTCCGGATTAAAGCACCTTGACAGCGCTACGTGTCGATCCCCGTGGGAGCGCTGCGGGCCGGGTACGAGGCGCTTTCGCAAAGCTGCTTGTAGATCCTACAATGGAATAGCAGTGGGTGCTGCAAATCAGGATTAAAGCGCCTTGACAGTGCTACGTGTCGATCCCTGCGGAACTTGCTGCGATTTAGATACGAGGCGCTTTGGCAAAGCTGTTCGGTAAATGTGGCTAAGAGTTGTGCTATATCAAGAACATTTAAAAATAAACTATGTGCTGACAGATGCACTAAGATGATCCTCTTCCCTCTCAATCTTAGCCCCCCCAACTTCTCTTCAAACACTGCTTACTTGTACATCGTGTGAAAAGTAGCAGCCTCCTTGTTCCTCCCCCCCCCTCTCCCCCCCGCTCCCTATCTGGGTGGCGGGCGGCTCCCAAGAGTAATGTGTTTGAGCACCGACACGGTTATGATAGCTTTGCCAAACAGCCTCTCAGCTTAGGTGTATTGTGGTAATATTTGTCATTAAATAGCCTGGCACAGCATAACCATGGGAACGTGTTACAGTGGATTGCGGTATGTGACAGATTGAGTGAGCAATCATTGTGCAGAAGAGTGTGTGCGACGGACATCGTCGCAGTGAAACGCACCCGGGAAGGTTCCAGTTGCGACATATTTTCCACATGGAAGCGATGTCTTTAATGCGTGTGTGTGTGGGGAAGTGCAGGGCTCCCAGGAGAGGCACTGGCGTTGTCATTTCTTCTTAAAATATGTAGAATTGAATACGAGATTCTGAAACTTGGAAGCCAGCCAATAAATTTGTACTTCAATGTTTTTATATCGCTTCCGCACATGAATTGGGGGCTCCGTGAAAGAGCGCTTTAAACAAAGGGCAAACGAACAATGTTTAAAGGAGAAGTCCACGGAAAGCGGCCAGGTCTCCTCTGCCTTACTGATGGCTGGTGGTAGCACAGGCGTTTGAAAACTTGGCATATACAACCAGGGAGCAGTAGGTTATAATAGGTTAGAATTGAAGTGGGAGCTGCGCCCCTCAGCCCTAATTAAGGAACCGCCCCTGGACGAGAGGGCAGCTGGACCGCTTGTTTACCTTCTTCGTTTCCCCTCCTCCCCCTGGAGACTCGGCTCGGAATCTGTGCAATGTTGACACTGCCAGGGGCGGGGCCCGAGGCCCAATCCGGAGCATCGGAGCCTGGTGAAGACACGACTCGAGGGAGAGGGACTAATTGAAGGAGACAGTATAACGCCGCAAGTAAACGATCCAGTCCTGATGGGCGGTCCCAAAAGGAGACAGGGCGGTAACAAGGAGGGACTAAAAGCCTCATTATCAATCGGAAGCCAGCGTTTACCATAGACGATGACGCCAGCCAATGAAAAATAGGGGCGGGGCTTCCACCCCACTTCTAAAATATACTCTAATACAGCATGCCTCGCGATGCAGCGCATTGCGCTGCAACGCTATGCGACACCTAAAAAGGAGCCACTAAACAACCGCTATAAGATAAAAGATAAAGACAACCACGCAGTTAACACGACCTGGCTCTCAGTATGAAAACACAGTCAAAAAGGAGCCATTAAACAACCGCTATAAGATAATAGATAAAGACAACTACACAGTTAACACGACCTGGCTCTCAGTATGAAAACACAGTCGAAAATGACCCATTCAACAACTGCTAATAGAGAACAGATAAACACAACTACACAGTTAACACGACCTGGTTCTCAGTATGAAAACACAGTCAATAATGACACATTTAACAATCATTTGAAACAAACTCTTAATCACTCCTGAATCCTAGTTAATGCCAGTTAACACCAACAAGTCCAAAGTGGAATAGAAAAGCTCAAAATTTACTCCATATGTATCTTTGTGAGCAGCAGCATCAAAAGAAGGAAAATCGCTGCTGGTCTGAAGTTTTATTTCAGAATGTTTTGTAGCTGGTGTGGGGCGGCAATTAAAGATGTTGTGCAGATTTTTATACAGGGATTACAGGCTCTCATGTTTTATAAATGAATACAGTTGAGTCAGGATATCGCAATGCCTCCTGCCAAAGGCCAGCAGACACAGTGAAAGGCATGTCACCGAGTGCAATTGCAAATGCTGTTTAAAAAACATGAAAGGATAACTAGCCTTTCACCTCTCTTTAATTGTTTCCCTGAATTGAAGTCATTAGCTGAAAACAGATATTTTCTGGCAGTGTGTGTTTTTTGCACAGCTAGGGTTCATCAACAAAAACCAGGAATCCCTCTGCGTGTTACAGTACATTATGAACAATGTTTAAATTGACTTACATTAAACTGCTCCCAATATCTCTTTGCAACAAATTGCTGGCTGCATGTTGGTGTATTCAATTTGTATCTACTAATTCCACGTTTATACTACATATCTTCAACCATACTATCTCTTTGATGTGAAAGCAATAGACCAAGGGTTTAAGATTTGTGGGTAAAAGGCTTAGCAATGTAATTATGGAATTAAATATCCTTTTCCATATGTTAAAAGTAACTTTGGAGGCCAATGACCTTCTATATGGGGCACAGTATTCTTTGGTGATTTACTATATCTTTATATTGTGCAGTAGAAGGGTGCTTTATTGCATATACCATCCACGACAAGATTGAACATGACATAAACATTCACTAAAGCACCCAAAGTATTATGGCTGTAGGAGTAGTAAAAGGCAACGTGCATAAACTGAGGCAATGTTCTGTTTTACACACTTCATGCATTGCTTCACCTTGTGCTTCTTGTTTACATGTAATCGAGATGCTTGAGTTCTATACAACTGTCTGTCTCCCCTGTAATCTTCACAACCAGGCTACCTTTAAAAACGAAATAACTATTAATGGTCTACTCCATACCTAACAAAAGTTTTGCCAGATGAAATATTATGTGAAAAACTCAGGGCTATAAATATTAAGCTAATCACATTTTTGTGATGACCCATCATCTGAGATGGTCAACAAGTGTCATGCGTTTAATTCACACATCTGTATGACATTTCTAAAAAACACTATTTGTAAGTCAATTTAACACATCAAGCACATTTGCACTTTTCTCTATTGCTCTGCAATGAAATAATCTTTGAATATATTAATGATCCCAGTCTATTGCTGTATAAATGTATAATTTTGTGATAACATTAGGTCCACACGAGAATTAAAATCTGTCAGTATTACCAATCGGGAGGCAGGAGGGTGAAACCAGGGGACACACTGAGAAAGACTAAGCAGGTGAACCTCATGAAATTGGATAAGACACATAAAACAGATCTAGGGAATTTAGAGGCATAAACCATTATCCTAGATGGGACAAACTGCCCTCTAAAGATGTCCATCCTTTCCGAAATGCTCTACATATTTCTTGCTCTCCACCTACATATAGACAGCAAATGCTTAGAAAGCTTGTACAAGTCATGCAGTAACTTTATATGGAAGGGGAAAGGGCCTGCATCAGTTATAAACTGTGTCGGTTGTAAGTGTACACTATCACAGAGAGAGAGATTTGGGTGTTTTAAATATTATCAGATACTATCACACTGCACACTTACACTCTCAGGTTCAAAGACTAGAAGGAAAACAGAGAAAAAAATGGTGCAAGAATAGACCTCACATTGAGAGGCGACCCCTATAGAAAGTACCATGGTCCTGACTAGCTCAAAGATATACAAATTTATACATATCCCCATTCATGCAGACAACACTAAAAGTATGGAATCTGTGAGTTTGCTGGGAAGAATTAACCACCTTCCCATCACTGTTCATACCACTTTGGGGTCACTAGGACTTACTTCCCTGGTTGTGAGATGAATGCTTTTGGAGCGTGGTATAATAGTGATTGTCGGACTATCAGGGATATGTTTCAGTGGTGGAGAGATCAAAAGCTTTGAGGAACTTAATATGGAATTTGGGTTAACCAAACAGAAGGAGAAATTAATCAATTGAAAGCCTATAAACAATTCACTAGCAAGTAAGTCATTGGGTGCTACAAAAAGACATCAAGGCTGGGCCAGTCAGATCCCTCACTTCTTTAGAGAAATATGTCATACACTATGATGGAGAGGGCCATGCCACTTCCAGAATTTACAAAATGCTTAAATCCCTAAACACCAAGTTTCCATATCAGTGAGCCTGGGAAAAAAAACTAGGAATAGAGCTTGATAGGAAGCAATGGAAAATATCAAGATGCGAACAATTATCTCAGCAAGCAACCGGGGAGGTAGGGAGACTTGCCCTAAAATGTTCTATCACTGGCACTATATCCCTGTTAGACTGGGAGCAATGGGACACCCAGAGGGCAGTTAATGCTGGAAAGGATATGGGCAAAAGTGAACATTCACTCACATACTGTGCTCCTGCCATAAACGGGTCGATTTTTAGAGGGTAGAATTAGGAGGGTTTGTGGTGGCCACAGGTGGAGTGGGTGGAGGTTTTACACCGTCATCCCCTTCAGAATCAATATACTGATTGCATTCTAGAAAAGGCAAGATGATTTACCACATGCTGTTGGCTGCCAATCAGGCAACTCTAGTCTTTTGGGAAACTACCCACTTCCTGATGGCGAACCTCTTATTAAAAAAAGTTGTGGTAGACTTAGAGCATTGAGAATATCTCAAAGGGAATCAAAGGTATAGAAAGGGAATTTAGAAAACAATGGGTGCACTATTAGCCTACCTTTGGAGAGTGGCACTGCCCAAAATTACTACAGACTCTGCAGATCCTTCAAGACTTGCAGATAGAGTACTATTACAAGACTGTTTCTAGTGAGAATGCTGGGGAAGATGATGCTAAGTAAAGCCCATGGTGCTCTCATTACCCCCTTCTTGTGTCAAACCTTCTGGAGCAAAATCCAAAGCTGTCTAGAGACTAAGGACATGGTAAGACTTAGAACGAAGGTGGCTGTGGGGTTTGGGGGATTCGTGAAGGCGGTATTTGCTCTCTACATGTAGAGGGAGGGCATGCAATATGTGAAGTATTTTGGGAAGCATGGACATCTTCAGAACAGCTGTATGCCCCATCAAAGATGAGGATTTATGTCTCCAGTTCCCTAGGTCTGTTTTAACTCTCCTACACAATTTCATGAGTTTCACCTTCTCAGAGCCGGCATGTCTCAGGTCTTTCATTGCAGCCTGTGTGTGCAGTTTTAATTAAACGGCCATTTCGACCAGGCCTAAACCTTCCTTTTCAATACATGTAAGTCACCCCAGGGTAGGGCCTAAACAGCCAATAGGGCATGGGCATGGTGCATTGTATTTAAAAAGTTGGACATGTTCTTTTAAGTTTTACATGTCCTGGCAGTGAAAAACTCTCAAATTTGTTTTTCACTATTGCAAGACCTACCTCTCCCGTAGATTAACATTGGGATACCTCATTACATTTAATACGTGATAACTATTGTAGGAGGCAGGAATGTTGGCATTTTCTTATCCTAACCATTTGGTGCCTGTAGCCTGTTCCTGGGTCACATGACTAGGTATAGTTGACAGTTGGTCTTTGTGTTTCCTCCCAGACACTATCACAATAGAGGGTCTGGGTATTGGCAGAATGGCCAATTTTGGCTTGGTGTGGTGGGGTGGAACTGTCACCTTCCACATTTGCACTTCAAAGGCAGTGGCCCAGTTCACAAACAAAGGACTTCCCACTCGCCTATTTTGCCCTCAGACAGACTGGACCATGGCAGGTTGGCAGGAAATTCTAGACACTTCTGAGGGGAGAAAACTCCAGAAGCTTCTCCTACTTCAAAGGGGACACCAGATATAAAAATGAGACCCTCAGACCCACTCTTCAGTACACTCTTGGACCTATGGATAGTACAGAGGGGCTGCCCTGCTCCCAGACTGATGTGACTCCAAGGGTCAGCTGACAGACCTCCTGTTCTGAGCTGCAGAGACACAACAAGCTCTAGAGGCCTCTCTACAACTGCCCAGCTGACCTGCTGTACTGGGCCTGCCTGGACCAGCAACTCGACCTACCTGCGCCTTACTGGTCTTTGTTGGAGCGAGTTTTTGATCCCCAAGAGGTGCCCCTCAGGTCTTGGATCCTTAGTGTGCATCAGTTGAGCTCCTTTTTGAAGAAAAGGAGAAATGCTGAAGTTTTGGGCACTTCGTGACTTCAAATGGGCCCGTTTGGCCAAGATCGTGCCAACCGCGCAGCCCGCCAAAAGAAATCTATGGTGAACACGAATCTTTGTGGTACAGCGACCACCGGCTTTGACCAGCAACTTGAGATCTGCACTTTGCACTACAGCATTGACAGCCGGTGGGAACCGCCAATGTGAAACTCCAGGACTGACCATTTGCAACACATGGCAGGATTTTCCTGCTACAGCGACGGCTGGTCACGACACATGGCCTGCTCTTCGTGTTGCAGAGATGACCATCCACGACGCTCTTCCTGTTCCTCGCGGCCTCCTCCACCGTGAACAGAATGCTTCACGCTGGACTTTAGAAAGGATCCTTTTCAGCAGGACTTACCGGCCCGTGCTCCATCACTGTCAGCCTGAACATGTAACTTTCCGCCGATCTCGCATGACCAGAACTGCAGGCGGCACTTTGTTTTTATATGTGCTATACTTACCTTAAATCTTTGAAAAACTCTGTATCTCCCGTTCTACCGATTGGGTTTTTGTTGTTTTGATGTCAAATAATTTATTACACTTTACTCTATTTTTCTAAGTTGGTGTGGGAGTCTTCTTGTGTTGTGTTTGCACTTTATTACTGCTTGTGTGCTGCATGAATACTTTACACATTGCCTCTAAGTTAAGCCTGACAGCTTTTGTGCCAAACTACCAGCACTATATATCTTACTTACTTTTTTTGGTTTGCCCGGCCACGGATTGTGGCTGTTGCTTGAGTAGGGTTACATCCCCCTCAACCAACCACCCAGATTCTGATACACCTGCTTCGTCTTCCATAGTGCGTCTTGAAGGTCCAACATACATAGTTTATGATGACTGATTATGTTGGACATTGGTTTGATGATTTTGTCATTCAAGAAAAATTCAATAAAAACGGATTGAAACGTAAAATGAGTTACTGATATTACTGATCGTGAGATGGGCTGTTGATTGCTTGTAGTTTGTATTCCAAAGGAACCACTTATTCTCCCTTTCTATTTTATTCAACTGTGCACGCAAGAAACAGACCCAGAGTTTCTTACAACCGTCTGGATACCGTACTGATTGCAGAGTCCATCTAAATAATATTTTGTTTGCTCCTTTACTAGTTTGAGCAAAGCTGATTTAGATAATAACATGTTCGCTTTTAGAAGCTGCATGCAGTTTTCAAAGTCTCATTTATAAAAAACATGCTACTAAAAAAATATTTCATTTGCCTGTCATATAAGCAACCTATATTGCCTGTCAACTAAATTTATTTTTCTAATTCCGAAACCTAGGGGGGAGTTAATGGCAATCCTTTAATTCCACCCACCAGCTCTGTACATATAAAATCCTCTTGTGAATCACTGCTCAAACAGGATTCCTATATCACACTCCTCCAACCATCTTCTATTTTAAGAAGCTCTCCTGAGAGAACTCAACTTTACCCCTACATTATACAAAAATACATTGCCTTTTTCTCCATGGGAGCTTCTAATTCCCTGCAGCTCCACATCGCGTAGCTGATTTGAAATATGGTGAGCTCTCTCTTACTGACACCTGCTTCTGTCTCTGATTCATTTGTAGACTTGCACCACCAGGTGATTTCCAGAATCTTCGCAGAGAAGTTGAAGTACAAAGGACTAGGCGACTTGTGTATCAAAAGACTGAGGGCCTCCTTTAGAGGAGGGCGATAGAGGGCCTTCCACCGTAAAGTGGCACAAGTCCTGTTTGTCCTCCGCCCAGACCCGCCACTCCACTTTGACCCTGATTACGAGTTGGTCGGTATTTTCCGACCGATGGCTAAAACCTCTGTTTACGCACAGAGCAGAATTACGAGTTGGTAGGTATTTAGCGTATCTGATAATTATTGGATGCGTTAAATACCTCAACCTTTGTTTACATTTTGGAACAGTATATCAGTGAGGAACGCTGGCAGGAAAATTAATAGATACAGTTTTGCATGGCTGATACCTATCTGCCTGACATTCCAGTCTCTATGAGCAAAATTGACCTGCACAGGGAAGATCGCACGCTAAATGTAATTGGGATTAGAACACCAACCTCAGGGAAGATAGGTGGGGGAGCACAAGTACTCACAGTATGGTTGTTGAGGGAGGTAAAGTAATCACTGTATGGTTCTGAGCAGGAGTAACAGGGCTCCCCCAAGGTGAAAGGTGACTGAGAAAAGAAGAAGGCCTCAGTTGTGCAGAAGGCTGAGTAAGTGGAGAGAATGTGGCCTAATGGCTAGGGTGGTCGACCTCGGAGCTGGGTAACCGCGTTCGAGTCTGGGTAACCGGGTTCCAGTCTCGGCAGGGACATTCAACATTCTGTGGTTCTGGGCAAATCACTTGGGGGCCGATTCCGATTCCGGCCGGAAATCTCTCCGACCGAGCCGGACCCGGAGAGAATTCCGACCGAATCGGACTCTGGCAGTCCGACCGAACGAGTACGATGCGCACGCATGCTATCGGACTCGAGTCGGTCGGACTCCCATTGAAGTCAATGGGAGCCGGTCGTACAACGCGTACGCGGGCTCCCATTGACTCAATGGGTGCGAGGCGGTCAAGGGCGCCCCCTACAGCGTGTACGCGTCCATGCGCATCGCGGCGTACATGCACAGGTACGGGGGACTCATGGGTCCCCCCTGTGTGCGACTCGCGCGCCTACGCGTACAGGGGGGTCCGACGCGGACCCCCAAAGTCCGGGTCCGACAGCTTTTTCGAGCCAGACGGCGCGAGTCGATCGGACTGCTCGCGGCACGCATCGTACTTACCCGGCCGGGAAACGTCTCCATAGCGCGGTGCGAGTCGTGTCCATGCGAGTCGGTCGGAGCGTGTTGTAGCCGCGTTCGAGTCGGTCGGCGATTTCGCGGGTGCTTGCATCGTACTCGCTCGGCCGGACCCGCGTACGATTCGGTCGGTAAACAGGGCTCCGAATCGGATCCGGTGAATCCGAATCCGATTCGGAGCACTACCGGCCGAGATCGGAATCGACCCCTAAATCTCTCCCTGCCTGACAAAAATGAATGTGTCTGTCTGTAACGTAACTGGTGCTCATGTAAGGCGCTCTGATACCTTCGGGTCTAGTTTGTGCTATATAAAACTTCACAAAAAAAAAAAGTGGTGACTAAGAAAGGAAAGCTTAAGTGAGCCGAGAGCAAATTTTTGAGGAGACCGAATCCACCCCACGAGTAAGACACAATTGACCGACAGAGCAAGTTCAAATCCAAATAGAAATCAGACCACACTGAAATTTGCATGCCAAACTAAATTTTAAATAACAAAAATATACTTTAAATACACCCCAAAAAAAATGGTAAATGAACACTTCACCTTTCTCCTTCTTGAACGAAATTGCAAAAATCTACAGTGTGACCTAAAAATTCTAAAGGATTTAATCTGAAGGAAAATCCCTGCTGTTAAACTACTATCGCAATTCACGTCCAATGCCAATTCTGCACCAATATCTCAAACAGGCTCAACAGTGCTCCCGATTAAGCTGATCCTGGCTGTCATTGACTGTCCCGTTTGCGTCCTACCTGATATATCTCTCTCCTGCCTGTAACCAACAACCTTCATCCGTCAAACCTGTTTCTGTTTAAGTCCTGGCTGGATCTCAATGTCCTTAGGAACATTGTATCATTCATTATTTGTCTAGTCATGATTAACATTTGCAACAAGGTCTCACCCTGCGTGTTTCTTGCCACTCCGACCTTCATCTTGGTCCTGAATGCGACACTGATGTAATCACAGTTTGTGATCACAGCCTTGGCATCCCTGACTAGAGTGAGATGAATATGCTGTCATGGCTGTACCTGGAAGGTCTAGTCTTGCACATGCTTGACTATGGTTTTGCGTCTCAGTTTTAAGTAGGGTGACCAAACGTCCCACATTTCCCCTGACAGTACCGGTTTTCAGAGGACTGTCCTGGTGTCCAGACATTTAATTCATGTCCAAGTTTTTGGGCAAAGGTCAAGTCATTCTGCAAATTTGAATTGAAAATATGCTCTCATTTCAAAAGGTGCCTCTAAAGTCTGAAGTGATGTTTTTTTCAGTTATCATTTTCTTTCAGGCAGCACAGGAGGAGGTTGGCTGCGTGCAGAGGAAGAGAGAGTGGGGAGGAGGGCTCCGGGTGGAGATCCTGCCACAGCTAAAACAGCCATGGTGTTATAAAGTAGTCTTGTAACTGTATGTATGTATGTATGTATATGTATATATACATACATACATACATTTCCGTGCCACCTGGACTGGGGCCTTTTGATTGGACAGAGAACAGCCAATCACGGAGTAGGATAGTTTAAATCTCTGTGGCGCTGTTCATGTTGGTTATTTGCATATGACGCACTGATGAAGGCTGACTGCTGAAACGCGTTTGCGGCTAATAAAGTTTGTTGGAAATGCCCCGTGAGTGCTCCAGGTGCTTGTCTGGTTGTTGAACGAAGCGGGTCTCACCCCCGCTAAATGGAGGCACCCGTCGCGAGTTCGGCGGCTTTGGTGGGAAACGTCAGTGTATGTATATATATATATATATATTATACACACACACACAGATTTACAAGGCTACACAAAAATGGGACAGGCTCAACTGCACTCCCGGTGAACGTGATCGCAAAATTGGAACAGACCAGGCATAAACTTAATACCAAAGGCTTTAGTCCTATTTATATGTCTTACCTGTCCCGGTATTTGCTTCTCAAAATCTGGTCACTCTAATTTAATTTTAAGGCATTTAATTTTTGGGCATTTTTGCCTGTCATTATACATATTTATTCCTTTAAAATATTCTCTGCATTCATATTGTTTTTATATTAATAAAATACTGTTTATTTTGCAACATTTATGCATACGATGCACACATGTGCATTGACGCCTGCAGATTTTCCATATTCTGTTAATTAACCATATATGATACAACAGTATACTTCTGCAAAATGCACCTGGTGTTATTTGTTGGAATTCTACAGAAGAACTAGCAGGTATCCAAGCCATGCAAATGTTAGTGTTTGTGTCAAAGTTGCTTGGTTAGGAGTATTGCAACATTAAGTAATCCACGAAGAAATAGCTAATTGATGTCACAATAGGTCTCAAATTCCAGGTGGATCTCATTAAACAAAGCAACATTCTAAAATTGCTATTGTAGTTGATTATCAAAAGGCAGAGTAAAGAGAACTTTCTTTTTTCCACTGTATTGGAAGGCCCCTTTAAATTAACACAATGCAAAACAGTTAATCCATGGGGAGACAGACAGTATCGCAAGTGGGATATCGGTAGGAATGAATATTTATGTAAAAAAAAAAAAAACTCTGAAATGACCCTCATTTACAAACACACCATTGAGCGTGTATGGTGCTCAATGTAGATTGGGGGTGTTGTTTATTGGCCTAAAGGGCAAAGGGATATGTTGTGAGAACAGTGGCGTAGCTAGGGGGGGGGCGATGGGGGCGGACCGCCCCAGGCGGCACGAGTTTTGGGGCGGCAGCCGGCCCCCTCCCCCCCCCCCCGCTCTTCAATGATTTTGCCGAAGGCGGCAAACGTAGGGGCCGCCACGGGCAGCCTAAGGCCTAGCTACGCCCCTGTGTGAGAATGAGGGGAGAGGAGTTGACCTAACGGCTAGGCGGTCGACCTCGAATCTGGGGAACCGGGTTCGAGTCTCGGCAATGACGCTGAACATCCTGTGATTCTGGGCAAATCACTTAATCTCCCCGTGCCTAACAAAAAAAATAAAAAAATGAATGTGTCCTGGTGTAACGCAACTGGTGCTATGTAAAGCGCTCTGATACCCGATACCTTCGGGTCAAGTTCGCGCTATATAAAAACTCTGTAAAAAAAAAAATGACTGCAGAGCCGGGCTACGTAGAAGTGCATCTTCTGACTGCTTTTATACTTTCAGGCTGGCAGTGTGCATAGCCATGGCTTGGATGTCTGAGTCACAGCATGAGGAACACATTACATCCTTTTTTCTCCCCCACCTATATCGAAGAATGAATTAAGATATTTATAAAACACTCGGCTACTCCCAGAGTGTCCCTACGTTGAAACCAACCAAGGTCACGTCACTACAGCATCCTTCAGTGCCTTCCTAAACCAAAGTTCCTTTGAGATGTTCTTCAAGGCGCGAGGCACCTGCGGTTGCCACCTTGCCAAATGAAAATACTAGCCATTTGATATTATTTTAAGAGTCTGCAAAGACCTGGAAGTGATATTAAATAGGACTGTAAACAAAATTGTGTGTATTCTATTGTAGCAAGACTTTTTCTGTCTTTGCTTAGTTTAATTAGCAGTCATGGATCATTAACCCAGCTCAAGAACACATTTAAACATGTTTTCTAGTTATCTTTGTTGTTTGAAGAATGTACAGATAGAGGCAAAAAAGACCGGCTTTAGGTGATTTTGCTTCCTTTTGTACAGGCCAGGACATCAAAATACGGGTGGTGCAGGTAGCAAACTGGTCAGGTGGCAACCCTAGAGGCAGCACATTCCATTCCTTGCTGGCCAGCACTGAAAAAGAGCCGCCCCGCATCTGACTCTCCGAAAGTGTGGCATTCTAACTCGGAGCATCGACGAGGACCTGAGGAGGCAGGATGGATTGATGCGTCCTGCTTACCAAATATTGTGGGAGCCGTTTGTAGAAGGCCCGATGCACAAACACTAAAGCCTGAAAGAGGATTGTTTTCTTGATAGGGAGCCAGTGTAAATCATACAGATATCTAGTAAGAGATTCCTGTTTGTGAATGCACAGAATCAGGCATGCGGACAAATTTGTTACTGTTTGAAGGATTTTAATCCATTTATCAGGGGTACCCACGTACAGTATGTTCCCATAGTCCAACCTGGCAGTTATTAATGCATGGACTACTGTCCTGCAGGTAGATAGAGGAATACGATCCACAAATGTTCTCATTGAGTGCAGCACACCAAAACAAGACCCTGATATCAAAAGGATCTAAGAGGGAGAAGAGAGCTTGTTGTCGATCCGGACTCCAGGGTTCTTAGCTACGGAAGTTTGGTGGTCGCATGGCAGAAAATCCTTCGGCCAACAATTGTACACCCATTACTCACTTATCCAAAGAGAAGAATTTCACTTTTATATGCATTGCATTGTAAAGGGCTTACTTGTAGCCAGATCAATGCGTTTGTCAGACATGAAAAATAAAAGTGGAGTCTATGTCTGCCGCGGTGGGACCAAACATCTGGAGCAGCTGGGTATTGTCAGCATAGGAGATAGTAATCACCAAAAGGATTCAATGAGTTTAGCAAAGGTGCCATATAGATGCTAAAGAATGTGGGGCTGAACGACACGTCCTATGGCACCCCAATTATTAACTATGAATACATTAAGGGAGGTAAATATTTGAATTTGTTTCCATACAAATTCATGTTTAAAAGTCAGTAACAAAAAAAAAAAACAATAGCTTTAACTATAATTTTTGCTATACATCACGGAGTAACACAATTCTCCTTCCCTTGTTCTATGTTATTCTAACTTACAGATGCTTAAAAGAATTACATGCTCTGTGTGAAAGGGCAGGAATGAGCCACATTTAACATTATATGGCACATTTCGATCCTTTCCTTCGCTGGTGAACAATCTGCTGCTAAGCACCAACTCGGGCACCCTTGAGCCATGGTGCAAGGGTGCCTCAGTTGCAGAAAGGATTGTTTTTGTGCAGGAAGGGACTTCCTGCACAGAAACAATCCTCCGAGGCATTTTCCTCTTTCTATGTGTGCTGCAGAATGCAGAATGCAGCACACATGGAAAGTGGAAAAAACTAGGAGAAATAAAGATATTTCTACTTGTTACGCCTCACCTGGGGAGGCGCAGCATTTTGACACATTCCCAGGTCTACCACTCATGGTAAATCTGGGAATGCGCCAAAATCCATGGGTGGATGGAAGGGAACACCCAGGCTCCACCGATGGATGCCTCCCTGGGGCAAAGTAACGTAATGCCTCGATTTGCATGGCGTTGTGTTACTCTAGATTTATCAAGCCACACAGGGCCACGCAAGTTGGCCTGCGTGGCTTGATAAATCTTACTTAATAGTTGTATCGCCCTCGCACCCCATTGTGTGGTGCAACTGCGCTGCAACTGCCTGACAAATCTGCCCCTTGATTTGTTCTAGGAGATTCTATCTAGACACCCCCACAGGACAATTCGAATGGGCACCTCCCTCACGGTTATTATGGATACGATTTTCAGCCCTAGACTTTTGTTTTATAGTTTACTACATTCTGGCATTTGTATATTTCTTTTGCTCCATTAAACCAATTAAATCAACACACCTGAAATCAATGATCTGTAGAAGAAAGGTTCAGGACTTAAGATATGCCTGAAATGACTTGCAGTGAGGTGGTCACACTACGAATAATTGTTGCTGAGACTTGTATGACACTTTCCTGCAGGTTTGTGTGAGCGTGAATGCAATTACTGTAAGAATAGAGCGGTACAAGTGTTTACAGCACTCAAGGCAAACCACATGCTTGAAGGCCTTTGAGAATTTGAAACAATGTATCTAATCTAGGAAGGAAGGAGGGTGTTATCGATTATGATTTCATCATGGTTGAAGAAGAATGCTTTTTCCTTAGTGGTCTCTTTAAAGGGACTTTTGTGTTTGTGGAATAGAGCGTTGCAGAGGGGCTCCTTTGTTCTCCAGCTAGTGAACTGCAAGCAGAAGCTTCAGGTCCCAGCCATGAGGGAGCCCTGTTCAGCCTTTCACCTGCCAATCCAGGCGTAGGCAACAGGAGGGAGGGAATACATCACCTCTTCAGAGGTGGGTCCCGCCCTGGACAACTATATAAAGAATGCTCTCAGCATGTCCCTTTGTTTTTACTATGGACTGTGAGTAAAAAATTAAAACACTTACATGCATATTTAACAAATAATCACTCAGCGCAGCACAGCAAATCTCTTTGCTGCGCTGTGTGATAGGGAAAGGGCTGGAATGCCCCATATTTAACAATATATGTTGCATTCCTGTCATTTCCTAGTGTTAGCACACAATGTGCTGTCTAGCGCCAACGCAGGCACCCTTGCACTGTGGTGCAAGGATGCCTGTGTCCCAAGCAGTATTGTTTTTGTGCAATAGGGGACACCTTCCTGAGGAATTTTCATCTTTCTATGCATGCTGCAGAATTCAGCACACATAGAAAGAGGAAAACATGAGGAGAAATAAACATATTTCTCCTCATTATGCATCCCCTGGGGAGGCGTAGTATTTTGACGCATTCTCAGGTTTACGTTGTGGTACCAAAATCCAATGGGTGGATGCACGGGAACACACCCACACTCCACCCATAGAATGCCTCCCTGGGGCAGAGTAACGCAGCGCAGCAATTTGCGCTGTGTTACTCTGGATTTATCAAGCAATGCAGGGCTTCGCAAGGTGGCCTTGTGTGGCTTGATAAATCCGACTTAGGGTTTGCTTTGCACTTACGCCCCCTTGTGTGGTGGAAGGGTGACACAAAACCTTTATAAATATGCCCTTTACATTCTATGGATACATTTTTAGGTCAAGCCTTCAGTGCTTGCGCTGTCAGGCGATCTGTTGTATGTACTTTGTAGGGTCTGACTCCTCCCACGCTTTTGGATCGGCTTGTTTGTATGTCAGTTAAAAATCGTAGCCTGCAAATGGCTATTGGTGGGTGTAAGTCCTACCTTTTTTCAAAAGTTCACTCCCAGGGAGTATTGCCGCAGGAGCGAGCAGCAGCTCACACAGTGACAGCACTTCTCTCTTTGTGTAAATATTTGTCTGGCGGGAATAGTGGTGCATTCCAGCCGCCGACTATGGATTGATTTCATGACTTTCTACCCCGTTTTGCCAGCATGCTTATAATTTGATTTCTGTACTTTCTAGACTTTTGTTTAACTTTAATTTACATCACTGTGTCTATTTAAATTACGCGTCTCACAAGTAATCTCCCTGTGCGGTCTCCACCCCCCCCCCCCTCCCTTCCTCCTCACACAACACTTGTTGCCTGCCTCCACTCCTCCGAGATCGCTGCTTTTTTATGTAAATGTGTACAATTTCATAACGTGGACACGGGGTGATTAAAGTGATTTGACCACATTCACAGGATGTTGAGCGATGTTGAGGCTCGAACACTGATCCGCAGGCAGCTCTGAGGCAGCTACTCATTGGAGGAGGGGGTGGGGTAGAGCCGGGGCTGCTCTGTGAGCTTGTTTCAAATTCCGGGCACGTAATTCCCCTCACTTTTAAAGCAGGGTCACCAGCTGCTGTGCATTATGCTGCCGATCTAACATGCCAGCATACACTGTTCACACGTCTATGGTGGGGTGAGAAGTCACTTACTCGAAAATGGACCAGATATTTCCCCCCTTACTCCGCCTAGGCCATACCCACGGACACCGTAAGACCGGCTTCCATGGCAAGCAAGCGAATGTAGATCTGTCTACTGTGAGGGGAGGCTAGTCCTGGGGGAAGGGGCAGTTCCGCTCACACAGGGCAGCAGCAATCGCCTCTTTCTGTCACCCTTTTCTGCCCACTGTCACCTTCAACTTAACTACATTTGGAAAGCTGAAAAGAGAAAGTAAATGTCCAGCCCTAAAACCGGCTTGGGGTGTTGCGGAGACCGTGGACGAGTCAAGAGCAGGCAGCTTGGGCAGGGGGGTTGGTAGCTTCAGATATGTTTGTTGTAGCGAATGCCATTGTCACAGCCTGCATAGTTACTTATGTGTATGAAAAGGATGGGTAGCCAAACGTTAGGATGTGGAGTAATTGCCGGAGCTGTCGACTTTAGAACCGGGTAACCCAGTTCAAGTCTCCGTGTGTTCTCAACATTCTGTGATTAAGGGCAAATCTTTTAATCTCTCCCCTTGCCTACCAAAAATTAATGTGCCCTTGTGTAATGTAACTGGTGCTCATGTAAAGCGTTCCAGTACCTTTGGGTCGAGAGTGTGATATATTAAAATGCAAAAACAGAAAAAATGTACTTTACTATTTCTAGGAGTACAGACAGAATTACTTTGGAAGCAAGCCCAAAGTCATTTTATGATCATCCATCTAATTTACAAAGAGGGCGACTAGAATTATGTGGCACTGGTAAACCAACTAATGCAGCAAGAATCACTAAATCACATGACTATAAAAGCCAAATTTTGCAGCACAAGGTGGCAAATGGGGTATATTCATCCTTATTTGGAAAGAACAACTGCAGAATTGCTAATTCCAAGTGCACTGTCACCCCAAGGGGCACCCTGGCCCCTTGTCCCCTTGAACATCTGAATGTCGGTGGTAGCGATGGCGAACAGTCCCAGCTCTCTCAATGAGGTGGCCTTTGGGGTTTACACAACTGCATGAGAGACATAGAAAGTAAGATGGGCAAACATTGTCTTAAATTGAACTCAGCAAAAACAGAGGTTATCCTGTTCAGTCCCCCTGTGAAGCACAGGGAGTACTGCCCCACCGCCTGACTTCAGCCTCAAGCTGAATACAGTAAACAAAATGATAATAACAAACGTTATTATCATTTATTTCTTTTAATTCAGCTTGCAGCTGAAGCAGTGGGGCGACACTCCTGCGCCTTAGTGGAGGAACCGCCACTGGCAACTACGCAGCCACTTTTCCCATCTTCAACAACATTAAGATTCTGGGGACGGAAGCCGACCTGGCCTCCACATTGCTTACAGGTAACTGACTCAAAACACAACACCTGCTTCCGTTACACATCTTACATGTACCCGAATCGTGCCTGCACCAACACGTGTTTTCTGAAAAATGCTGGTTTATTCACATTTTTGCTTTTAAGAATCAATTTGGAAAACAATTCTATGCAAAGGCTTCTATGGCTGAAACATGGCTCCAGATTAATATTGTCAAGCAAGAGGCAATGGTGGAACTGCTGTCACTTATGTGAGGCCTTCGGGTTGACTACTAATTTCTGGACCTCTTTGCCCCTTGCAGCATTTTCTCCAACATTCTTCAACAATCTCCACCACTTTAAAAACAAGCATTTGTAATGCAATAAGGCTTGCATTTGCGAGAGTTTGAGCTATTGGCATTGTAAATGGCAATGCCTTTTATTTATCTGTTTTGAAAACCATCACATAAATAAAAGGTATTGCCATTTACAATGCCAACAGCACAAACTCTTGCAAATGCGAGACCTATTGCATTGTATATGCTTGTTATTTTTATCTTTACAACAAGTTTGTGAACATGCACCACATAAGCTAATTGGTTACCCCCTGTCCTTGCAGTTAGAATTAGTCCAGGGATAGTTGTCAGCTGTAGGCTGTCTTCCTCTTTCACCCTGACGGTCTTTAGCAGGTGGTATAAAGTAATTACTAGTCCCTCCACAATCGTAGCCCTACTAACAACTGGGAGTGATGCCAATGACGAGACGCCCAGGACACAGCATACTTTATACCTGCTTTCAAAGTTGGGTTGCTCCTCATGAGATGTCACATCTAACCTAGTTAGGTCCTTGCACCTTGCCGTCTTAGAGTTACTGCACCTATTTTTTAATTTGAACCACAACCCAATCTCATAGTGTCTGGGTCCATTTATGAAGGGTGTTTCCCGTTCTTTGGGATACATCAATTCTATATTACACAGCAGCTTCCTCATTCAGTTTTTGAGTGGATTCACGTTCATTTGCGTGGAGGGCTCTCTTTCAGGCAATTTCCTCCAGTGGGACACCAGGGTGTACATGAAACTCAACATATCAGAAGTAAGTTAAAAATGCCAAGTGCCTGCCAAATTTCAGGCAGATCCATGAAATGACACCAAAGCAATTACCAGATCAAAGGTTTTGTGACCCATCCTGACCTCTTTTTACCTTTGAACCCACTTATCGGATCTCACTGAAACATGAATGCAGATTAATTAAAGGGCGAATAAGCACATTTATGCAAAACCCTACCCCAGCTTTGATGGAAGTGCATGAAACTCAAAGTAACAATTTCATGAAGCTGCACCAAAGCTATTGGCAAATAGTTATTTTTTTTACAACCCTTTAACTTTGCCCCATTGAATGGAACCGCAACATTCTTTCTGATGGAAATAGGGTCAGGCATCCATGATAGAATGGGGAGGCACAACCGTATGTGCCCATCACCTCACAGTCCTGCTTTCTAAAAAACGAACAGAGAACTTTCATCAGTACTTAAAGTGTACTGGCGAGTAATGCTTGATTACCTGAATAACTCACTCAAAAATAGTGCCGCTTAAGGCTTGGTGATATTGAATCTGATGGTTGTCACACAGCAGTGTAGAAAAAACCCAATCAGGAAAAGCAGATCTCTCACTAATAATAAACTAATCCTGCCACAGCCAGACTGGGAACAGAAACCAGCCCAGGGAATTCTGTTCGACTGGCCCTTTGAGGGGCTAGTGTCAAGCAAGGTTGGCGCCTTAGTTACAGGGGGGCGATATGGCAGCACTGCTGCAAAACTGGCCCCCACCATACCTGCCCACCAGGAAAACGCCTGGTGCCCCCTACAGCTAGTTCGGCCCAGCTCTGACCAGTTATGGCAAGATGACTTTAGTCAACAATACAGAATGAGGCTGCAGGCATTATTGCAATGTCCAAAGGCTGTGGTTTTCCTGGCTTGGTATTCACTGATAAGATTTGCATTATCCTGGGTTACAAGGCAGGGATGTCCTCTTTCACCACTGCTGTTTTCCATTTAAAAATAAATCTTATCTTCACTATACACCAATCCAACACGTTTAAAAACATCAACACAAAGATTAGATTAGATTAGATTAAAATACTTATAAAGCGCATGGCTGCCTCGGCAAAGAGGCGTCCCAGCGCTAAAGCCAGTCCAAGCAGGAGTCAAAGCAAAGGGAAATAAATCTGGGAAAGAACAGGGACAGGACAGCAAGGGAGTCAGACCTGGGAGAAGAGCCAAGTCTTCACAAGACGTCTAAAAGCCTGATGGTCAGGGTTACTGCGGATATAAAGGGGGAGAGCATTCCAGAGAGTGGGGGCCAGGCGTCTAAAAGAGCGGCCACCAGATCTAGCTCTACGTATGTGAGGGATACATGCAAGATTCTGGTTCGCCGAGCGTAGGGCACGCAAGGGAGTGTACAGAGTGCAAAGGTCGCCTAGAATATCTGGGGCACTTCCTGTCAGTATCTTATGCGTGATACAAAGCGTCTTGAAACAAACACGCTGTTCAAGGGGCAGCCAGTGCAGGCGGCGAAGAAGATTAGAGGCATGACTGAATTTCAGAAGGGCAAAAATAGCACGAGCTGCCGCGTTCTGGACCCGCTGCAATCTATTAAGCACGGATTTATTAGAACCGAGAAGAAGCACATTGTAGTAGTCTAGACGGGCCAGAATGGAAGCTTGTATAATCATTTGGCGTGTTTGGGCATCAAAGAGACCCAAAATCGGTCGGAGGCCGCGCAATAGTCCAAAGCATTTCCCAGCCACTGATTTGGCATGTGTTTCAAAGTTGAGGTTATTATCAACTATGAAGCCTAAATTTTTCACTGCAGGTTTGGGATCAGGGGATCACCAAGTGCCCGAGGCCACCATTCCTTCGTCCAGAGATGAGACTCTTTGCCAACCAGGAGAATCTCTGATTTGGTAGAGTTCAATTGCAGAAAGTTAGCCGTCATCCATTCTGCAATTGCAGAGATGTCGTCTTTAAATTTTATTTTGTCTCGCTTGGGATCATTAGACAGGGCAATCACTAGTTGGGTGTCGTCGGCATAAGGGCTCATATATATATTGAAGAGCGTGGGGCTCAATGCAGAGCCCTGAGGGACCCCACAGAGAAGAGAGTGTACACGGGAAGAGAAAGGGGGAGAGGTCACTTGAAAGGTTCGGTCGGCCAGGAAGGAGGAGAACCACGCTAGAGCTTTATTCCCAATTCATATCTCCTTCAAACGTAGGAGCAGGATTTCATGGGACACCGTATCAAATGCCGCGCTTAGATCCAGCAGCACCAGCGCTGATGTGCTGCCGGCATCCAGCGCGGATTTGAGTTGTTCTACCACAGCTAGTAAAGCTGACTCAGTGCTGTATCTTGGTCGGAACCCATTCTGTGAACTATCAAGTATATGATTAGATTCTAAAAACTGTGTTAGAGTAGAGTTCACATGTGCTTCTAGAATTTTAGAGAGAAAAGGAAGCAAAGAAATCGGGCGATAGTTCTCTGGTTTGGACATGTCAAGTGTTGACTTCTTAAGTAGAGGGACCACTTTTGCATGCTTCCATGCTTTAGGCACCATCGCAGTGAAAAGGGATAGATTAAGTAAATCCAGACACTCAGGAAGAAGGCCTTGTTGAATTTTCCTGAACGCGTCTGGTTTAAGAGGATCGTCTGGAGATCCAGATTTGATTTTGATCACTAATCTCTCTAATTCCTTCGGGGAAATAGGGGGAAGAGAAGCAAGAAGGACAGTCTCAGTGCCAATATAAGCATTCCTTCCGCAAACACTGGAGGGTATACCATGATCGAACTTTTGGTAGATATCTTCGACCTTCTTCAAAAAGAAGGTTGCCAGCTCCTCACAGTGTTTGTTGGAGGAAATAACATTGCCCGATTCCACTGGAGAGGACATTAAATCTTTCAGTAGAGAGAATATAGTTTTGCTGCGGTTGGTGCTAGTATTAATCAGGCTAGAATAATAAGCTGCTCTGGTTATGCGCACCAATTTATGATAGGATTTAATGGCCGCTCTATATAGTGCTTTGGCCTGGGGGTCATATGATCTCCTCCAAGATCTTTCTAAGATCTTGCAGTTCTTCTTAGCAAGGATTAGATCTTCATTGAACCATGCATTAGCCCGAGTGCTTTTAGAATGGGTAAGTTTAAGGGGAATGCATATATCTAAGGCTTGAGTAATCCACCTTTGGAAGATCGCGTTAGCCTCTTCCATATTTACAACTTTTATCATGGGCTTTGCACTCAGGGCTGTGAGAAAATCTAGTTGGTTCAATTTATGCCAGGGCCGTTTTAATGAGGGATGTTGATTAGGCTGGGGCTTATGGCCAGCTATCATTAGCCGCATCATGATGAGGAAATGATCAGTCCAAATCATAGGGAGTGGTGACAGAACTTCCAGTGACTCTAAATTAGAGAAAATAGGGTCAAGGAGGTGTCCCGCTCTGTGCGTAGCACTGGGGGTCAATTGAATCAACTGACAAGCTGCCAGATCCCCCAAAAGCCAACAATCTCCGATGATTCTTGTAGCTCTAGATGGAGGTTCAGATCGCCTATGATGTTAAAATTGGCAGTCTGAAGAGCCAGTGCTATGACAGTGTTTATCAAGGCTTCTCTAAAGGTTTTTGATGGACCCGGGGGTCGATAAATAAGAAGGCCGGAGAAAGTGAAGTTCGCACTCATAGAAATTTTAAAAAGTGCACTCTCACAGTCAGGAAGATCTAAGGGGGACAGGCTACAGGAATGAACTGATTTATAAATAATCGTAATGCCGCCCCTCTTCCTCCAGATCTGTTTATGCTGCGTATAGCATAGCCTGTAGGAAGAGCGAGTGCTGGTATGGCCACAGAAGATTCACATAGCCAGGTTTCCGTGAGGAAAAGGATCTCAGGTGAGTGTTCCTGTAGAAGATCGAACACCTCAGCATGATGTTTAGGCAATGAGCGACAATTAATGCTCAAAAGAGTGTGTGTCACTATCCCAGAACCAAAGAGTGTAGCATGTTTCAGGGGGTGCACTCTAAATTCACAGTGTTCACAAAGAGAAGGACAGTTTTCTGGGTCCCAGCTATGATTCCCGCAGGAGCCTTCTTTATATAAGGCCCGTAGTTCTTTGCCAGTGTAGCTACCTGATTGGGCTTTGGAAGGAGCAGGGTCTCTGGCTCCTGGCGATGTCTTGGCGCGGACGGGCGCAGACGGGCTTGCCTTTGGCTTGCCTTTGGCGCGCCAGCGTCGCGCCCGCTGCGCGCGTCCGCTGCGCGTCCTCGCAGTGGTGTGCATTTGAGGCTACGGGGGCTCAACAGGCTCCACCCGTGATAAGGGCCAACCAATCAGCGTGTGAGGACAAGCACCAGGAAGTACGGGCAACCACACCGACGCGTGTGGAATATCAATAGGTATTTTCTTTTTAACACTAAAGCATAGGGTGCAGTGGGCAGAATTGTAAGTGCGCTTTAAAAGAATTTAAAAGCACTAAAAAACAATCAAATTCAGTCAAACGTTCCCCCAGCAATTCCCCAGCTAAAACACCGCTCAAACAGCCGCGCGTCCTCGCTACGGCACGTATTTGAAGCCACGGGGGCTCAACAGGCTCCACCCGTGCTCTGCGCTGATTGGCTAAGGGCCAACCAATCAGCGTGTGAGGACAAGCACCAGGAAGTATGGGCAACCACACCGACGCGTGTGGAATATCAATAGGTATTTTCTTTTTAACACTAAAGCATAGGGTGCAGTGGGCAGAATTGTGAGTGCACTTTAAAAGAATTTAAAAGCACTAAAAAACAATCAAATTCAGTCAAACGTTCCCCCAGCAATTCCCCAGCTAAAACACCGCTCAAAAAACAAAAGCCTTATCATATGCAGATAATCTAATTTTATGTACAAACCAATATCCTCATGACAGACAATTATTTAAAATTTGCAAGATTAATTCATTTTTTTCACAGTTGTCAGGTTTCCGAATCAACGGTGGGAAGAGTGAGAAGATGCGGGGAGAGTAAGACCCCAATCCGCTGCCCTTCTGTTGCTTCTTGTGCATTGATTCTCCTGGAAATGTAATCTATGCGAGCTCAAAATCTATAAACATTCCAAGGAGAGCTCTACTAAACAGATTATTTCACAAGACTGATTAATATAATTAGGAATATGAAGTTACCAAGGATTTTGGTTTTATTGAAGCACTTCCATAGGTGCAATCTGAAAGCTATTGCTGCCTTGCAAAGCAGGATCAACCAGTTTATACGCTGCTACAATGCCCCCAGGATGGCATGGTGTATATTAACCCCTTCCCTGCGCATGACGGAACCACGCCGTCATGAGCCACGGGCGGCGTGTGCTCATGACGGCGTGGTTCCGTCATGCTGCGGCCGCTCCGCCCATGCGGTACTGATTCCCCGCCTGTGCGGGCGAATTAGTGAGTGGGCGGGGTCGTGACGGAACCACGCCGTCATGAGCACAGCTTGCCCGTGACTCATGACGGCGTGGTTCCGTCACGAGCATGGCGGCGCTACGCTCACCCCCCACCCCCCTAGCGCCGCTGCGGAATTACCACCGCAGCCAAGGGGTTAACTCACCAAAACGCAACACAGTTGGGCTGCGTCCGACTTTCGATTGTATTCCTCGGCTTCAATTGTGAAAAATATAGGGTGATTGATATACCCAAATCATTTGTTTTAGGGCAGTTACGCAATGTAACGCTTGACCCTCACCAATTTCAGATTGATATTCTGCTCACCTAGATTACTAGAAATAGACATAAGTCAACTGGGTTTTAATATAATGAATCAGCGCCGGACTGGCCGTAGCGGGCACCAGGCGTTTTCCAAGTGGGCCGGAAGGGTGGTGGCCGGTTTTTGACCCATGGGGGCCGGTTTTGTTACTGGGGGCCGGTTTTGCAGGAGTGCTGCAATATCGGCCCCCTGTAACAAAACCGGCAACTGTGCTTGACACTGGCACTTCCCCCTCCATTCCTCCCCCCCAGGGCCGGTCGAGCGGAATTGCCAGGGATGGTTTCTGTTCCCAGCCTGGCCGTGGCTCATAGAAATCCCTACTCTACAGAGTGAAAATCATTTTCAACTGATGTTAGAGAGTTGGGTCTTATCTGCCATGGCTAGGCTGATGAAAGAGATAGGTTGATGTGTCACAACAACTTTGACCCAGAGGAAAACCATGATGATCCTGATGGACCAGCATTAGTGTGATATGAATAAATAAATTATCTAATAGTTCTTAATAGATGTTCGTGTCTATAATCATCAGGCTAATAAGGTTGCTATGAGTGCACCCTTTGTGGTCCCTTGCCCTCGTTTGAAAAGATCACTGTTGCCTCATCCCAGGGACCAAGTGGAATTACCCCCTGAACTTTTTGAACTTTTGCTTTACCTGATTTTGAAGAGTGCTCGGGAGCTGAGTTGCACTTCTCAGAACAGTAGCCAGGGGTTGAGATTTCCTTATTTAGGACACTCACAGGCTAATAAGGTGTGTTAATCAATTTCAGTGCCATTTGGGGGGTAGTGTGATTATTGGTGTAGACACACCCTCATGTGTCATGTGTCGACCTGACAAAAAAAGCCCTGTCATATGATTTTTATTCTGATGATTTATATTCTGTCATTTTAAGTTTCTTTGTGGTTTTGAACTTTTGTTGTACCTGATTTTTGAAGGGCGCTCATGGGCAGAATTACCTTTTTAAGGACAGTGCCAGGGGTTGAGATTTAATTATTATTGAACACTCACAGGCTGATCAAGCGTCTTAACCTATTACATCTATATATTTACCGTTGTTTAGTTAGCGGTCTGGAAACAGTTAAATGTGTTGACCAGCCTAACCCTACAAAAGAACTTCACCTGCTCAAATGCGACACTGGTGCGCCGAAAGCAAACCTGTCCGCGCCCATCTGCACCCAAACTTTTCCTGCCATTCTGCATGGTCTACATCAAATATAACACCAGTACTTTCAGGTGGGCACCATTTACTCTATGTTTTACAGTCATAAAATCATTTTTTTGATTTTACCACCTCAAATAAATTGCAGTCTGAGTTGACCCTTAACCCAGCCATGGCGTATAAACTTAACGCAACCCCTTTCTCAATGCAGCAACTCCACGAGGTCCCTGTAAAATCTGTGACGTTTAAGAAAGACAACTCTTCAAAATTTCCTGCCATGCTGTGCAGTGTTTGTCCAGGAGCCAACATGTGTGCCTTTTTTAATCAATTTAACCTTCCGATGTTATTTATTTTAGAAACACGGCTTACACAGGACAGCTCACCAATTCTAGATCAATTAGTTCCTCAGGGGGTTACAATGATGCATGTTATGAGATCAGGCAAAAAAGATGGGGTGTAGCAGCTATTTATCAGGGTGCTCTTTTACTTCAACTAAACAATTCCTTCACTATACAACCATGCAACAATTTAATGGTCACTTTAAACACTATCTCTTAAATAACTCTTATTCTAGCCTAACTTCTCCCGCATTTCCCCACCAGATTTGCTTGCCCTTTTAACAGAGGAACTGAACAATCTCTGTCTGTCTCTCCAAGAATTTGTGGAATCCAACCATTTTCTCATTGCTTTCCAAGATGGCTTTAGGCCCGGAATGAATATCAAACTGGTAGTGATCTCTGCTCTAGATGATCTTAGCAGATTTATGGATGCACAGGGGCCAGAAGCCTTAGTGCTCCTGGAGCTCTACACAGTTTTTGACACCATTAACCATAACATCCTAAACACAAGATTGAACAAGTGTGGTATCAATGGTCCAGTACTAGCTTGGTTAAAGGATTTTTTAACCCTACGCCTGTAGATGGTTATGCTTCCCTCTGTTTCTTCTGAACCAAAAATCATTGAATGCGGCATTCTGTGGGGTTCGATTGTGTTCCCCTTAATCTTCAGTATTTACATGAGGCCATTAGCGTACCTGTTTCTTCAGATGAATGTAAGGTTCTATATGTAAGCAGAGGATATTCAATTAGTATTTGGCATATAACCCCAGACTAAAGTGGTCTCCCTTCTCTTTGAATGTCTAACTTGGTGGATGACTACCAACTTCTTGAAACTGAACACTAACAAACCGAGAATCTGCTAACCTTCCCTAAAATCGAGATAAACGATCATAAATGGCTATCTTCTTTTGGTCCTCCTATTGCTGTCCCACAAATTTGCAATCTTGGTATCCTTAATTATTTCAAATCTCTGACATTTCCAAAATGTCTAGAACCTGTTTCTTTCACCTATAAACCTTTTGGGAAAAACTTTCTATTTTTAGATAAGGAACTCAGGGCTTCTGCTGTCATTGTATTGCTACAATCCCGATTGAATTTCGTACTCCTGAAGGATCCTAGGAGCATGATTTCCAAGCTCCAGCTCATTCAAAACGTTGCCACAAGACTGCTCTGTGGCCTGAGGCAAGATGATCCTATTTCCCCTGCTCTTTTAATGTTATACTGGTTACAATACATAAAGTATTGCTTTTAAATCTTTAACAATTCTGCATAAAGCTATCTTCTCAAAAAACCTGGATTTTGAGTTAAAAAAATGATTCAGTATAAGCACTCTAGGCAGCTTCTCTCAGAAAATAAATTTCTCCTACAAGATCCCAAGGCGGAACGGTGACTTTGGTGATAATTAATTTTCTTTCACGGTGACCAAACTGTCGACTTTACTGCCTTTACATTTAGGACATCAGCCTATTTTTGGGAGAACACTCAAGTCCTTTCTTTTTAACGCTTAATTCTGTGTCTAATCTTCACTATCGCAGAGCATCTCCTCTTCATTCAAACAGTCTACAGCGCCAAGAAAATTCAGTGTACGTGTACTAAACAAATAACCATTGCCATCTGAAAACAAATTTGAAAAGGCTAAGTAATATATTTATTAACCCAACTTGAAAACACTCAGAGGTCTCCCATAGGAGACCATCTGGCCCTGCAGCTATCCATTGGTGACATGTAACAGCAGTTACCGGCCCCATCGGAATTATGAGATTCCTGGGAATACTGTGGATCTCTTTATTTTAAATAGAGATTTCAGCTGATGGACGCAGTCAGAATCTCATTGTGGAAGCCTGGGAAAAATGAGGAACAAGCAGGAACATGTGGCTCCAAATTTCTGATTCCCTAGATAATTCCTTTTTTTTTTAGTGAACTCTCAGAATCCACCTCATTATGGGCTGATTCCACCCGAGCTTACCTGTACCCTTGGTATCGGTAATTCTAGTGCTGAGGAAATACCTGCCCAATTTCCGGGCTACTTGTGATGGGGGACTAAAAGATATTAGAGAGTTTGTGCATGCAAGGTTACAGGGTAAGACTGGCCTCACTAAAAGGGGAGATGAAACGCCAAGTAACCATTTTAAATTAAAGCAAGGATGTATTTCTCGGTTTGGGAGATAGGTGTTTGCTTTGACATGGGAAAAGTAGCTTCCAGGGCATTGTGCTTGGTAAATATCCAAGCGAGGAAGTCAAGGTTGAAAAAGAGGAGCCGTTTGATAGTCTGTGGAAAAAAAAGTTCACATGAAAAATGATTATTGGCATACAACGCCTCTTTGCTTCCAAATTATAAGGGTTGTAGGATATATGGCTAGCTAATTATTAAACAATCAAATAGCAGTTATTATCTCTTCTGGAAAATATTTTTGTAGGACACACTAAACAGTAACATTTCATCATATTTTTAAGATCTCTAAATTCAATTTGTATGAGGAAAAATATATATCATTAACTTCAGTGGGGAATATTTAAAATGTGTTTGTCATTTGTAGAAACTAAATGCATATTTGTCTGGGATATGTCAGGGAGCCCACCACAATATGTTTCTTTTTCAAAAAGTGAATATTGTTTTTAAATCTAAACCCAAAGCTTCTCAATCATTCAATCTTTTTCAATACGACACATTATCTTTGGTAGCCTCCTTATGGCCCTGAACTCACTGCAGACAGCCTTTGGTTCAGTGAAGTGACCTATCTTTTCACTATATATATGAAGAATACATCCGCAGGGCCAAAATGGGAACTGGCAAAATGGGTAGTAAAAAGACAGGCCCCTGCACTTGACCAAAGGCTATCTGCAGTGGGCTCAGGGGCTATTTATCTGTCAATCTATATAAATGTATTCTTGAAGATCAAAGATGACAATAAAACAACAGAAATATATTTATTTCCAGTCTCCACCCACAAAACTGGTGCCAGATTATAGGTGTCAGTTAGGGGTTTGCGAAATTTGAAACTCACATAATCTGCTTTTGTGTAATTATATCAAATTTAATCTAAATTATGTGAAATTATGCATAATTGGAAAAAATGCAAATCCGTCATTTTGCGGTATATTTTAGCACAAAATGCATCCTGTTCAATTTTTGGTGCAAGGACACATTTAAACAAAAGCACCGCAAATAACAGTTGCTCGCGTTCTGTTGTTTCTGTGTGTTTGCAGTAAATTTTTAACATGAATGCCATATTTGCTGCAAATTTTCACCGCGAATGGTGCGTAATTAACCCAAGTGGCAAAATGATGTAATTCTGGAAATTTCGCATAACAAGCGTCACATGACATTCCCAAAATTACGAACTTTAACTAAGAATTGTCAAAGGCCCTGTCCTGTGCCAGTACTGTTCAATATGCAAATAGTTCTTCCCAAATAAGGAACACTCTGGTACTCCAAGATACAAGTTCGATCCTTTAATGAATGGCTGCTATGGTTTCCACGATAGCCTTTGTTAAAGCAACAAAGTGTGTCCATAGTCCTGCGAAATAAATGCAATACACATGATTATGTACATAAAGAAACTCATGGCCTTCTCAAAGATATCACTCTATTGTCATAAATTAATTTCCTTAGAAATGTATGTAGAAACCTAAAAATGTCCATAATAATTTCATTGCAAGGTACAAACATCAGTAAGGGCAATTTCAGGTAATCCCGGCCATTATAGATACAGAAGAAAGAAGGAACTTAAAGTAAAGCATTGATCAACATATTCCTGAATGCTGATAACAGACTTTCCTGAGAGTGTAATTTGGAGTGCTTTGAAAATAATGTTAACATCATAATTCATCATAACAAATGCTGAAAATGTAGGGCTCTTGTTTAAATTGGAATAATACCCATCATGATTGCCAATAATCTGGTCATAGATGTGGACAAAAGACTTAAGCTTGTACAGCATGTAGTCATTTCACGTTGTAGGGGGATAGTATCATCGATCAAATTCCAATATGGCGTACCTCATATGATTTCCGTTAAAGCCTTTTGAGGTCAGGAGCCATCAATATAGTTACTAATAGGTAAAAAGACGTTTGTGTATCACCAGAAATGCTCATTCAAATCAATCCTAATATTCAAAACAATATTGATCTCATAATGTGCCTGTAATGAGGCTGGGTTCTGTGTCTATCACAGAAAACTGAACATGAAAAGACAAATAGGCCCTGTTTTTAATAATGAATGTCTTTATTGATTTGATAAAGTCATTTGCCATACGAGTGGAGCAAGGGTGATTTATTAGAAACCATCCATAATATGTGAGAGATGAGTGAAATATTGATATTTCAAAATCCATCAATATAGCATCTGGTATGTGTCCCAAGAAATCTGGACGGTTGGCAACAGTATGGTATTTGGGCATGATATATAGACATGTGGCTTTTTGATTACTCATGTCCATATTCAGTAGATCAACAAACAGTTTCCTTGATGATGATGTGGTCTCAGATGCAACACTCACATCTATTGGTGTGTGGAAGAAAATAACAAAAGGGGAGCTATCAAATCAAAATAAAACCCCCTACTAATTTATTAGCTGTGTTAATAAATCAATATCTATGTGTAAAAGGCCGAAGTGCCCAACTACTATGCTCCAAGAAACACAAAAATTAGGCACCAAGTTGAGTTACTTCATCAATTACATTGTGAGGCAAATAAAATGTAATATGAGCAAAGGCCATAAAGGCATCAAAGGCAGAATCATGACAATTTCGTTATAAGCTACAGGTGAATCTCTCAACCAATATTAACTGCTACTGTTTCATCCATGTTCAAATGACATGGATGTTTGGTATTAAAGTTCTATCATATACTTAGATTCAAGTCGTCTCAGAATTTTCTCTCTGCAACATTTGTTCAGCGTGATCCTGTCAATACCAAGGAATCTAGCAGATAGGAGGCCATTAGTGCTGGAAGATAACCCCTCAAACATGTTAACGCTGCTGACAGGTCACTTTTTTCCTGCTACTTGGAAGCAGCAATTATAGATTTGCGTTAGTGAGGCAGTTTTCACAGATTTCTTTATTTAAATACCTCTCCCACTGCTATGGCTTTTTATACTGTTTTATTTTTATTCACTGCCTGTGGCTGTGGGAGAAAGCAAGCCCCAAAGATTCTATCATTTTTTACTGCATAAAGAGGATGTCACACCCTTGTAGACTTTTTTGTTCCCTTCTTTTAAGGGGATAGGATTAAGACATGCTCTCTGGGGATGTCCGTTGCACAGTGTTTTATTATTTTTACCCCTGAATTAGCAGGTAACCCTGGACCTCTTTTTCCGTCAGCAGTTGGTGGAAGAAATCTGCCTGGTGTAATTAATATCAATAACAAAAACAACGGTCCCTTCCAGAAAAGGTAAGCAATGAAACAGAGAAATACAATGATGTCTATGTTTGTACAGTCCAAATGGGTCTTACTCCTGATAATCCACCCGCTATTCCAACCACCACAGAGTCTTACCACCAGGCAACTTCTCAGGCATAATCCTTTGTGTCCTGATGATGATCCCCCTACCTCATTAGGGATCGAAACATCGTCGACTTCAGTGTCTTGACTTCATTTGTGTATTTTGTATTGTTTATGAGCAAAGATACTTTGCAATTGTGGCTCACTGTTTGCTCATTTAATTTTTAGCCACTTAAATATATAATTCCTGAGGTTTGGAAATCTTGTGATTTCCCTTGTTTTTTCTGCCCACTTATCTTTCCACTTTTATGGTTCTGAATTATTATTTGGTCAAAAAAAAACTTAAATCTCCATTTGGAGTGTACAAACATAGACATCATTGTATTTCTCTGTTTCATTGCTTACCTTTTCTGGAAGGGACCTTTGTTTTTGTTAGAGATACTTACACCCTAGGTCCCTTTGACATTCAGGGTCTCCTTGTTTCTTTAGAATATGGTGTTATTAATAGGCATACTAGAAGGACTATTATTCCTACTGATGTTCTTAATAGACACAAATATTATGGCTCTTGCAAGCAAAGACACACATAGTAGCCACACACATAGTAGCTATCCCCTCTTTCTCTGGCCTTTTGATCCAAGAGAAGGAGGGGTAGTTCAGCTGTTAATTGCATTGTAACGACTTTCTCTGGCACAGCTCAGCTGCCAGAGTCTCCTAATGGTGTTAACGTATATTAGAACATTGGAATGTTGGGAGCTCCATTGAAGACAATGGAGTTGGTCTGGGCTTATAATGGCTGGTATAAGCCCAGCGCTCCAACATTCCAATGTTTGTCTTTTTGTTTCTCCATTTTTAATTTGGAACATTCTACCCTTGGTGGGTGGAATGTTCTAATAGCCTTATAGCCCTTCTGCCTCAGGCAATACCGGTTGTTAACCCCTTAAGTGAGCCCGTCGGCCAACGGCCGTCGCAAGTACTACCTCGGTAGTGCTGCGCACGTCCGTTGGCCGACGCGGCCCCGCCCACATAATGGAACGCCCCGCACTGCGGCGAAATTATCGCCGCGGTAAACGGGTTAAAGGCCCTCTCCCTCGTTATAGGCCCTCGCCTGCGGCTCGGGCCTATAACTCGGGATCAGGGCCTTTAACAGCCGGTATAGCCCTCGGCAGCGGGCTATAAGGCTATAATATATAATTGGGTGGTATCCACATATATGACACAAATTTATTCCTCTAGAGAGTACTATAGTGCTGTAGCTGTGTTGCAGTTTAAATGTAATACACTGTCACGTGGCAAGAAAAAGTGCCTGTTCCATGGAGAAAATTCTATGTTTATGTATTCTCTCTAACCCCTAAAGTGCACCTTCTAGGTGGAGAGGGCTTGGGGCATAATATATACAAGTAGTGCAAACTAGATATGGGAAAAGTATGTCCCCAGAATGAACAGATGCAAAAAGCTGTTTTCACTGTGTAAGTTAAATCCCGTTTACCATGAAAGGAATAGATATGACTAACAATCCTTTTTCCTCTCTAAGTATGTAAAATTCTTAGAGCATTTGTAATTTCTTTTCACTTCGTTATATAATCTAAAATACTAGTGCAATGAAATGGTTACTCAAATTTGTGAAAAGTAACTTTATAAAAATGTAGTCTGTGCCATCTCAAAATAAACTGGCTTAGAACTGGTTTGTTTCACAGCCCTGCTTCAGAGATGGACTACACATCCTTGATTAACTCTTAAAGGCATTGTTATGGAAGACAATGGCTTCCACTGCCAGCAGGAAGGCAGGAGTGGGGTTAACAATGACCCCTTAGCAGGAATAATTCATCTGAGAGGTAAGCAGGACTGCTAGCAACAAAAGGGCAGCTTTCACAGCTTTTCCTTTGAAGTGGAAATGCCAAATTGAGCAGTTAGAAACCTCAACCACTGATTCCAAGAGCCACCCTAGTCTTTCTATTTGTGGATCCAGAAGGAGGGAAGATAGTTCTAGCACTGACAGAGGGCAGGGCACTTCATCCCCATAGGGGAGTGGCTAGAAGGGGAGACAAGACTTCTGTAGCTAGATGAAGGCTAGGCCCATCTTGGTTGAGGTACTCTACGAAGGTTCACACGATACTGAAAAACAAAGTGTTGAGTTCTTCAATCACTGGCCAGTGCACATAACAACACCACCACCTCCTGAGAATGATCCTTTTTCTGGAAAGAAACGTCAGGAAGAAAAGAAGATTCTTGCTGACTACTGGAAAAAGATGACTGAAGGACCCTTGACTCCTGCTGCCACCCAGGGACTAAAACTGCTCTTGAAGGGCCTCCTATTGCTGCTCCAGGGACTCAAGAGGCAGAGGGCTCTCAGCTCTGAAGAAATCCCATCTATCCACTTGGAATAAACCCTGAGCGAGCCCTAACTGAAGAAAGATCCGGTGCCTTTCCTGAGGACTTGGGGGCTGTAAGAGAGACCAAGAATGTTGTTCACAGCTTCAAGGAACTTTTGAGACTTTTGGTTGTAGTAGGAAGCAGGGGCCCTTGGGTCTGTGACTGGAATACCCTAGAAGAGCACCCAGAAGACAGACTACAAATACTCAATTGTACCAAAAAAGAAGGGTGCTGATGCTGCCACTGACGACTTAGTCTTTATGAGGCAGAACATGTTGCTGGTTACTTTTTGTTGTTTTTGTTCCTGGTGCAAAAGCAGCCTTTTGTGGCCGCTTTGGGTAGGGCACATTGAACGAAAGTTGACCTTTAGATTTTCATTGTTTCTCTAGGCATTTTTTGACAACTTTGCCCAAAAAATCTAAAGTTCCACCCCTCCGATTCCCCTTAGCCAATTGTAAGTATTTTTCTGCTACTTTGCTGACTAAGCTTTTCTTGCCTTTTCTAAATTAGTAAATGTATTTTAATGCATTGTGTTCTTGACTTTAAAATTGTAGTGAAATGTCTGCTGCTTGTGCCACAGTTACCAGGGGTTGAGTAAATATTCTCTTACAACTGTATTGTGTCATAACCGGATCAGGTTTATTAAGTTGGTAGCGGTACACACCTCCAAAATTAAGAACCCAGTTTCTCACAAGCATTGTCAACAACATTCTTAGGAGTACTATATGTAATACCGGCTACCTCTACATGTCTTACTTTAATAAAGAAAGCAAACATGCCTATCTATTCCTGTAAGTCACACCACACCAGACTTTTAAACCAGAAAACAAAGCAATTTCTTTGGGTTGAGTGAATGTTGGTGCTAAGGTGAAGATGTGCTGGTGCCTACGATCACCCACAAGCACATTGACTTCTCTGGGCAGCTGATGATATTATCCTAACATATTCATGTTTAGGATTCAAAATAATAGTTTTGCCTTCATACCCCCTTCACGATTCCTCTTTTGAATCTCCTCAGAATGTGCAATAACAAACAGGCAGTGTTTCTTTAAATTGATGATTAGATGGTGAGAAAAAATCATGTGTTTGTGATTGATCCGACTGCTGGAGGATGAGGCACCTACTTTAAGCAAACGGGTCATGTGCTTTGTCGTTTCTTCATCCAGGTCTCTTCTCTATTTTGCTACTATATGTATAATATACGGTACGGGTTTCATCTGCAAGATTACAGGTTATGTTCTACCTTTCATCCTTTTTTCCATTTCCTCATTCTCTTTAATTCACTCCTCCCCAGGTTCTTCCACCCTTTCAATTTTCTATTCACTCCTTCCATCTCACCATCGTTGCTAGGGGAAGCAGGTAGAATTATAAAGCGGCTCGCCTTACCAGCGCGTTATCTTTACTCTTTTCATTACATTTGAATCATTCTGTGACAAAATATTCAATTATATGTCTTTCACAGACAAATGATGCTCGGCTCTTGCATCCCTGTATATTGAAGGTGATGAATGGAAGCCTGAGCTTGGTTGGGGAGGGAGGTATCAAACGCAAGGTATAAGATGAATTTCAGTTTCTGTGCAGCAAAAAGCATATTACAGATCAACACTCTGACGTCTACTGAACTATACATTTTGCTGATCACGCGCCAGGATTTCTGAAGTGACCACAGTCTTGGTAAGAATAAGGCTACCGACTCTCCTCGGGTAGCTCTAGGTTGATGTGTGCGTTTCTGCTGTTTGTCGTTTGCTGTGGTGCTAGACCTCGTTGTGGGGCATACATTTGTCCTCTAAAGGAAATAAAATACCACTGTGTGCTGAAAATCTGCTACAGATTCGTGCCTCCATTACAACCCTAGAGACAGGAAAGCAAAGCCATAATTCACATATGTAAACATCTTCCTACATTCCTTTGAAATTAGTATTCCCATGCAGACCAACACAATGGATTATTGTTGAAAAAATGTCATTTGTGGTTTCTCTCTCTGTTCTCCTACCACGCGCTCATACCAGCACTTCTCCTTTCCTCTTTATCCGGTGTCTCAATCTGAGCTTCCTACATGTATACGTAATTACATGAAGTGCAAGACCACATTTAGCTCTATATGTTAGTGTGAAAAGCATCCTCTCGTCCATTTCCATATAGAGGGCACATGATAACTGACAGGCCTTTTGGTTCAGTAATGTCATCGTTGTCAAGGCCTTGGGGGAGCAGGAACTGTTCTAAGCTAATGTTTAGACACTACCTCTTCTAATAAATGCCCCTCAATGTAGTGATGTACTCCATTGTGCTAATGGGAAACTCTTTCACATTATAAATAAATACACTCATTTGAACTTTGAAGAGCCATATTTTACATGACAATTGTTGCTTCTGGCCACAGCTGCACAGTGAGAAGCCACCCAGGTATTCCTTCTTCATCTGTTGTATTGGACGTTGTCGGGCCTAAATGGATGCTACTGCGAGATCACATTCTCTCGTGTATTTTCTTTACAGTGGCCACTGGTATTTTATTGAAAAAGGTTTTGAACAATTTTAAGGTGTGATTTAGTGAACTATTTAGTCCCTATAACACACATAACATTAGCAAAAACAAATGCACACCATAAACCTATATATCCTGGATTTTTAATTAATTAGTTTCAATTACAGAACAGGACATGACATCTGTAACTTACCTAGAAGGAATAGTCCAAGCTGAATCAACATAGTGTTACACGGGTGTGTGCATCTTGTAAAGCGATCTGCAGTAATGCCCCTAAGCCTTGTGGTAAATGCAGTCCTTTTCTTTAGACTTGTTCTTATCAAATTTCATTTCAACAGTTTAATATTATTCAAGTTTCAATTAGATAATCTAATTTCATTTAAACAGTATATGCACTTCCGTTTCCACTGAGGTAAGCTCTTAGCATCATGATGCTTTATGTTCATTAAACCTCTTCCTAGGAGCTAAGCTTTATTAGTCGGTGCTGACTTTGAATGTACAAATACCTTTTTTAGTAAGAGAGCAACCCACTCTACACTCCTCTGTGCAGAGTGACCACTGGGCCCTGAAGCTACAAGTTTGAAAGATACCAAAAAAGAATGTGGTAAGACCCAGACAAAGCAGTACAGAAGTTATCACTGATGAGTGACTTCTGTAAAGTATCATAGCATTATGGTAGTAGTGAAATAGTAATGGTGCTTAATTGGAGCCGGTGGTTTCCGGTGCTCGGTACTTATTTGGCAACACCAGCAACTATGGCAGTCTGCCACTTGGTGGCGCTGTTTGCCTCAATTAGAAATGATCAGAACAACAGTTGTTTATTAATTAAATGTACATGAAAAATGACTAATACCTGCCGCCAAAGCCATTCATATTGAGTTAGGGGCCTGGAATAGTCAGAATTGCCACACTTATAGGTGTGTGCTGTTAGTAGCTGTGTTGATACTGTAATTAGCAGCGCTGACAGTGGCAAGTGGAAGTGGACACCTGACAAGGGCCCTGGCACTTCTTTTTACAAATTAAGAACTGAATAGTAATAGTTTTATAGTGAGATAAACTTCTTCCATTTGAACATTTAGCACAGGACCAGGTTCACTGAGGTAATCACCTGGAATCATAACGTTTTGCTTTAGTTGGAGCTCTTTTGATACGCTAAGCCTTGCTAGGTGCTGCTAACTTTCACTACTGCAGAACAATTCAATTAAATTATGGTAAAATGGTAAAAGTAAAAAACCTGAAAGTGTCCGAATTGTCCGAATCTCTATTTTAGGCTAAATCCCTGCTTTGAGAACTTTGCTCAAGGGTGCTGAAAGACAGCTGCCTGAGCAGACACCTAGAAACATTCGGGTGTTAGTCCATTGTGGATTGCTTTGGACTTGCTCTGGAATTTGCAATCCCCCGTGGTGGTGTCTGGAAGCTGAAATGTTTCCATGCCAGAGGAGCATACTGACTAGTTGCAAGCTTCTGCTTATTTGGAGATGCACTGGGATGACTTTCCTGTCTTGTACAAACATTTTCCAAACCTTCTTGAATTTGTCATAGGTTATCATGTAATACATTTTTTCTATGGATCCATTTGGAACTTTTTATTATCTTTTATTACGTTTAAACCTTCAACCATGCCTCCTAATTGTTGCTACATTTGTCTTATAAAATGGGTATCTTTTCAAATAAACAGAAGAGACAATGTAGAAAGGATGTCACTCCCATAGTAGAGAGAATGAAAGAGAAAGACTAATTCTGGAGATAAAATACAGACTTCAACAATCGTTAGAAAAATATACCTAAGACAATGTGTTGTACTTGGTGACATGGAAAGCAAAACCATCTTCAGAACAGGGAAGGACATATACTATTTGAATTGTCAGTCAGGGGTCCTATGCTACAAAGTACATAATGAAATGATAACAGCAGCAATGTAAATACCATGTTGCATTCCATCACAAAAAAACCTCTCAGTTTATCAGGTGCAAAATATAATAATTGGTAAAGTGTTTGCCATGGAATTAAAATGTTTTTTTTTAGAAAATATACATGTGTTTATTGAAAAGGAAATTGGCAACTAAATCGACTTAAACCTTGTTTAATATCATATAATTAAAGCTCCCAGTTTTCCGTTTTTACTGATTTTTACAGATAAATACAGACAGAAAACAACGTGTTTCCTATCTGTATTTATTTTAAAAGCAGAAAAATACAGAAAAGTGTGCTTCTTGTGAGTGACTTTTGACGCTGTCATTCATGCATTCAAAGCCAACATTTGAGCATATAGACAACATGAGGAATTAAAAAGCAGGATGAGATTTCCTTAAATACAGACATATGTTAACTTATATCTGTATATAAAGCTAATATTTACATGTGGGTGTAGTGTTTTGCCATATAGGCTGCTTAATTTGCTAAAACGCAACAGACATCAAACTTTGAGTGCATTTTTATCAGATAAATAAATGTGGAAATATACCATGTTGCCACTCTATTTATTCATAAAACACAAAATAAATGTGGATAAATTCCAATAAAATGGCCATAAAATAAATATGGATAAATTCAGAAATGTTAAAAAAACAAATACCATAAAACTGGGAGCCCTACATATAATGAAATATATTACACTGCTTTCTGGTTCTTAGTTTTAATGTTTTAATATGAAAAAGGAATTAACAGGCACAGCACACCTATTTCAGTAGTTATGGAAATGTAAATTATATGCTGCTGTGTACTTGGAACTCCTTATACATTTCCTCAAACTTTGGCAGGGAAAGATCAAAGAGTGCCTGGATCCTACTATTTGCAATTGCTAGAACCAAGACTTGGACCCATAAGCACACATTTTTGATGTCCTTCCTATAAGCTATGTACTCTCCTTCTCATGGGAAGAGAGAAGCCTATCAATCTCAAGGTATCTTAGGGTTTGACCATGGGAGTTCCTACAGATATGTATGTGTGCGTGCATATACATACACACACTGGGCTTGATTAGCTAAGTCAGGACATTCTACTCTTGCCAAGGACCCGAAAGAATTATCAGAGGCAAGCTCTGATCAGCAGGCAGTTTATGAAAGAAGTTCCTGCATCCAGTCTTCATAAAAATGTCATTCAACTTAATCCTCAGTCTTCTATTGCAAGCACCAAATACCACAGTCCCATATACCTGGTCCACTGTTACTAGATGTGTGATACTATACTTTGGCAAAATAATTTAAACTACCTGTATGTCTGGTGCTTTGCAAATGCCCACAGGTTATCATAGGATTTAAATGATTGATGTAAAATGTAACTCTTTGGATCTTATGTTTTTTCCTGGAAGCTATCTGTGGGTTACTACCTTTGAGAATCCAGATTATTAACTCAGGGAAGAGCAAGAATGTGTGACAACAAAGTTAAGACACCTAGTCAAGTGCGTGTTACAATCAAACATCATAGGCTTACCCCTAATAATCATGTCTCAAGCAATAAGCTTCTCTCAGATAAAAATCTGAGGAAATAACCCCAAAACAATATTGGTCTACAGTGAATTATAATACCAAATCCTAGGCTAACCACTGGTAACCATGTCTTAAGAATTAGATTTCTTTCAGAAAAACGAATGAGTAAAACAACTTTAAAACAGTCATTCAAGCAGTAAAAATCCCAAACCAAACACAATGAATGTAATATTTATATAGCATAGTAATGCCAAAGAAGGTATACAGGCACTTTATTAATAACCGTGAAACTGAAATACACAGGGACATCGAGAAAGGGGAGATGGAGAAACAAACTATGTGGCTTTTGAGTTCATACATAGAAAGACATGCAAATACATTGTGCATAATTATTAGGCAGATAATATGTGAGTAACCCTGCCAGCCTAATTAGTGCAAGGCACTTACTATTGGCATATTGTTAGCATTTGATAAGGAACTGTTTCAAGAGATGTGTTTTGAGCTGTCTCCTAAAGACAAGGTCAGGTGTAAATGTTCTGGGATTAATGGGTAGAGAATTGTTTCATTGAGAATGATAATTGGGATTTGGGAACTTCCAGTTGCAGAGTGTTCTTGGTTCTCATGCTTGTTGGTCATCAACTGAGTTGATCGGTACAACTGCCAGATAACATGGAGAGTTTACTTGAATGGTTTTATGGACGACGACATGAAGCCTGAAGCATATCCGTATTGGTGTAGGAGGCTAAGGAGGTCATAGAGAATAGGAGTAATATGGTGAAAATCTTTGGTTTACTAATCTGGCTGCCAAGTGGAATATAACGTTATTTGGGGCCAGGTGTGATTGTACTGGTCCAGCTAGTACGGTATGTTTCCGAAATCTAAACTAGACCTGAAAAGTACTTACACCACTTTCATGAGTAATTTGGTGCTGTATTTTTTAAGCTTATGCAGATGAAATGTTGCGCCTTAGGCTATCTTGTTATTATGTGGGATAAATGTGAGCATAGGATTATTGGTGAATCCCAATGATATGACGGATGGTGAATGAGCAGCAATAAATGCATTGAGATTTAGAGGGTGCAGGAGAGACAAATCTGTCTTTTAGTTTTTTTACCAATGAAGAGAGAAGAAGAAATTCTGTTTTAAGGTTTAAGTGAGGAATTTGTCTTTCATCCAAAACTGAAGGTTGGAAAGGAAAATTATTACACTGTTAAAATCAGGAATATTTGATATTTATAGGTACAGTTGAGTATCATCTGGATATTGATGTAGGTTTATGCCAGAGTCTCTAATCATTAAGCTAAATCACACTATGTATTTATAGAAGAGAGCTAGAGCAATTATTGATCACTAGGGGGTGGAGGGGCACATATTAATCTGGCTGGGGTAAGGTGTATTCTCCACTTTTACTCGTAAGCATTCTCCTAAGAGGAACGAAGAAAACCATTTAAGAACATTTCCCCCTGATGCCAACACTTTGTTCCTTTATGGAGATGAGCCTATTGTGATTGATCATGTTGAATGCAGCAAAATAGTCGATGAAGACCATCCGACAAGTGATGCCATTGTCAAGTATGTGATGGATAGCTTCAATGATCTTTATGGTAGATGTTTCATTACTGTACGCAGCTCTAAAGTCTTATTTATGATTGACTAATATTTGATTTTTGATGAAGAAGGAATTTGATTGGTCTACTACCCTCCTTTCATTTGCTTTTCTCACTTCTTTGTTTCTTTTTTGGAACTTGAATTCCTCCAGTAATGCAAGGCTGGAATCTGCAGCTGGGCTTGGCGTCATGTCACTGGGTGTCTTCTCTTCGAGATCGCACAGAAGATTTGTTTCCTGTGGCAAAAAGCTCTAAGCATGGCAAACCAGGAAATCTTAACCATTTGAATTTACACTTTTCTTAGGTAAAATGGGCCATTTGTTTCAGTACTCTGGATCCTGGAAAATCTTATAAGTCCAAACTTAGGGTACTGCATATCTTTCTCCTGGTCACTCCTAAATCTCCCAGATAGCTTGAGATAGTTTCTAAAATACTAGAACACAGATAACAGTGGGAAACAAAATCAACCACTTTCTATATCCAGGACCCATTCAAAGTTCAGTCCCAACTGATCAGCTAATTTGTGTACTATGATGCCCTCCTTTGCCCTCTATCTCGCCTGAGATCTGCTGGTCTGAATCTAAAGTATCTGGGGTCTTTCTTAAAGAAGCCACTGCCTAGTGACTGATGATAGGTGCTAAGTGTATCCTAAGAAAGTTCACCCCTCTTTTCCAACTCTTTCTGCAACTTTACTGAACAATAATTTCAGAAAGCATTCGGCATATTTCAAAGATGGCACTATGCCACTTCCTGTGGACTACCCAGGGACCTAATACAAAGAAATAGCTCACTCTCCTAGTAGTGACCAAATAACCTACCAAACTAGTTCTGGGCTCGGATCATCCCCTTTTGTGGCAGGAGCCACCCTGTCTATGGGAAAACCAGAATCCAGGACAGGCTTACATCAAAGCCATGTTGGAACATTAGCATATTACTGCTAGAGTTCCTACTTGTCTTTGCACGATTTATCTAATGTAGCTGTTCTCTCTCCTCCTCACACATTTGTCAGGTGAAGGCGGACGTTTCTGCACTTAACTTCCCCCTGTCATCCTGTCAGGAGTAATCCAGCAGCCAGCACTCCCTAACGCACGGTCCTTTGTTCTATAGGAGGTCCCTGATGGGTGCCATTGACACATCTTTGTGGAACTGGGAAAATGTAATTGCAGTTAATATAGGGCCTGGGAGTTTCGCAGATCTGTTTTGGATATTGTCTAGGCTCAGGAAGAGATGAACACAGTTTTGGGGCATATCAACCAAAAATATTTTACAGTGGATCTGGCTTTTAACTGAGAGTATATTGTAGAGAAGATTCATTTTCTAGTCCTTGATCATGTTTTGAAAATATGGGTTTTTGACTTGAGTCAGGTCTTTACGCATGTGGAAAGGTTGTTCCAGCCTGTACATTAGATAGCCCTTTAATTTCACTGCATGTCTGACCTCTACAAATTATGCATTCTGTGATTCAAGCACAAGTTAATGTTCGAGTCAGCTTTCACATAACAAACAGATTTATTTTGACTTGGGGCTGCTGCAGTCAGGTTTACAGGGCAGCCTGATGTCATGTTTACAGAGTCATTCATGTGGATAGCATATGTCCATACTACAACCCATATTTCACATTTGACAGCTAAGCCACTGGTGCAGTTTCTGTGCAGTTATACTGTGGTCTTACCTAATGTTCAGCTGGGCCAGTTGATGTTAGTCAATTTTCAACCATGTTTAGGTGTTTGACCACAGGCAATGGATGATGTTTAGCAGTCTCCCAGTACACAGAGTCAACATATGCCAGAGAATGAAAGTCTGCAAAAGCAACAAAGTCAGACAGAGCACGTGAAAAGGTAAATCCCCCTACAAAATGATACATTTGTATTTATAAATTGAAGAACCACTGTCATTGAAATGACAGCATGGCCTGACTGTTCAATTCGAAAGAAAGAAAACCATGACTTGATGTTGAAGAATTACTAAAAACGATTTGCCTTTATTGAGGTATTATTTGATGCAAATCAAAAGATTTGGCATTATGTAATAGCAGCTGTAAAAGCAGGTTCTAAAATTCCATCCTCATGACCCTTAAAATCTATTGCCAGAATGGAATCTGCCGATAGTAATACACACTCTGGGTTTTACAAGTGTTAAAACAATGCACAGCCAGTGGATAAAACAGCTCCACTTCTGTACAGGCGCCTTCTTTCCTTTTGTTTAATTAAGATTTTAATGGCTGGATTAACTTGTTTATAGATGTGTGTTAGCTCAGATTTATATCACCACATAAGTTAAGAACGCCTGGGTCAGAGAAATGAGATGTGCAGCATGCCAACTAAATCTTAGCTCTTGCCAATGCTCTACAGAGTACTTTATGTTTATCTCTATGGTGTCACAAAAGAGCATTGTGAACATAAAGCATTGGCCCCACACTGTTAGATAGGTCAAAGGACCATGACTGCTGCTGCATCACTTTCGCACCACCATTTTAATAAAGTCGTGTTTGATGTACGATGGTAACGACCTTCTTCGACGAGACATTTATTAAAGGCTCTGTCTTAGTGATAAGGTGTCAGTCAATATCTCAGTGAGCACATCCTGTGTGCTCTTGGATGTGTTTTTCCCCTACACTTAACCATGGAAGAAACCACACACTGATGATTTGATTTATGAAAACGTTACAAGTATTTTCAAATAATACACTTATTGTAAGATATTGGTTTATTGGTTGAAGGAGTGGAAGGCCCACTCAGACAACAATCACAATCCTTGTCGGGGTGAGCCACAAAAAGTCACTAAATTAACTTGTGCTGAAACCTCTGGTAGCTTGGCACAAAAGCAGTAAGGCTTAACTTTGATTCAATGTCTAAAGTATTTATGTAGCACACAACCAGCAATAAAATGGAAACACATGAAAAACTGCAACCCAACTTAGAAAAATAGAGTAACTTTTAATAAATAATAATATACCTCAACAACAAAAATCAAGTCAGTAGAACTGGAGATATTCAGTTTTTAGTGTTTTTTCCAGTGAAAATGGGACCGATAAGCAAAACGCGGAACTCGCGGTTATCTGGTAACGCTAGACTAGGGGAAAGTCATAAGTTATTACTGAATACAATAGAGTAAAGGTTGGATACAGGGAGCAGGTTAGTTCCACTGAAATGTTACCTTCTAAGTACGTCACAAAGAGTTCCATTCACAGTGGAAGAGACCGCAAGAGGAGACTAAACATTGCGAACGGTGCGTGAAGAGCAAGCCAGGCATTACAGGTGGTCATCGCTTTAGCACGAAGGGCCGGTTGAGTGTTGCAGATGGTCATTACTGCAGCTTTGCGTTGACGGTCCTCGCGTGTTGTTGCTGTGGCACAAAGTGCAGCTCTCGCATTGCAGGTCACACTGCTGGTTGCTGCAAAGAGCAGGTCTCACAGGAACATCATGTTGGTGGTCGTCGCAGGGGACAGAGTCTTGGCACGAAATGGTCAGTTTGCGGTTGTGAAGAGCTCAAACTTCAGGATTTTCACCTTTTCTTTAGGTGGAGTAAACTCTGATGCCAGCCAAGGGTCCCTCCAGCAGAGGCCAGCAGGGCTCAGGCAGGGCCAGTTGCAGGTCCAGTTGCAGCAGATCAGCTGAGAAGTTGCAGGGAGGTACCTCTGAAGCTTATTGTATCCTCATAGCTCACACAGGAGGTCAATCAACTGACCCTTGGAGTCACTCTGGTTAGCCTGGGATAAGGGCAGGCAGGTCCAATCTTCCTTCTCACACAGTAAGGTAGTCCTTCAAGTAGCAGGGGAGTCCTCCGGCAGCAGGACAGTCCTTCTTTTGTATCTTCCACAGGTCCAGGAGTGTTCTAATGGGTGGCTCTGGAGGTCAAATATGTATACCTGGTTCCAGCCTTATGTAAAACTTAAATACACATGCCCTACTTTTTAAATACAATGCATCCTGCCCTATGAGCTTATAGGGTCTGCCTTAGGGGTGACTTATAAGTATTAAAAATGAAGGTTTAGGCATGGAAAAAGGTTTATTTTGCCAGTGCAAAATGGCAATTTACAACTGCACTACATGCTGCAGTGGTAGGCGGGAGACAGGTTTTGACAGGCTACTTGAGTGGGTGGCACGACAAGTGCTGCTGCCCACTAGTAGCATTTACTTTATAGGTCCTGGTTACATGTAATACCATTTCCAAGGACTTACAAGTAAATTGAATGTGCCAATCAGGTTTACCATGCTTTTGGTTAGCAGAACAAAGTGCACAGAGTCTAATGCCAGCAAAAACGGGTTCAGCAACATAAGGCAAAAATATCTGGGGTTGACCCTGCAAAAAGTGCCAGGTCAAACATTTTTCCAAGTTAAACTTAACATTGATCATTATGCATATATAAGGCCTGGTGTACAGAGGCTGGAGTGCAAAGCAGTTGCCTCAGTTGGCACAGCTGTTGCTCTGAGTCCTGACCTCATGTACGTGCTGCGACAGGTGTACAAATCCACCAGAACTAAAAATCACCATTAGGTATGATTTAATTAATGATGGTCCATTAATATTATTTAGAAAGGGATGAAGGCATGTGAGGGACAGCAGGCCTTCATCCCTACATTATCATTAACAAAGTGAAATCTTTTTTTTTATTCTGGGACAGGGACTATGTTAAAAGGGGGCGAGTTCCTACCCAATGCAACCAACCCAAATCCACAAGGTGAGTATTTAATCAATGATTTAGCACCTCAACTGCAGTTGAACGCCATTAACATACTGCACTGAGAAAAAAAAGGAGGAAGGGGACTAGTTCTTTTAAAAACCCTCAAAGTATGGATTCGCAATGCGTCACAAAGTGTACTTTGTGGCTCAGAAAATAATTTCCAACTCGTAAAGTAGAATTTCTTTATTGCGACGTGCTTTTTGCAGCCATAAAGTCAGCGATTTTGTGAATCGCAGCCTCAGCAACCACAAAAAGCCTTTTACATTAGGCCTTGAATTATTGATTTCACCAAATTACTTTGATGATTGCAGCTAGTGTGCTTCCTCAGTTCCATAACATGATTGATGTCGCCTTATTCTGTCCTTTCCGGTCTGCACCAGTGGACCTGTGTTGACCCCTTTATCCCATCCCTATTACCTATGTAGACTAGCCCCATCCATGCGCAGTATCCACCCGACCACCATAGGTGGAATGTTCCTATCCCTTGTCCATCTGTGGGTGCAGCAAAGGCCCCAAGAAAAAAAAATATACAGATCACCCGGTTTGCTACTAGATACCTGTGTACTGTGGGTGCAACTGTTTACTTGCTTGTTGCCGGTGCGTGGCTTTTACTCAGAGTGTGAATATTCCATGTCCATAAGACACGAGTTTTGGTTTTTTTGATTGGTGTGTTTCATCACAGAGTTAGCGGTGCCTTCGTTTGGCATTAAGTTGCATTTGAGACTAACCTTCTTGAGCCAGTGCCTTTTGACCGTCAGATCCTGATTTCTATTGGGAAGTCTAACTTGTTTTAAAAAAAATATCTTTATTGGCATTTTATAATCATGCATGACATCGTACAGTAGTTATTAAATGACATATAATACAAGTTGAGCACAGCTTTCGAAATTCTTCCCCCTTGGGCCTTTACTGCGTTTTTCAAAATATTATTGCATCACATTTATTTAGTAGGTGGCACATAATGTGTGTGGTTAAGAGGTTTCCTGATAATCGACTGCGCACACCTATCTCTCTCACAGGAGCTTTAGTCTGTTATAGCCCACCTATTTCTCGTGAAATAGATGCGCCAGCTCGTACCATTTTTCTTACTCCCTGGGGCCTACTAACTGATAGGGAGTGCTGTGGGATTCACCGGCAACTCCATGCAACAAATGTGCCGAAAGAATCACAGATTAACAAAATACTAAAAGAAGAAAAGAACAGCCTCAAACAGTGCATGCGGGTGCTCATAAGTCTGGCAGGATTTATATTAAGGGTGGTTAAGCTAGTGTCCACTCTTCCTGGCAGGTCAAATCTAGCCTTTATAACTGTTGATCGGACCACAAAATCTGTGTACTACTACGTGTATTGTCATTATTGTTGTTGAGGGGGCAGATAGGGGGGGTGTCGCAGAATCAGCACTTGGAGTGTCCCTGTCGCGTCGTTTGCTATGCCTCGTCCTCTCATCTCCCCAGTGTCCACGCTTCCTACTCAGTGAAACACCCACTTACATCATTTTTGCTATTAGGGTGACTCGGGTGGTCCCAGATAAACAATGTGTCCCTCCATGCTTCAGAAATTGGGTGCTGGCGCAATCCCCTCAGTTCCTCCCTACCCAGCGCTCTACCCTCCGCAGCAGCCCACCTAGACCCCTTTTGTATCCATGTGCTACTCTGTGGTCCAATGGCTGATTTCCATGTTATTGCGATTCGCCTCTTGGCCAGTGCCAAGGACAGATAAATAAATGTATTCCCACCTTACGCTTGGGTGGTCTAGAATATAGGCCGAGTAGACATACCTCTGCTGAGTGATCAAGCGCATGATTTAGTGTGTCATTGATCTTAGCTAGCACTGTTACCAAGAAACTTTGCAGCAAAGTACAGCTCCAGGTCATATGGAGAAAGTCTGCATCCAGTTGGCCACACCTCGGGCAGCCTCTTGACTCTCCTCCAAAGGTGGCCTGGAGGCGATGGGGGGTCATTTACGTCATATGTACGTAATTGAATTGAAGGTATTTGAGACGGGCGCTATGGGAGATCTTTTTTGGAGATTTCAATACTCTACGCCATTCTGATTTGGTGAGGGTCCTATTCAGGGATCTTTCCCATCTACCCTTCAATTTCTGCATCGGAGACAGAGATGCCTCGAGAAGCAATGCTTAGAACCACTTTATTTGGTGCCCTGCTGTGCCCAATGTGATTAGTGAGTGGAGAACCAAGTGCGTGGCTGGCTCATCTCTTCCCGTTCCCCACAGTCTCCCGAACGCCTGCACCATCAACTCCTATAGAAGGAACTGGCCTGGGGGAAGTCCTCCACTAGTTCAGCAAATTTCAGCAATTTATCTAGGTAGCAATCTCCCGTTGTCTCTATCCCAGCCTCTGTCCAGGGCGCCAGTTCCTCCGCCCCCAGGATCGCCTGCGGTTCACCGTACGGCAACCCCATCAGTGGTAGTGTCGGGGAGTATCTCGGGGTGGCCGGCAGTCTTCCTGTGCATCTTTTCCAGCACTGTAGTGCTGTGGACTGTAACATCGAGGTATATGGGACCCTCGTGGCCTGGTTTAGCAGTTTCGCCAGTAGTTGGCCGCCAGGTAAGTCCCTTCCTGGATCCCCCCCTCCAGCCATTGGGCCACCAACTGCAGCTGTGCAGCCAGATGGTAAAATTCAAAATCCGGCACACCCCCTGGGGCATTGCAGGGTCCACAGTGATACTCTGCATCTTCCGTCTACCAGCGCATCCAGCGGCCGGAACCACCCCACTGGCATCAACACCGGTAAATTTGTGAAGAAGTACAGTAGGCAGGGCAGCATGACCATTTTGGTCAGTGACACTCTGGCCATCAGTGGTAATCCCAATGAATTCCAAAAGGCCACGCTAGAGCGGAGCGAATGGAGGGCCCTGCCCAAATAGCCTTCCCTCATGTCTTCCAATGAGTGAAAAATCTGGATACCCAAATATTTAAAGGTGCTGGGGGTCCAGTTATATTCCGCAGGGAGCTCCCCTGGTCTAGGGGAGGGTTCAGCCACAGGGAACAGATGTGTTTTATGCCGGTTAACCCGAAGGCCCGACAGAGACCCAAAGTTCTGCAACAGTCCGAAGGCAGTTCCTGCCCCCTTCACGGCGTCCCCCAAATATATCCACAAATCGTCTGCGTATAGGGAGATCACGTATGTTCTGCCATTCAGTGTCAGTCCCAAACCCTACCCCCCTCGGCAAAAGAGCACAGCAAGTGGTTCCACCGCCAGCGCAAATAAGAGGGGGGATAGAGGGCACCCCTGACGAGTACCGTGTGATATCTTATATTGTGGAGAAATAGTCTTACCCGTCTTGACTCTCGCTGTGGGGAGAGTGTATAACAATTGGACCCACTTCAACCAGCCCTCCCCCAACCCCATTTTCTGCATGACTTCGAGCAGGTAGTCCTCTCCAGGTCAACTGAGAGGAAGGCAGCTTGTGTCAAAGCTCGGGCATCAGAATGGTAGAGCACCAAGTATAATCTGCGTAAGTTATACGATGTGTTACGGGAGGGGATGAACCCATTCTGGTCGGAGTGAACCAGGTGTCTCATATGTGGGAGCAACCGAATTGCTAGTATCTTACTTAGTAACTTAAAATCAGTGTTAAACATGGACAGGGGCCTGAAGTCTTTTACCCCTGCATCCTGCTCTGTGGTCATAGGGAGCGGGATAACTAGTGCAGACCGCGTAGAGGATGGCAGGCTTCCAAGTCGGAGAGCCTCGTTATACATAGTCACCAGGCGGGGGGCCAAACTATCCCCATATTTCGCATAGAACTCGGCAGGAAGGCCATCAGGACCCAGTGTCTTCCCACTCACCAGCAGTGTCATGGCCCCCCTAACTTCCTGCAAAGTTACCGGGCCACCCAACTCTTCCGCAATTTCATCGTCAACCATGCAAAGGTCTAGCGGGGCCATGAAGGCACCAAGCTCTGCCCGGGAGGCACCCCGTGGGGCAGTGTATAATCGTTCGTAGTATCCCTGAAAAAGTGTATTGATCTTATCAGGGTTGTATTCAATCGTGCCTACATCGGTCTTAATTTGGGTTATTGGGAAGCTCCGGGACTCAAGCCTAATGAGCCATGTCAATAAGCATCCGGCCTTCCCTTCCTCATTCTGCACTCTGTCCATATAAGCCCAGTAATCATGGGATCTAAGCCATTCCAGAGCCTCGTCATATTGTTTTCGAGTGGTCCGTAACTGAGTGTGTGCCTGTGTCTCCAGCCCTTGCATATTATCCAGTGTACGCATCTCTCCCTCCAGATCCAGAAGTTCTCTGTGCAGCTCCCTCTGTATTCAAACTGTCTGTCCCATGCAGTGCCCCCTCACCACCACCTTGAATGCCTCCCATTCTACCAATGCTGTAGTGGCTGTGCCTGTGTTCTCTGTAAAGTATGTGTCTATTAAGGTGCGCAAGGAATCTGCAAACGGTGTATCTTGTAGTGCCACTGTGTTAAGCCTCCATGTAGGTATTGGGGGCCTCTGCCCATGAGATTGGTATGACATTAACAGGGGTCTATGGTCTGAGAATGTCCGACCAAGGTATTCCGTGTTTCTAATGGAGGTGCCTACTGCTGGGGAGCACCAAAATGCATCCAATCTCGTGTGGAGGTGGTGTACCGGGGAGTAAAAGGAATATTCCCTATCTCCGCCATGTTGGAGCCGCCATATATCTTGCAATTACCAATGTGTCATCCACTCCCGTAGCCCAGCTGCAGTCCTGTGTGCCTGAGATCCCGGGGGGGGGTCGGGATCGATCCAGTTGCACATCCGCAACACAGTTAAAATCTCCCCCCATCACCACCTGCCCCACCCTTATGTCAGCTAGGTGAGCGGAGAGGGGGGACAAGTAAGACATCTAGTCCTGGTTGGGGGCATAGCAGCAGCCCAATGTAATCTCCTGACCTCGTAGGCACCAGAGCACCCTGGCAATGGCCATCTGCCCAAACTCCAGATGTACTGCAGTGCAAAACATCGAAAGCCCTAACCAGTCTCAGTGTGAGTCTTCAGGGGGGTCATGGACTCACAAGGCTGCGTGCTGAGTTGAGTTCAGCAAAAATATAAAGCACTTTGCGACACGTGGCGGTGTCATCCGCACCGGCCCAGAATTACGACCAGCCCGGGTTGGTCATCTCTCGTTATATAATGTCAACTGCCGTGTTCGGAGTCACCACTGGAAGTTCCATACTGTTCCTGCCTGATGTATCTGATTCCAAGCCTTCAGTCCCTTTCATGGATCCCGACCCCTCCCTGATAGGGAGCCACTCTTCTGGGCAATTTCGGTAGCCCTCTATCCAGTCCCAAGCCATTTTGGGATCTACGCAGAAGTGAGTCTTGCCATCTACAACAATGCGGAGCCTGGCGGGGAACATAAGAGAGTACTGGATACCCTCCTCGCTAAGAGCTTTCTTGACCTCCAAGTATGAGGCGCGCTTCCGTTGGACCTCCAGGGTATAGTCAGGGAACATCGAAACCTTAGCATTATTTACCACAAAGGGGCCATCTGTGCGGGCCTTCTGCAGGAGAATGTCTCTATCCCTATAATGCAGTAGTCTGGCCACCACTGGTCGCGGAGGGCGGCCCGGCGCCAATGGGCAGGCCGGCACTCGATGCGCCCTTTACAGAGTGAAGAACTGCGTCAGTGCCCCCCGGGCCACCACTTCCTTGAACCATGGTTCCAGATACGCCACCGTGTTTCCGTCCTCGATCCCCTCCGGTAGGCCAAGAATCCGTACATTATTTTGACAGCTGCGTCCTTCTCCGTCCTCCGCTCGGCGCTCTAGGGTCCGGACCCTGTTGGTTAATTCCTCCACCTGCTGCGAAAGGGCCTTGTGCACAGGTGATAGGTCCTCGAGCCCCGATTCCACCACCTTCCCCCTCTCATTCAGTTTATGATGTTCCGCGCGGAGGAGCCCAAGGCCCACCGACACTGTGCTAATGTCCTGGTGGAGGGTGGCTTTCGTGTCGGAGATGGCCTCCAGGATCTTAGACAGTTGTTGCTGGATAGGGTACCATTTGGGCTGGGGCTCAGGGCTGCCCCGCGTCTGTTCCCGCTGGTCTTCTTCTTGTTCCGGGATTGCCCCAGCGTGTTTCCCCCGGGGTTTACCCATTGCTGCAGCCACAGCTGAGCACTGTTTGCCTGTGGCCTCCAGTCGGCGCCTCTCGCGGACTCATCCACCAGATCTAGGGGATTTGCACTTTGGTCCACTAGACCCACGCTGACGTTCACTAGGGAGTTCACACTCCAGGGGTCGAGGGGGTGGGGGGGCCGTCCAACCCGCAAATGCCAAGAGGAATTGTTCCTGTCCCAGGTGTAATATGAGCTTATGAGTTCAAAATAATCTCTGTTCCCCTTAATTTTGTCTCTCCAATTCCCGGTACTGTGGGTACGATGGAGCCAGTCCTGCACTGTACATTGGAGTCCGGTTGCTGGGTTCCACTTTTTGCAATTCCGGGGATACACCCCAGTTGGAGGCTAGGGTTTCACTCTTTCCACCAGGGCCTCAGGTGCCCGCAGCCCCGAAGCTCGTGCCCTGCTCACCGACCAGGGGCCCTCTCTCTCCTCATGCCGCACCATCAGCTTCGTGCTGTCTCGCTTGTTCCCCCGTGTGGGGTGTCGGCAGTGTCCCGGGTCAGGGGGGCCTTCCCTTGAAATGGCACTCCGTGGGGGGCCACACGTTCAAACAGCTGGGCCTCTCTCCTGCACTCCATTTAACTGTCCATTCATTGCAGGCCCTGCCTCTTTCCCTTCGAGATCCCGGAAGGCGGCTGCCCAGCCGGTGCACCACTCCCTGGACGGGGGCCCCCGAGACCACCGCAGCTGCACTCACTACCTCATGCTCGTCTCGCAGCCTCTCCTCTGCCTGGGCCCCTCCGGTGTGCGGTGCCACGTTGCGGTCGCGGCTCCGGGCCGCGAGCGGGGCCTCCTGTCGATCCGCCCGGAGCTCTCTGTGCTTCAGGCTCCTCCGGTTCATTCCACCCTCTGCAAGGCCCAAGGCAGATCCCAGAGCCCATCGCCCGGACTCTGCTGTCAACTTGTCCAGAGCCTCCATGGCACCGTTGCTTCGCTAGGAGGCCGCCCTTGAATTTATCGGCCTCACCCAGCACCCGAGCCCGAGGCCCAGGCAAGACCAGTTTTCCGGGCCTCTCGCCCAGCGCCGGACTCGACCGCGGGTCTCAGCCTGCCCAGGGCACATCCTAGAGTCCACCGTCCGGGTACAGCCGTCAGCTCGTCTGACCCGCCGTAGCAACACAGCTTTGTTAGGCGGCCGCCCTTGCAATATCGGCCCCGCCCAGAACCAGAGCCGAGGCCCAGGCACGGCCTGTCCCTGAGGCCTCCCGCTCGGCGGCGGATGAGGCCGCGGGACTCAGCTACGCGTCAGGCACTGCTGCTCTAGCTCTTGCGGTTAGCCCACCTCCTCAGGCCACCCAGGCTGGGCTGCGTCCCATTATACGTTGGATAAATGCTAGGCCGGTGCGGAGCTCGTAGCTCACGCATCCGCCATCTTCGGCTGGTTTGCCACGCCCCCGGAAAGTCTAACTTGTTAATGGTGATTTTGCCTTCGAACATTGTTGTCCAGAATAGTGATCTCGTTGTTGCTGGTGGGACTGAGAAATGTTTTGTTTGCTAAGCGAATTAAGTGGCATCCATTGTGCATGCCTTGTTGATAATCTTTCTACAGAAGAGAAATGATCCTCTGTGTTTATCAACAAATAGCTTCATACGCATGCCTTATCGAGTGCCTTCTCTGATCGTCTGCACGCTTTAGCGTGTTATCTCTCCAGTGCGCCGGCGACAGTGGAATCTGAACCAGGACTCTTGTGACAAGTGCAGCAAACGGCCTCTCTGTCTGCCCTCAATATCTGAGAGTTTAACGAAAAAACAGTGGCAGAAATCTCCTAGAAAAGGGGGGGTGAAGAGGTTGGCAGAGGAAAGAACGTGTCGGATGAAATACTTCGATTCGCGGGCAGCCATGGAAACAGACGCACTTGGTGCAGAAGGATGCATCATGTTTTCAATTTCTGATGTCTGGAGTGGTCTCCTGGGAAGAGGAGCACGGGGTGGGGGGTCATCGCTGTCATGGTTTCCCACAAACGTTCAATAAAAGCATTCTATGGCAAATCTTTCTCAGGTGGTTTTCTGCAGCCTGACATTGTATCTTTTTTACACATTTGACAGGCCCTACACTGTTTTAGTACATGTATAACGTCATCCCAATTGCACATGAACTTTTCTGTTCATTTTGCCTGGAGTTATTAAAGTTATAAGATGCCTTTTCACTCATATTTTAATTACAGATTAGACGTCTCTGGTAAAGCTGAAGCTTTAATGACATCTTAAACGCCTGCGGTTTATCTCACCGCCAGCAGATGGGATTCGCTTTACCCTGGATTATTCTGAGCTGATTTTGTAGTCTAAGATAATTAGTGTCCATTTTTATTTTATGATTTGGCGGGCCTCTTCCTTTTAGGGGGTGGGGCAATTGCATTAAAATGATTTCAGTAGAGAATCGCTATCAGTGCACCAGCCATCACTCCATGGACCTTGCATCACCAAAATACCAAGGCTAGCGGAAGTGACATCACGCACCCGTTGACCCCCACTCAGATTGACCTCCTACCCACTAGCAAGGGCAGTACTAGTCATGCCGATGGACAGGTCAGGGGCAGCAGCTGCTGCTCCGGATTTATCCTTAGTGATTGCTCACCATTTCCCAAACCTCCCTTCCACTGAACTTTGCTTTTTGATTCAACACATTGAGATCCATGAGGCATCTTTCTGTAGATACAGTATCAGCCTCAAATGAAGACCTCTCGCACCTTGAGTCTGCATGTCACCCACATGCGTTCCCGCTGTAGACACAGCTTAGAGGCTGTTAATATGCTTTTAATACGGCACAAAACGTCCCCAGTACAAACAGCATGTTTGCGTGGTCCTCTTGGGTGCAATGGATGGTGTGTTCTGTTCTGAGAGTGATGTTTCTAATTGACGCAGGTTGCCTTCTGTGGCTTTTAAGGGGTTATGGTGTCTTCAGTGGAGGTGATTGTTTCTCATGAAGCCTTTCACCCACTGTAGACCATTGGATTGCAAGCAGCGCTCTCCTGTCAGGATGTCTTTGACAGTGCAGGTCACAGTGCAGGCAATGCACCAAACCAGCAGGGGAAATGGTCATTGTTCTTCATTGGTGTGCTTTAATGCAATCATGACTGTTCTATTAATGAAGACTGTGGAACAGGAGCAGTAGCGACTGTCCGTGCTTAGCATGTTGAGCATGTTATTCTGCCTGTTTTTATGTTGTTGCTGTTATCCCTCCTAAAATGGATGTGTCTGCCCCTCTTGGAGCAGCTTCCCTTCAGCAGTCAGTGTGTTGTTGCAGTGAAGGTGCGGGTACGCTAAGAGTGTGACTAGCTGTCCATGCTGAGAAGGGTTTTCTGTTTTTTTGTTGCAGGGGTAGAGTTATGGCCAGAGGTATTGTGCAACCCTCATAACCTTTGTTGAGATACCCAGCCCTAGGTTGACTTCAAGCTAACACTTTCAAGAATATGAACGAGTGTTAATTGTCTGTTTTCTACTGCTTCTGCTCTTTGGAAATATATATCGCTTAAGCTGAGCATTTAATTTCCTCTTACAAATTTTTATGATTGTTTGTCCACTTTGGTTTGTGTTTTTGTTTCTATTTTTGTTTCTACCTCTTTTGACGTAATCTAAGGTTTTTTTTGCTGCCAAGGTTGCACCTCTTCATCTCGCTTGACTATTTTGATGTTTCGCCTGCACAGCGCTTGCACTGTGCTTGAGAAATCTATTGGTTTTAATATATACTTAAAAGGGACTTACCACCTCTCTTTCCTGGCTTCTCTTTGGTTCCTGTGTGTGCCACTTACCTTTTCTCCATTTCTATTAGCTGTAGCATTTTTTCCTGCATTTATCAATACTTGTTCCTCATCTGCTTCTGTTATCAGTTTCCCGCCACCGAAATACTGTTAACATCCGCTTTGGTGGAACTATATTTTCATCAAGTTTTACCTTTTACTCTTGCAGCTTATTTATATAACAATTTATCACCCGGAGAAATTAAGTGATTTCCATAGAATCACATGATGTTGCACGGTGCCGCCGAGACTCGAAACGGGATCCCCAGCGCTCGAGTCAGCAGCTCTGGCCACTGCTCCACATCCTCTCCACTCCAGTGTTATCTGTCAGGGAGCTCTTTCCTTCTCCCGGGGGATGTTGATGAAAACAGCTCTTTATTCATTACATAGGCGAATCTGATGCATTACCAATGCTTGTTATATCTGTCCAGGGCCAACTTCACCTGTCTGCGAGACATCGTGTTGGTTGTAGTAAAATTAAAAAATAAAATTAAAGAGAATACAGAGAAGGGTTTTGAGTGGTAATCAGCTTGTTATGACATTCCAGCATATAATCGGACAGCAATTTTGTTAATATGTCAAAACACTGCTTCCACTGCAGTGCAGGGGCAGCTGGACACGGTGCACTGTTAAGAAACAACCCCTGTGGCTACGTGTCGCAGCAGCACCAGGGCAGGTGCAGTCCCAGTTTTTCCCTACAAGTCCCAGCACCTGCGCATGCCCCGAAGCCCATACAAGCCTGAGGTCTGATGTGCACCTTTTTAAATGAGAGCAGGGATTAGAGTCATAAATCTTCATTCGGCTGAAAGATGCAATCCAAACGCGAGAAAAGCAGACATCATTGCCAGCAGCACACTGTAGCTGCACAATGTCTGGTACCCACACCCTGTGCACCCACCTTTCTGCACAATAGAATCTACCATCAAGAGAGCTGATGCCTGGGGCGTTTTTTCTATCCTTTCGAGAGAACCACCAGTGGCGTTCTCTGCAGCTCACTGTGTCCCACAATTCTAATGCCTCAGCTATCTAGGCTGAACTGACCCACATTAGTTTCACAGTAGCATACAGAGCTTACGTCACAGGCATATGAACTACCTGAGTTATTCCTATGGCCATTGAATAGACAGATGGGTGAAGTGCTTCCCTGTAGGTGCTGAAGTGCACGTGCCAGACAGTGTGCGGACGGCTGTTGTGGTGATGGTAGGTAGATGCAGTAACCATGCACACAGTGCAGCACTGAGAGCAGTGCTGCAGGCTGGGGGTAGGGAAATGGGAATAGGGGGCCTGCAGCCATTACACTACAGGTGCCAGTGATGTGTGGAAGAGTGTGTGATGGGAAAGCGACATTACCCCCAGGTCCCTTATGTCCTCGTCCCATTCATTACTATGTGGAGATAACCATCTCCCAACAGAAAAAAAGATCAGAAGAATGCTGGGATACTAACCCCGCCCCTCCCACCGGGAGTACATAAGGGGTACTTACCCAGCATTCCGCCTGTTCTTTTTTTCTGTCTGTCGACAGAATGAGTGACGAGTTGCTGGTGCTGCTCCTGCTGGGCTGGAGTGGTGTTTCTTCTTTGACCCCCCGTCCGGCTGCCTGGCTGTGCGGGCGGGGTGTCTGTTGGTCTGTGGTCTGCCTCCTGGCCTGCCGGGCTTGCTGGGAGGCATGGATCTTCCTGTTTGGCTCTTGCCTGCTGCTACCGGCCCTTTGCGGCTGGTGTGCCGACCTCCCGGTTCCTTCTGGGTTGCTGGGCGCGTCTTCCTGTGGCTTGGCCGGTGGAAGACACGCTGTGTTTGCTGCTCCCCCTGCCTTCCTGGTTCCTCCTGCCCTGGCGTGGTTGTGGCAGTCTCTTTGACCTGGCTGGCAGTTTGGGGTGGGGGGGAGCCTTGTTCCTGTCTACCGCCCCCCCCCCGGTGAGTCCCGCGTAGCGGTCTCTGTTTTTTTCTCAATGTGCACTTATGGACCCGTGTGTCGGGCGTCAGCGCGCAACCTGTTTGCCTGCTTTTCAGCTCTCTGTTGCTGTGCGATGACTCCAGGCGATGTTTGCGGTCCGGGCCTTGTGGTCCGTGTCGGCCACGGATGGGCAGGCAGTGTCGGGCTCCTGGATGTCCGGAGCAGAGGCGCTCTGCTTCGACAGGTTTGCTTCATTAACTAGCGGCGCTTTGCGGCTTTCCCACATTGGTGTTGCCTGGGGTTGCCGGGGTTTGCGCTTGGGACATTTGGAGCCTACGGAGAGAACGTGATGAAATGGGGAGTTGTCCTTGCAGCATGAGGGGGCTATGTGCATACGACATGTTGGTGTCTTCTTGGGAGGTCCGCACAGCCTTTCATCCTTCTGGGCTCCATTAAATGAGTACCATTGAGTTGGGCACCCAGAAACATCTGTTATTCAGCGCTAGGATACCCTGGGTGTACATGCGCTTTACAAATACACTGGTTAAAAAAAAAAAAAACTATCTCTGATATTGATAGCCCGCAAGACTGTGATGTACGTCCATTGCTCTGCTATGCTCATCCTTTCCGTACGTGCATGGTCTGTGATGGGTGGTCTCTGGGTCGCCTGCAATTGTGGTTCTGCTCCGGGGGTGTACTGTTGTCTGGCACTCCTGGGGGACGTTTACTTCTGTCACATGCTGCGGCCCTGCTTGAGGGCATTCCATGTGTGTGTTAGGCGGAGCAGCAATACGGACGTGTGCGAATGCCTGTGCTTGCCTTCGCTTAGCTTTGCTGCTTGGGATTACATCCGTGGTTCCGGGGGGTGCCCCTTTCGCCTGGCTGGAGGAGGGGGGGCCTGATTCTGGGTGGCTGCTACGTATTGGTGTCTGTGTCCTCCCTTTGTGCTGTTGCTCTCTGCTGTTGCTCCTCTTCGGTTCATTGGTGCGGGCCGGGGTGCTGTTTCCTCCTTGGGTTTGTGCTGTGTCACCCTGTCGGGGCCTGCTCTTGTCTGGGGCCTGTTTGGTACCTGGTTGGTTGTCCACCTGGCACTTCCGTGTCCTGGGGGCTGGTCTGGGCCCTCCTGTTCCTCTGCTGCCCTGCTCTGCTTGTTTGGTGGGCTGTGGCGTTCACTGTTGGGGTCTGGGTTGCCCTCGTGGTTGCTGGCTCGCCTACCCTTGGGTCCGCTCCGCCTTTCCTCCTTCTGAGGATTGCTATTGTGTGTGCCCTGGTCTTGGGTTGCACTTGTCGTCTGTTCTTCTGTGCATTCCTGCCCTGGGGTGGTCATGCGCTTTGCTGCTTCCTGTTGGGTGTTTTCTTCCTGTGTACGGCGGACTCTTCTGTTGCGGTGCTGCAGCGCAGCGGCTGGGGCTGGTGTGTTTGGAACCTCGGGGACCCGGGTTCGTGTCCCGGCCTTGCCTCTTGCCTTACCCATCGGGTGATTCTGGGCGACTTTCTTCATCTCGCTGTGCCTGTACGTGTGGAATGCATTTGTGTATTCCCTACTTGATGCCCGAATTCCTGGCACTGTCTGCCTTCGTGTGGACTGCTCTGTTGATTTCTTACCTGCGGCCGTTCCACCCTAGTGGCTCCTGTTCTTGTCTGTCTTCTAGGGTTGCGCCGGGTTGGTCCTGGTTGGTGCCTGTGGGGGTGTCCTCCTGGGTCTGCTCAGTCTGTGGTCTTGCTGTTCAACTGTTTCTGGTGGTGGGCATTGAGCTACCCTGGGGGGCCTTGTTCCTGTCTCACGGCCCCTCCTCCCGGATCTGTTCCTCTCTGGCTGGGGCATCGTCTCCGGGTCCGTGCCGCTTTGCGGATTTGTTTGTCCTGGTTGGGTTGACGACTGTGGTCTGTTGCGGCGGTTGGCGTCTTCTGTCTTGCCTTGGGGCTGGCATTGCGGTTTCCTGGCTGTCCCTCTTGTGTGTCTGGGATCCTCCGGGTACTGTTGGCCTCGGCTGTGCTCCCACTGACCTGCGGTGTTCTTCTCCGGCTTGCTTTGCTGGTGGGGGTGGCGGGTTCTTGTTCCTGCCTGGTCCTGTTTTCTTTTTTGACCGGTGTTGGGCCTCGTTTTTTTCCTCGTGGTCCTGTTGTTCCGGGGGCCGTATTCCGGTCGCTCCTGGTCTGCGGGCTTGCAGCTCCTTCTGCTTGGTCTCCCGGCGGGGCCTCCTTGTGGTCGCCGGTTGCATTCGACCTTTCCTCCCTGTTGGCGCTTGGGTGCCTGGTTGCGTCCTGGTGGGGTTCCCTCCTGGATGTGCTGGTGCTGTCTGCTCGGGGTTGCCCGGTTGCTCGCTTGCACTGGTCCCTCTGTTGTCGGGTTCTGGTCCTTGCAGGTTTGGTGTGTTCCTGCCGTTGTGGCCTCTTGGCTCTGGCTGTGCCTGTTTGGGTCTGTCGCCTGCTCCTGTATTCCCTGCTTGCATGCTCTTGGGTTTTTTGTTTGGGCGCTGCCGGGGCTGGTTCCTCTCTGGCCTGTGCTCTGCTGGGGCCTTCCCTTCTTTGGCCTTCCCCCAGTTGTGGGTTGGGCCTTCGGGTCCTTCTGGTCGAGCGGGTTGCTTAGCTTCGGCTTTGGCTTCCCGGCTGCTGTGTCCTCACTTGCCGTTTTCTGCCCTGTGGGTTCGTCCCCTGCTTGTGCCCTGCCTTGGGTCGTGCTGGGCTGTGGGGTTTGGTTTGCTTGTGCTTTCCGCCCTGGCTTCTGTTGCTTCTGTGGTCGGGATGTTTTTTGTGTGTTTCCTCTCCCCTGGTGGGTTAGGTTTCCGTGCTGTGGTGTTTGGGCCTGTCCCGCTCCTTCGGGGCCTCTTGGGGTTGTTGGCCCTCGGTCTTTGCTGGCCTCTGTGTTTTTGCCCCTGCCTTCTGCTTGGGCTGTTTGGGGTCCTCTCTGCCTGGCCTGTCTCTGGTTGGGCTTGTCTGTTGCTGATGTTGGCTCCCTTTGGGTTCCCTTGCTCTGGTCTTGGGTTCTCTGGGTCGTTTGCCCGTTCCGTTGCACTCCTTCTCTGGTGTTCGAGGGTGTGCCTTCTTCGGGCTGGGCCTTCCTGCTCCGGTTTCCGCCGGTTTGCGGTTGGGTTGTTCTGCTGGGGCTGTGTTCTTGGGTTCCTGTGCTTCCTCCTGTTCCCTTTTCTTCTTTGTTTTCCCAGGTCCCTTTGTCCTGGTTGGTTGCCCTTGTTGGTTCTTGCTGCTCGGGCTTCCTGGCGGTGCTGGTTCCCTTGGTGCCTTGTTTCCTGGTCGGTTTTTCGTCCTGATGGGTTTCTGGTCCCTGCTGGGTCGGCTCCCTTCTGGCTCTCGGGCCTGGTGGTTGGCTTCCGGGGTTTGTTCATCTTTCCCCGGTGCCTTGGCTTTCCCTCTTTCCCTGTCCGTGGGCTCTGTCTCGCCTTCCGGGCTGGGTGCTGGGGGGCTGTCGGCTGGTGCTGGCAAATTTTTTTTTTGGGGCCTGTTGCTCTTTTGTGCGGTTCAGGGGGTTTGTCCTCTGGTCTCTCTGGGCCGGGTCGTTTGCGTCCCTTCTCTTCTGGTTTGGTCCTGCCCTTGTTGGGCTTCTCAGCCTTTTTTCCCGGGGGCGGCCTTTGGTAGTCTTTTGTTTGTGGCTTCGCATTTCTCTGGCCCCCTTATCAGCTGGGTGTTTCTTTTCTTTCTGGGTCCTGCGTTCGGCTGGCGTGGGTTCTCTGTGCCTGGGTTTGGCTTCTGTTGCCCGGTTATGGCTTGCTGGCCTGGTGGCTCTTTGCCTTCCTCTTTGGGTGGCCTCCTCGCTGTTTTATTCTTTCTTGCCTCGGTTGGCTTGTGTGTCGGTGCTCTCCCCTTCTCTGGTTGGCTGTGGGGTGTTCCTGCTGTGGGCTGGTTGGCCTCTGTGGTTGTCGGACTGGTCGTCTGGATGTTCTCCCGTTGTTTTGTTGGGTGTGTCCCGGATTGGTGGGGCTCCCTCCTGTCTGGGTGCTCTGCCTGGGGTTTTCGCCGGTTCTGCCTTTTGCTTCCTGCGGTGGCTGCCTTGATGTGGTTTCCTGGGTTGGCTTCTGTTTTGTTTGGGAAGGCCGGCTTTTCTGCTTTGGTATTCTCCACATAGTAATGAATGGGACGAGGACATAAGGGACCTGGGGGTAATGCTCTATTACTTACCGGTAATCTTCATTACTCCGGGTCCCGTTGTCCTCGTCCCATTCATACGCCCCTCCCTCCCGGACGGCCGGCCTTCCTGTTGTGGGCTTGGTTGTTCAGGCGGAATGCTGGGTAAGTACCCCTTATGTACTCCCGGTGGGAGGGGCGGGGTTAGTATCCCAGCATTCTTCTGATCTTTTTTTCTGTTGGGAGATGGTTATCTCCACATAGTAATGAATGGGACGAGGACAACGGGACCCGGAGTAATGAAGATTACCGGTAAGTTATAGAGCATTTTTCAGCTCCTACTGAGAGTAAGTCTGAGGGCTTTGCAGCTGTTGCAGTCCCAGAGCTAGACGTTAGCGAGGCTCACGCGACTCCTGCATGGAGGCGAGGACTTGTGAGCTGCATGACTGCCAGGCAGCAGGGACTATGCCTGGCTGCCTTCTGTGTGGTACTGGTAACTGGAGAAGGGTGTGTCCATGCAGTGTGTGAGGGAAGCAGGGGGCTGCTGGTAGCTGTCCCTTACATCTTCTGTGTAAGAGGGACACTTGGACTGCAGCTGTCCTTGTTCAACCTAGTGAAGACTGCACCGCTTCCTGCTTAGATTGCACCTTTTCAGTGTGTGTTGTGCATGTATGACAAAAGATCACACTGCTGCTCACTGTGCTGTAGTTGTGATGCATTTCCAGGTGTCTGCTGTCTGTCTGCACTGCTGCTCCCTGTGGTGCATTTCCGGGTGTCTGCTGTCTGTCTGCACTGCTGCTCCCTGTGGTGCATTTCTGGGTGTCTGCTGTCTGTCTGCACTGCTGCTCCCTGTGGTGCATTTCTGGGTGTCTGCTGTCTGTCTGCACTGCTGCTCCCTGTGGTGTATTTCTGGGTGTCTGCTGTCTGTCTGCACTGCTGCTCCCTGTGGTGCATTTCCAGGTGTCTGCTGTCTGTCTGCACTGCTGCTCCCTGTGATGCATTTACGGGTGTCTGCTGTCTGTCTGCACTGCTGCTCCCCGTTCTCTCCCTCGTTTTTATTCCAGTAAAGCATGCACTGTTTTAAAACGGCTATTCCCGCTCACACACCTATGACTCCATAATGCTTGCTCTGGCATAAACGTGGAAATTCTTTATAACTTGTGGGCAATCTTAGCATAATAGAGCACAGCCTCATGTAATCCTTGCAGTAGCATAATGGAGGTAAATCTATATATATTACAGGCACTCTGGGGACAATCGAACCCACTCCTATGTAAAACCTGTACTGGTGTAATGATGGTAATTCTATATGCACTGTAGTAATTCTTTGCGTTATGTTTCCCAGTCCTTTGTAATGCTTGTACTGGATAATGATAACAATTCTTATCATATTTCAAGCAAGCTTGGCACAATGAGGCCTAGGCCTGGTGTACTGCTTTCACTGGCATATTATTGGTCATTTATTGCATTTTCTTACTCTTATCACTACTGATATTATTACCGTGCAAGCCTCTAGGATTGGTGTAAACTCTCTGCATCTATCTGTGCATCAACTCATTCAGACATTCATCCACTCACCAAGTCATCCACTATCTCACTTATTCAGCCTTCTTCTATGCACGTACCCGTTTATCCACTCAGATAATCACTCCCCTCTTAATAACCCATAAACCTAGCCAGCTCACTCATCAATCCCACATGCACTCTCTTATCCATCTAACCTTTGACATTCTTATATTCACCTACTCAGCGATCAGTAGAGACCACACCCACACACCAAATAGCCAATCAATGAAGAAGCATTTCCACTTAGAAAATAGCAAGAGCGTTTGGCTTTACCAATGCTTGTTCTTCTTCTTTTAATATGTTTAATGTACTCACCTAACACAATGTTCCTTCATGTTACATGTCTTTTAAATTGGTCTCCCTTTGCCATGCTTTTGTTTTTTTAATGTGTTTATAATTTTGTGTATTTTATTTATTTATTCGTTGTGCTACTGATATGTTCTCATTTGTGTAAAGAGCAATTTGCAACTGATGCAGTGGTGGCTCCACCGCAAGGGTGGAGGAGTGTCGCCCCACTGCCTGGCTCAGAGCCAGAAAATGTAAAATAAAACGATGCTCTTGCATCATTTTATTTTACATTTGCCGGCTCTGAGCCAGCGGTGTTGGGAGGGGCGGGGCTTAGGCATGGGAGGGGGAGGAGGAGTGCTATGTGCACTCCGTTCCCTAAGTGCGCATAAGTGTTTTGGCCATCTATCTCAGGCCGACTAAAACACACATGCGCACTTAGGCTTTCTGCAGCCCAGCTGCATCGAGCAGCCGGGCTGGAGAAACCCCACAGACTCCCTGGTCTGAGTAGGGCGTCTTTCCTGCCTGCTCAGACCAATCCCTGTGCTGCTCTGCAGCCCGGGGATTGGACAGGGAGGAAGAGGAGAGGCGGCGCGATGAGACGCGATGCTGGAGGCGGCTGGCGGCAAAAGAAAGTTGTTTTTTTTTTATACTGTATTCCCCCCCGCACGACGCATCCCGCACGACCCCACCCGACTCACCACCCTTTATTTATGGCGGTCACCGCTGAACTGATGTGACCTCTTTAGTTCCATAACTGCTGAGGTGCCCATTTTTGGATCACTCTAGCACAAAGGTGGTCTGATCCTGGATGCACAAATGGAAAAGGCCTTCTGCCTTGTTTTTGTTTCTTTTTTACACTTCTTAGTCTCCAGTCTGATGGTGTTCTGTCTGAATGTGTACCAAGTACCAGCAGACATGGTAAGCTTGTGTGCAAAACATCGGGGTGCTGATAGTGATGGCTTTGTAAATGAGGCATCTGGTTTTGAAGATGGTGCAGGCTGGCAAGGGGAGCCAATGGAGTTCCATCGGGGTGGAGGTGATGTGATCATATGTCTCCAGGCCCTGGATGAGATGTGCTGCAGCATGTAGGATGCCATTAAGGAGTGCCAGTGTGGTGTCTGGGGGGCCATGAAACAGGGCGTGACCACCATCCAGAGCCAAGAGTATGCAGGCTTGAACAGCAGTTCTAAACCCACCTTCCAGAAGAAACAGTTTCATTTTCTTTAGAAGAGACCGCAAACACCAGGGTATTTTTGGGCACTGTGCTCCTGAGGGTGAGGTTGGTGTCTAGGGTGAATCCAAGTGACTTGTCGCTCAGTGAAAGTTGGAGTTCAAACCTGTCAATGGTAATGTTATTGAGCCTGGTTTGTACTGCTTTTTTGTTTGTTGTTCTTTACAAATAACAGGAATTCTGTCTTGGTTGGGTTGAGCTCCATGTACGTGCTGGACTTCCAGGAATGGATGATGTGCAAACAGTATTTGAGGCAGTGGATATTTAAACGGAGGATACTTTCACATAGAGTAGTGTCTCATCGACATATTGTTATTGCGAGTTGAGCACCAAGCGGCTTCATGGAGATGTTGAAGATGGTAGGATACAGTATGGAACCCAGGGGAACTCCACAGGTGATTGGGATCATTTGGGACCTGGTGGTTCCCATGTGAACAAACTGGTGTCAATTGGAAAGATCAATCTTGAAGTTGTTTTCATCATCTGTTGACATCTTTTAATTCTAATGCAGGGTGAAATCCCCCTGACACTTTCTCTACAAAGAAGACAAATGAATAAATTAATTTTCCTCATTCTTTTCTGGGACCTGGCACGATCTCCCTTTTTCTGTATCCAAGCCATAATAACTTCTCCGAAAGCTTGAGCCTTGGTATTCTTTCTGGGAACAGGCATATGGATGCATCTTGTCTCTGGAAGTGTAGAGACGAAGTCTAAAATACAGCTCTCCTGAATATTATCCAAATCCCATTGAGCCTAAACATCTGCCTGCCATGCTGGGAGAATGTCTTGGGTTTATCCTCCCACTGGTTCTGTAGCTTCCACTCCACCCCAGTAGTCAGGAATACTGCTGTTTATGCTGACTAATGGAGAACTGTACAGTAGATTTCTTCTCAGCCTTTCTTACTTTGGAGCATTTGTGCCTTGAAGATCTATTCAAGCATGACATATTCTTGCCTGAATTCCAGCCTCCATTAAAAGAAAATGAAGATTTCCCATTCTAGGTCAAAGTATGCTTTCTATTTTTAAATGCCGTTGTGACCATCTACTCCAGCTGATCACCAAATAGCTTGCAAGCAGTAAACAGGATACTCAATAGTGCTGTCTTTTCTGCTTTGTCATCCTTTAAGTCCCTCATCCACATGTGCCTCCTTGCCAGGACTACATCTCCTGATGCAATTGCAGAAGCTTTAGGCCCATCAGAAACAATGGTTGAAAGAAAGGGTGCTTGCTGTCCACTTTGTACTAATAGATCCAAACAGTCTTCACCTTCCTGCATTGCATGGTAACGCCCAAGCACCACCCATGGCATACCCCCCCTGGCTCTAAGTAATGCAGCGCTATGCTCTGCTTTTCAATACTTTCAAGTGATTTTCCAGCATAAAACAGGTTTTACATTGGAAAGTAAATGGGTAAGAAAAGATATAGCGCTGTTTTGTGTCACTTTTGTGATGCAACATGGTGTTAAATCTTAGTAATTAGACCCCTAAGTTTAGTGGCGTAGCTAGGCCTTTTGCCGCCCATGGAGGCCCCTGCGTTTGCCGCCTGTGGCGGCCGAATTTAAGGCGGGGAGTGCTAGAAATTCCCCCACAACTGCTGCAAATAAGAGCGGAGGAGAGGCCGCAGCCCCCAAAACTCGGACCGCCCTGCCACCCTTTCTTGCTACGCCACTGCCTAAGTTTACTAAATGGGAAACCTGTCCATTGCTTACCCTTTGTTAACTCCCACACTCCCATTGTGTGTAGCTTGTTCCCTCCAGCAGTCCCAATTGCTTATTTTGTCCATGTTGCTTGTTCCCTTCTGCCCTATTGATATCTGTGTTGCTTGTTCCTTCTAACCCTCCTTCCCCTTGTCCATGTCCCTCCACCTGCTTAAGAAAAAAAAGCGCCATGACATGGCTAGCACCTGTGACATCATAGTGCTTTTTTTCTGACTTTTAGCCATGCTGCACAGCAGTCACACTTCTGTGAAACATGGCCAAAAGACATTGTCAAATTGGCCCTCGTACAGGCAAGAACTATTGACTTTACCAATGCTTGTTGTTTTGAGAAGAGGAACTGGTTAATGAGATTGCTTTCACCTTCACAGCATAATACTTGAAGAAGCAATAGGATGATGAGGCAACCCCATTGCTCACTCTGCAAGATAGTGAATGAAGCAGGCCTTCCCATTGACCCATGCTGTATTTTTCTGTGGGGAGGACAGTCGCAGCCAGCATGACTCGCGGGTGTCGGGGTGGGATGTCGCGGGGGGTCATGCGGGTAGGGGGTCACGCGGGTAGGGGGTCGCGTGGGGAGAGGGGTTAATTCAATAAAATAAAAAAAAAATAAAACTTACCTTCGCCTCCGGTCCCGCGTCGCGTCTCCTGCTCTCTCTGCTCACAGGAAGCAGAAGCAGGCAGCCTCCCTCTCCTACCCTAAGCCAATCACAACGCTGCAATGGCAGCGTTGTGATTGGCTAGGATGCTGTCCGTACAGGCGTCTATGGGGAGGCCGTTTTCTCCATGCAGGCTGGATGCAGCCTACGTGAAGAAAAGGGGAGAGTGCTCATGACTGGTTTGGTTGGCCCTGGGGCCGACCAAACAGTCAGCGCCCATAACATTGGGCTAGCCTCTTCTCCCCGACCCAACCAACCAAACCTTTCTTCTGCTTTCTCGCAGTGCGAGAAGCAGAAACATAAAATGGTATTTATACCATTTTATGTTTCTGCTTCTCGCACTGTGTGAAATCAGTGGGCGACACTCCTCCGCCCACGTGGACGAGCCACCCCGGGGGGAGGAGGCAAAATATGAATGACACTTGAACAGACCAATGGATTAAGAGAGATCGCAGAAGGCCCCTGTATTTGTGCATATATCTTTGTAATTTTATTTTATGATCTTTCTGTAAAACATAAAGCTATCTCTAGGATAGACATACAAAGGGAGAGGTAGAAGGCAAGCTGTTGATTAAAGGGGTTGCACTGCAGCACATACAGTGAAGCAAGGACAATTGTTATCCACCTGGACTCATTAAGGTATAACTGTGGAAGCTGTTCACATTTCAAAACTAGGCTTTCTCTCAATCTCGTTAAACACAGGCCTGACAAGCACATTTCAGTTACTTCCATGCTGATACAAAGTAGGGGACCGCTGGGAGTGTACCCGTTAATTCCATGTAGTAAGTGACCACCGGGTGTCTACCGTTTGATGATAGACCACCTTCTATGGACACCTGCTCTGTGATTCCAGAGCCCATGGTAACTGCGTCCAGGCCACGGTACCCATCACGAGACACCGCACGCGCGTCCCGCTGTTATAAGGCTCGCAGTAGCTTGCCCTGCTGCAGTCTGCTGCACTGGATATTTTTAGAACCTCTCCAGTCACTCCAGGCCTGTGCTACCTCAGGAGCCTCGCGCTTTAGGCCGGAGCTCGCGGAGCATGTCAAACAGATTCTCGTCAGCCAGGCTCGGAATCTGTAATAACTTTTATATAACCACATCAGGCTCCGGCTCGTTTTTTATGCACCCCTGAAAATGCAGAACATCGTTTTCCCAAAGTGCCGTAGGTTTCAGAGAAGGGTCTTCTGTTTCAATAAATGGGAGCGGACTTATCGCCGCCATCCGCTTCCATTAGGTAGAATCTTTACGATTTTTAAATGCAATCTCAACCGACGGCTCTGCGTGTAGTATGATCATTTATTCATTGGTCTAGTGGACAGATCTTCTCAGTATGCGGAAGCGCGCGAGCTCCTTCTGGAAGATTCTGTTTAGCCTCTTTCAGTTTGTCTGAGGATTGGAAACCGATTGGTTTAATGGGGATGGTGTACGGGGAATGCAGGGGCACCTTCTTAGTGTGGGGATTGAGATGCCTGCAGGAAATGTATACGAATGCAAGAGATGGCAATAAATACAGTGACATTAGTGGTGCACAAACGGTGAAAGCCAGGATGGGTCTTTAAATTAAATATTCTCTTATGGAAAGCTTCGCAACCAGTTTTCGCAACCACTTCGATCTTTCAACCGAATATGACAGAATAACTTTTTAAACTATATGCAAAATGTGGGAACGTTGAAAAACAAGCAGTGGCAAATCCAATAGGTCTTGCCTATGCAAGAGCTGTTGGCTTTGCCAATCTATTTTAGCCATGTTGTACAACAGCTTGGCTTCATTTCATCATGGCTAAATGTTTGTGGTGTGGTGTGGAAGAGAGAGGGGTGGAATGTCATGACATAGAGTTGCATAGAGTGTAGTGGCGTGGAGTGGCATAGAGTGTCGTAGAGTGTAGTATTGTAGAGTGGCATAGAATGTAGAGTGTCAGAGAGTGGAGTGTCGTAGAGTGCAGTGTTGTGGATTAGACTGAAGTGGAGTGGTGCAGAGTGGCATAGGGTAAAGGGGCGTAGAGTGCAGGGACATAGAGCAGAAGGGCATAGAGGGGAGGGACATAGAGTGGAGCAGAGGGGCATAAAGTGGAAGGGCATAGAGTGTTGTGGCATGGAGTGAAGTAAAGTGTCATAGAGTGGAGTGGCATAGAGGGAAGTGGAGTGGTGTAGAGTATCATCAAGTGGCGTAGAGTGGCTTATCGTAGAGTAGAGTGTGGTAGAGTAGAGTGTCATAGAGTGTTGTGGAGTGAGGGTGAGTGGCGCGTCATCGAGTGGAGTGGTGCAGAGTGGAGAGGCACAGCATAGAGTGGAGTAAAGTGTCATAGAGTGGAGAACCACAGAGTGAAGTGCCTAAAGTGGAGTAGAGTGGAGTATCATAGAGTGGAGTAAAGTGTCATAGAGCAGAGTGGGGTAGAATGGAGTGTCATAGAGTGGAATAAAGTGTCACAGAGTGTCATAGATTGAAGTGTTGTACAGTGGAGTGGTATAGAGTGGAGTAGCATAGAGTGGAGTAAAGTGTCATAGAGTGGAGTGGTGTAGAATGGAGTATAATAGAGTGGAATAAAGTGTTGAAGCGTGCTGTAGACTGAAGTGTTGTAGAGTGGAGTGGCATAGAGTGGTGTACAGTAGAGTGCAGTGCCACAAAGTAGAGTGGAGTGGCGCAGAGTAGAGTGGACTAGCATAGAGTAGATTGGTTTTGAGTGGAGTGGTGTAGAGTAGAGTGAAGTGCCGTAGAGTGGAGTGGAGCAAAACAGAGTGGAGTGGCAGGGCATAGAGTGGAGTAGAGTGGTATAGAATGGAGTGATATAGAATGGAGAGGCATAGAGTGGCATAGCATAAAGTGGAGTAAAGTGTCACAGAGTGCAGTGGCACAGTGGCATAGAGTAGAGTGATTTAGAGTAAAGTGAAGTGGTGTAGAATGGAGTGGTGCAGGGTAGAGTGCAGTGGCGTAGAATGGAGTGATGAAGGGTAGAGTGAGGTGGCATAGAGTGCAGTGATGCTGAATAGGTTAGAGTGGTGTAGACTTGAGTGCAGTGGCATAGAGTGGAGTGGTACAGACTAGAGTGCATTGGGGTAGAGTTTAGTGACGTAGAGTTCAGTGGCATACAGTGCATAGTTGCAGAGTGCAGTGGCTGAGAGTGCAGTAGTGTAGAGTGGAGTGGTGCAGAGTAGAGTGGAGTGGCCTACAGTGGAGTGTTGTAGAGGGCAGTGGCACAGAGTGCAGTGGTGCAGAGTAGAGTATAGAGGCATAGAGTGCATTGGCATAGAGTAGAGGGGTGCTGAGTAGAGAGGCATAGAATGGAGTGATGTGCTGGCGTAGAGTAGAGTGGCATAGAATGGAGTGGCATAAAGTAGAGTGGCACTGAGTGGGGTGTAGTGGAGTGGAGTGGAGTGGCGTAGAGTGGAGTGGTGTGGAGTGGGAAAGAGTGTCATATAATGGAGTCATGTAGAGTGGTGGCATAGAGTTTGTAGATAAGAGTGGCATAGAGTGCATTGACATATAGTAAAGTGTGCAGAGTAGGGTGGTGTAGAGTGGAGCGGCATTGAATGCAGCGGCGTAAAATGCAATGGCATAGATTAGAGTGGTGCAGAGTAGAGTGCAGTGGCTTAGAGTGCAGTGGCATACAGTGCAATGGTGCAGATTAGAGAAGACTGGCATAGAAGTCAGCGAGGTAGAGTGGTGCAGAGTAGAGTGGTGTAGCATGCAGTGTCACAGAATGCAATGGAGTAGAGTAGAGTGGTGCAGAGTACAATGGTGTAGAGTACAGTGGCATAAAGTGCGGTGGCATAGAGTGGAGTGATGCAGAGTAAAGTGGCATAAAGTGCAGTGGTTTAGAGTGCCATAGAGTGAGTGGTACAGAGTAGAATGGCGTAGAGTTTAGTGGCAGAGAGTTCAGGTGCATAGAGTGGTGCAGAGTAGAGTGCAGTGGCATAGAATGGAGTGGCGCAGAAAGGAGTAGAGTGGCATAGAGTGCAGTGGCATAGAGTATATTGTTCCAGAATAGAGTGAAGTGGCATAGAGTGAAGTGGTAGAGGGTAGAGTGCAGTGGCATAATGTAGAGTGGTGTAGAGTGCAGTGGTGTACAGTGGATTGGCATAAAGTGGAGTGGTACAGAGGAGAGTTCATTAGTGTAGAGTGCAGTGGCGTAGAGTGCAGTGGCGTAGAGTGGAGTGGTATAGAGTGGAGTGGTGCAGAGTAGTGTGATGTGGCTTAGACTGGAGTGGTGTACAGTGCAGTGGTGCAGAGTAGAGTGGTGTACAGTGCATTGGTATAAAGTATAGTTGTGCAGAGTAGAGTGCAGTGGCAGGGATTGGTGCAGAGTAGAGTGTATGCGTAAAGTGGAGTATGCATGGTGTGGTAGCGCACTGCCATTACAGACAATTCATTTTTAATTCAAATGACCATTACATTTGCACAGACATACAGTTTTACTGATAAAAGTATACAGCACACACACGATAATGTGTGGAAATGTCATCACCTAGTCTATTGTTTGTTTTGATGGTATTAAAGTATTTATTTCCATCACACTTCAGAATTAGAAAACAATGTGCTTCATTTGTGCTTTCCTAATTCTGATATATTCTGAACTATCTGCACAGTTCATTTACAGACATTTAAATTTTGTCGTAAAAGCCATTCCTTTCAGAGCAAGATTGTCACATAAATCCTATCACTTTGATGTCAGAGAAAGAAAACTAAACACTTAGCTTCCTTGGAAGACAGAGCCTGACATTTGGCCTCTGTCTTTGAATGCACAACAAATGTGACAAGATAAGAACAAGATTTAAAGTCCTGTTAATAGAAAGCAAAAATTGTGGAAGAATACAGTAAATAGAAGTGGCCCACGGGAGGATGAAACTCAAGCTGGATAGCGTAAAACAAATAATGCCAGCAAATAGAAAGCAAGAAAATGTGAGATACAAACCACAAAGCCAATGGTAAGCAATGGGTGGAATGCATTCTCTGGGAAGCTTTCCAAAGGTCCCCAAGATGTCTTTAGCAAACCAGATGTCTTCGAAGTCTGGTAGGCTTTGACCTAAAACGCTTTACACCAGGAAAAGGCAAACAAAACAGATGATATCGCTGTTAGAAATTGGTTTACTGGTTGACTGGGGTGAAAGCCCTGGTCAAGCAGTAACAACAATCCTAGTCGGGGTAAGTTAAAAACACACCCTAAATTAACCTGTGCTAACCCGCTGGTAGCTTGGCACAGAGCAGCCAAGCTTAACTTAAGAGACAATGTCCAAAGTATTTGTGCAATATTTCAAACAGTAAAACAGTGAAACACCACACAAAAAGATTCCACCCCAGGTTAGAGAAATAGAGATTACTTTAATTAACAAAACAAGACCAAAACACCAAAAATCCAATTAGGAGAACCGGAATGATTAATTTTTAAAGAATAAACTGTACAATAATGTTTAAAAGCATAAAGCTCCAACTGTCGATATCTGGTCGGGCTAGACCGAGTCAAATCAAAATGTTTAGGCCAACTGTGATGGAGTGCGGGGTGGATACAGTCCCAGATAAGTCCAGCTGAAGTTTTACCTTGTCAAGAATTGTGCCAAGAGTCCTGTTCACTAGGAAGAAGTTTGTCAGGAGCAAAGAGTGTGTCACTTGTAGTTGTCCTCGGGGCACAAAGAGCTGCCGGGCGTCAACGGCGGACGGGCTAGAGCCTCGCGGTCACAAGCGGCATACTTGCAGTGCGAGAAGAAAAACTTGTTAGTGCTCGTGCTGGATTTCTGGGCGAGCAAGCAATTCCAGGGAGAACAGGCCCGTTCTCAAAGAGCCGAAAAGCTTGACTTGAAGAGAAAAAAGACCACTTCCAAGTGCCCAGGACCTGAGAGGTACCTCTTGGGGGTCACGAGCTCAATAAAGACAGGCCCATGAGCTGTGGGGAGCCTGTTATTTCCCTGAGGCTCAGATTCGGAGGCCAGCAGACTAGCCCTTGGAGTCACTGTTCAAGATGGGTTCCAGGTCCAGTTCTTCCTCTCCAGGCAAGAAGGAAACAGTTGAGCACAGCAAGGCAGCAGTTTTTCAAGAGCAGCAGTCCAGCAGAGTGACAGTCCTTCAGCAGCACAGCAGTCCTTCTTCTTGGCAGAGTATCCACAGGTCCAGAGTGTACGGAAGTGGTGGTGTCTGAGGTCCAGTACTTATACCCAGTTGTGTCTTTGAAGTGGATGGGGACTTCAAAGAAGGGCCATGAAGTGCACAGAGGTCCTTCCTTCCTAACCTGGCTCAAGATTCACTACGCGGGGGTATGCAGCCTTTTATGTGGGGACAGGACACAGCCTATTCAGGTGTAGGTGTGCTCAGCTCCTCCCTCCCATCCTCCCAGGATGGCCCATCAAGTCACATCTAAGCTCCCATTGTGTGTGGCTGTCTAGGGGAGATACACAAAGCCCAACTGTCACCCACCCCAGACATGTGATCAGAGACAGGCAGCCGGCATCAAACGGCTAAAGGAAGAAAATGCCAACTTTCTAAAAGTGGTATTTTCAAAATTTCAATAACAAATCAGATTTTACCAGAACTTGTGATTTTAAATGGTGATTCCAGAGACACCAAACCTGGGGGTCTTATCTCTTCCCAATTGTAACTTAGACTTATAAAATGTAATAGGGTAAATCCATTGTTATCCTACGGGATAGATAGGCCTTGAAGTAGTGAAAAACAATTTAAAGAGTTTTTCACTACCAGGACATGTAAAACGTAAAAGCACATGTCCTACATTGTTAATACACTGCACCCTGCTGTTGGGCTGTCCAGGGCCTACCTGGGGTGACCTCTATGTATAAAAAAAGAAGGTTTGGGCCTGGCAAGACTTGGCAGTATAAACTGCACACACGGGCTCAGCAATGGCAGCCCTGAGACATGTTTAAAGGGCAATTTAAGTAGGTGGCACAATCAGTGCCGCAAGCCTACTAGTAGCATTTCATTTACAGGCCCTGGGCACTTGTAGTGCACTTTACCAGGTAGGTAGGAAAACAAGTTTATTTAGACAATTGTCCATAAAACATTCTAAAAACTCAATTGACAATTAAAATAATTAAAAGTACCCTCTCCTAACTACCCAGCACCCCTACCCACTACATTTCATCATTAAAATTCTGTTTAACAGGGACTTAGAAGTAAATTAAATATGCCAATTGTGGGTAAGTCAATGTTCCCATGTTTTAGGCAGAGAGCACATCATTTTAGCACTAGTTAGCAGTGGTAAAGTGCCCAGAGTCCTAAAGCCAACAGAATTGAATTCAGCAAAAAGGAGAGGAGAAAGGCAAAATGTTTGTGGGTGACCCTGCAAAAAAGGCAATTTCAAACACGATCCCCCTCCAGCCTAAAGGCAAGATGGACTAATGAATACCTTGATGGACTTCCTTGCTTAGGCAATAGAACGTCGACAATGGCCCACTACTGCAGGGGCACTTGTCAGTTCTACTCCTCACTGAACGCAGTTGGATCCCTCTGTCTATACTGTCCAAAGCCACTAAACTGACCCATGGGAAACCCCTGTGGACCCTATCTGTGCAGTACCTAATCTCAATTTGCTCACAGATGTAGCCCAGTAGGCAGACAGAACCACCATGGCCAACAAAGTGATGAGGCCCATTGCACCCCTTGGGTCTGACTTCTAACCCCAACCTAGGTAAATCTCTGTCCACAAGGACAACAACCAGCATAGACCATTGACAGCTGTCAGTGTCCAGAGTCAGGCCCCAGGCTATCCAGGAGTCTCTGGCCTCTGTGGTTTCTCAAAGTGGGGGGAAGAAGCCCCAGGTGCCTTGCATCCTTTTCCCACTCCACCTCCCGCCAGTTCATCGGTGGTATCATGAGACTGGTCACTCAGTCAAGGGTCTGTACCCTGAGGCTGGACAGGGGTGAGTTCTCCCTCACCCTGCCCCTATCTGGGGTCCTGTACCCTCTGCTTGGGAGTGGCACCCCCAGAAACCTGAACTTTCAGGGTGCACTGGGTGGCCGCCCCTCATTTCCCCTGACACCGGGGGCAACTCATGCCCCAGTCTATGGGCATCTGGTGATAAACTATGACCCTCCTCTAGGTCACCTCCCAACCCACCCCAGGGATACCAGAGCCATATTGCGGAAGAAGTCCTGCCCCTGGGCCTGCATCATCATAAACACCTGACCGGTGTACTGCCCTGGGGAAACTAGGTTTTCCACATCAATGGTCTGGCTAGCCCCGGTGTCACTCAGAGCAGTGACTGGGTCCCCACTCACTATCAGCTACTGGAATTGATGACTCCCAACCTCAGGATCACCAACTCACCCTCTGAGTCCACCTCCCAGTTAAGAGAGATCATTTCATGGTCTATGACATGCCCCTGGAAACTACTTGACTCTAACGCCACATTGGCCACCCCTGCATAGGTACCACCAGTGGGTGGTTTTTTTGGGCAGACAGAGTCCCCCTGCTTGTGTCCTAGCTAGGAACAATCAAAGCAGCAGGCTGGGAATGGGGTGCCCCAGGGCACCACCTACCAGAACCTCCTCCCTGTTTCTCAGAAGTAGCATGGGAACCCTTTCAACCCCCCTTACTCTGGGACCTAACTGTGTCTTCCTTGACCTTCCCCTCACTCTGTTGGGGGGAACCTGAATCACCCTTCTTGGGGTCACTCCCACGTACCTTCTTGTGGACCCTGGTGCTGATCCAGAGGTCTGTCTCCTTTTCCTTAGAAAGCTCCCTGGGGTCAGTGAGCTTACTATCAATCAGGTGTAAATGTGCCCTCTTGCATCCAAATTGTACAGCCCTGATAATCCTTTTCTTCACTGTCCAAGATAAGCCCAGCTGAATGTTTACCTTCTCAAGAATTGTGCCAAGAGTCCTGTTTGCTAGGAAGAAGTTTGCCAGGAGCAAGGAGAGCATCGCTGGCAGTGGTCCATGGGGCACGAACAGCTGCCGGGCGTCATGGGTGGATGGGCTGGAGCTTCACGGTCCAGAGCTGTGATACTTGCTGTGTGAAGACACAAACTTACAACCGCTCCCGCTGGATTTGTGGATGAGATTCCAAGGCGAACAGGCCTGCTCGTGAAGAGCCAAAAAGCTTGACTTGAAGAGCAAAAAGACCACTTCCAAGAGTCCAGGACCTGAGAGGCACCTCTTGGGAGTCATGAGCTTGTTAAAGATGGGTCCAGGAGTTGTGGGGAGCCTGTTATGTCCCCGAGTCTCAGATCAGGAGGCCAGCACACAGTGGCATCTCCTCCGCTAAGGCTGAGAAGCGTCGCCCCACTGCTTTTTTAGCAGTGAATAAAAGAAAATCAAATGATAATAACAGGACGCTATTATCATTTTATTTTTCTATGCGGCACTCAGGGGCAGGGCTGGACACTGTGATGCCAGAGCAGAGTGAGGAGTGGTTTGCACTCCTCTAAGTGCACATGACGGCTTAGCTAGTCTTCTGGGGCCGGCCAAACCGTCATGCGCACTTAGCATGTTCTCCACGGGCCTGTGTTGCACAGCCTCGTGGAGAACATGCCCAGCCTCCCAGGCACTGTCTGAGTGGCCAAACAGGCTGCTCAGACCAATCAGGAGGCTCATGCAGCGTTGTGATTGGCTGGGAGAGTCTGGAAGCCTGTGTGCTTCCGGTGCTTCCAGCAGATCTGAAGAGGACGGAGGATATATATACATATATACACACATACATGAATGATGCGGGCACTGCTCTTCATAGTTAATACAAATAAGACAAGGAAGTTGGTTATAAATTACCCTTTAACAAGAGCTGGCTTTTGGGTAGTCATTTATGATACATTCCATCCATAGAAGTGGTAGTGTATATAATCATTTACAAAAAAATGGCTAGGGTTTACATTTTATTTTTATACATGCAAGATCTTATAAATCATCATACAAGAGCAGATATAAAGTGTATTACGAAGCCAAGTATTCTGTGACAAGAAGCAGTCAAACCACAATTAGGAACAATGCTTAAAAAGTGGCTCAGGTGGCTCGACAGGAAGCCCTCCTCTCCTGCTCACTCCAATTCCACTCGCAACATGACATCAAGGTTCTGTTCTTTTTCTTTTGTAGTTTAAGTTTCCTTTCATTATCTCTTTTTCCTTCTTCTTTCTGGTCCTCTTCTTAGAGGCTTGATGGAAGAAAATGTCGCAGGGTACCAGTTGTAACATGCTATCAATGTCTCTTCTCGTAGTTCTAACTTGCCAACAAACTTGTGAACAAGCTGTAACATACATGTGCTTTCTGTAAATCTTGGCCTAAACTGACAACTGTTGCAATTGTGCTATTTTTCTGTGCTGTTCTAAAACTCAATAAAAAGAATTTGAAACAAAAAGTGGCTCAGTATGGCTGGCAAAAAGGTTTTACACCCAAGTAAATTATAAAGTTTTTGTATCTTTTGTACTGCAGCAAAGCACAGATGTATAGTCAGTCCATGTGTTATCAATAATTCAACACCAGCAAATTATTTAGTGGGCCTTCATAAGATTAGATATAACAGTATTGTGTGAGCTTGGCATAGGAAAATGTCAGAACCAAACAAGGGTGACCATAGGTCAATCAAAGTGGGTGCTAACTCAAGATAAGATTACAGAGCAATCAGCAGTGACACCTATTAGTTATGTTAAGCAGTTCACCCATGCTGTAACTCTTCTTTCAGAGTGCTTGATTCAATACAGACCATGTTCATTAATATAGATCAGCCTATTGAAGGCCAGCCACAGTGATGTCACTCATAATTCACTGTGGTGAACCCCACAGTGGATTAAAGCAAATTCAGACCTTAGTCTGTCTTTGGTTAAAGACATAAGCACCTTTGAGCTATCCGAGGGTAAAGCAATGAATTCATGTGTGGGGTTCACTATTTTTTATAGATACTCTTATCACGTACATTTGCTCTGCCTCACAATCTTGCACTACCATATTGATATGGAGCTGAGATCTTTAGGTGCCACTGTCTTCTCCCTCAGTGGGTTGCCAAAAGTACCATAGTCACCCCACTCTGCTGTCACCATGATTACATTTGTCAAAACAGAAATTGACCCTTTTGATTGACCATTTAGAGCTATGCTCAATGATAGTCACATTTTTGGTTTGCCTCTATGGATCCATTACCAGAGCCTACTTTCACTATGGAGAATTTGGAACTTTTGCTAAGTACTGACCTTTTCCCCAGCCCAAGATAAGCATTGTTGCCTGAAGCTTTCTTTTAGTTCAAGCAAATAAAATGGTTTCTATCATGCCTTTACTTCCCAAACTGTTCATCAGTGATAAAAGTGTTCCTCTCTCAACAGAACAAAGCAAGGATTATTGGTACCAAAGGCAGAGATACAACTGTGGCAATGCTCCCACCCCCAGCTACAAAATGGCACTTTTTGCTGCTTCGTGTTAGTGGTGCAGTAATGTGGCTGCTACACCTCACTATATGGATGTGGCGAACAATAGGCTTGACCACTGGCAGGATGGCAGGGAGGAGTTAATTATAGGCAACCCACCCATAGTTATCTTGGAACGAATGAGAGGAAAGTGGACATTCACTGCAAATGACATTACAAAGGGCAGGACCCCTGATAATTGACACATTGATTGAAGATGGTTAGCTTGTCAGGCAAATAGGCTGTGGTACAGGTCATGATGTCTTTAAAATGATGCAGCTATTTCTGAAAAGAGTGCTCCCAAGCAAAAGGAGTCAGTGGAGTTCCATCAGGATAGGGATGATGTGGGGAATTTTCTTCAGGTCCTTGGTAAGGCATGCTGCAGTGTGTACAGTGCCCTTAAGAGTGCCAAATGTCGAATCAGGGAGGCCATAGAGCTAACCATAGCCATCATCAAGAGTACCAGGGATTGAGCAGAATTTTTGAAGTCATGAGGCAGGAGGAATAGTTTCAATTTATTTAGTAGAGAGCTGGTACTAGACTGTCTTGGTTTGCTTGGTGGTGTGCTCCTTAAGCATGAGTTCAGTGTCCAGGGTGAATTTCAGTGGTTTGGCAATGGGTGAATATTGGGTTCAAACTCGTCCATGTTAATGTCGCTGAATTAGGCATTGATGAGTTGATGCTTGTGTTTCTATGTGACTAGCAGGGATTCTGTTTTTGTGGAGTTGAGTGGTGTCCAGGTGTGGATGAGATGCAGACAGCATTTGATATCTGTAGAAGAGGAGAGTTTCAAGCAGCCGCAGCCACTGCAGGTAAGAGCGTTGGGGCGGGGGCCAGGTGAAGGGGGATTTCGAGAGGCGACCATGAGGGACAATTAATTATTTATTTAATTTTCCCTCGTGGTCGTCTCTCAAAATCCCCCCTCACCTCGCCCACCGCTCCTACCTGCAGCAGCTGCGGCTAGTTTCAAGTATACTTGTGTAGTCTTCATACTAGTGATTTTTGATGCTTTTGTCAGAGTGAAAATTCACAAGGGACACCCTGTTAATGTTGAAAATGATGGGGGTCAAGATAGAACCCAGGGTGGGACTTCACATGTAATAAGAATTTTCTGAGACCTTGAGGTGACCATGTGAATGAACTGGTTCTGCTTGGATAGGTAGAAGGAGAATTGGAGAAAGGCCTTGACAGTGAAACTCATTTAAGACTCCTAGGTGAGGATAAGGACAGGATGGTCGATGGGCGGTGCTGAAAGTGGCTAAGAGGCCTAGCAATATCAGGAGTGTTGTGTATCAATGGGGATACCCAAAAGGCTACCAGGCCCGGGTCAATAATGCGGTACAGCAAAATGGTCAAGTAGCAGCAGCAATTACTAGAAAAACAAACAATAAGTTGCATCCACAATACCAACTTTTAAATTCAAACTTGCAAGGAATGCAGTTTATTTACAATTAAGTTATAAATTTCAGTTGTGGCAACACAGTTGCTCATTCCTCTTTGAATAATTACAAAAATTTACAAAAAAAGGTGCTCAGGGTTGGGAAACGGTAAATGAGGAGTGATTGTGGGCAAAGTGAAAGCGTGAGGGTGGCTTTAAACACCTAGGGGCTCATTACGATGGCGGGCGGAAGCACAACCGCCGTGCTGGCGGATGCAAAAACCACCAGTTACCGCCGGCACGCAGCAGTCCACACGCCCGCCCAATTACGATGCGAAAAGCAGGCCAAACACCGCCGGCAAGCCAGCAACACCGTCCGCCATCAAAGTGCGCCCGCACACGTAGCGGCGCAGCACAACTGACACACACCGTCCGGCGAAACACGTCCCGCCCGGCGCATAAATTACGATGCCGCAAACAAACGGCTCCCACGGCAAAGAGACACCGCACGTGAAAGAGAGGCGGAAACACGGACGCAGAGCACGGACAACGAAGAAGCGGCACCCGGGCATGAATCCAGCACTGCAGGCCCTTCCCATGCTTCTGCTGATGCACCACCAAGGACGCAACGTACCGCGGAGACGCAGGTAGGCACACACACAACAAGTGCACGCAAACAGCGCACACAGTGCAAGGGCGGAAAAAGCGGACAACCCCCACCAGCGCGTGCACACTACACATCCACCATTGCATCCACATATGACACACAGGCCAAATCCTAACATCGCGGAACACATGTGTACACACCACCTGGGACTAGGAACCAACCACCCCGTCACGGCCACAAAGCGCCGATGACGCCGCCACACATGCGCACAACGCAGAGGCCAACCGCAGCGCCATGCATGCGTCGCACACAGACACAGGGACACAACCAAGCAGCACACACATCAGCCCCACCCCGAACGCACATGACACGTGACAGGCCGGCCACAGACATGTCCCCAACGCCCAATTCACGGACAACACCCAACGCCACACAACCGACGCACACATGTCAGTGAAGTCACGCAACAGCAGGACACACCCCAGTGTAACAAACATGGCGAAGCACACAGCGGCGGCAACACCAACTAGGAGAAGCAGGGCCCCTTCGGGAAGAGGAACGCCAGTACCACACTGAAAACCCATACCACCCTGCACATATGAACAAGACACATGAAACGGAACACCAAAGAGCCCGGGGACCGACAACAGGTGGCCCAAGAATAACATCCACACACAAGGCCCAACGCAGAGCGGAAAGGCAGCCTGCCGCCCACACAAGGGAGAGCAGACAGCACTGAATGACCTTCCATTCCAACACCGAAACCACAGCCCTACGACAGAAGCCGGTGAATACAGCCATTGTCCAAGAATAGACCAACACAGGCATGCCGAGGAGACCGACCACAGGGCAGATAGCGCATATCACAGAAGCACACAACGGACGGGGAAGAAAGAAGAAAACACTCCCCATGTCGGCCACATGCAAGTTAATTGGAAGGAGTCACACAGCACTGACCTTGAACTGTCTGAGAAGCATGTGGGAAGAGGGCCCGTGTCCTCCAAACAAGCCAACAGAACACAAGTCCTGTCTCCCCACGACTACACAGAGCTCACAGCAACCCCGGAGCGTGCACATTGCAGACTGCACACACAGCCGGAGCACGCCACCTCTACGAACCGCTGCGAAATGGCAACCGCAACACACCTACCCAACTACGCCGAACAGCTCAAGCTGTACCAAACCAACACGATACATACATTGGGATGCGATCTCCTGTCCCTGCTGAACGTAAGTTACCGACTGACTTACCGCATCACATTGTTCAGCTGCGTCATGCCCGTCTTCTACTGTCGGAGGTGTCCCTACCAGCATCCCGTCGAGATATGCCTCTCCAACCCGGCATGTCTGAAGGCGGACCTGCTACCACTACTCCTCCCTCTGGACGCACACGACAGGGCCTGCTCTGCCTATGGGGGCATGGCGTATGTGGCCAACATCGCACGCGCACTGAAATGGAACCACTGTGCCTCCACACGACGGATCATCGAGAACAGCTACATCGAATGTCACCCAGCATGCCCCATCATGGTCCTCCAAGGGACAACCTACGAACAACACCTTGACAGCCACCATCCGCTTCATTGGCTGGCAAACATGTACACCACCAATGACATGGAAGCCCTGCTGGACGACATCGCATACCTGACAACCTGTAAATACGTCGGACCACAACGCAGGTTCCCGAGTGACCTATGAAGTCCAACCCCGCACCCATGCTCAGCTTCCGCACGGACTGGCCAGTCACCACCACAACAGCCATACCAAACGACCGGCAACTGTAACCACACCATCAACGACATCGCCATGACATCGGATATGACCGGGACATGCACACTGTTCCCCATCACATCCAGGAACACCGCATGCATCGTGGGAGGCAGTGGCATGGGCTCTGTGCATCGCACCCACATGGACGGAACTGCACGAACAACCAGGACACGACATGGATCCAGCGCACATGGACACACACACCGCTCAGTGGACATGAATAGGTCGCCTGGAGTCTGTGGGTGCTGCACCCCTCCCACCCCCGCCCCGGGAATCCCATACCAGGACCTTTGCATAGACGACAAGTGCATACAACAACAACACGACCCCAGTGACTGTGACATGTCCAGTAACCACCACAGTGCAACAACAAGTGGCACGCCGCTGCATGCACGCAAGCACATGCCCTGATGTCATCTCACATGCACGCGTGCATGAGGAACAACCGCAGCAAACCTGTCACATGGAACTGAGATGGACTGTGCCCATGATGTCGAGCGGTCTGGTAGGCTACATGTATACCGTCTGTGTCAAAGTCCGCAGCTCCGCAGCTATACGTAAATGTACATTAGCACAGCCTTGGCCAAGCAGATGTAACCCCACACCCTATCCCATTTGTAATCATGCTCAGTATATCCTCAACATGTATTCCGCTGCCAGTAGTGTCCACTATACTGCATCACAGAGGACAGAAGACTCAATATAATGTTTGAAACCAGAACTGTCTCCGCTGACTCATTTCACAAGTACGAATGAGAGAGGATGAGAGTATGTGAAGTACACGGCAGTCGTGACATGACCATGTAGTCCACTGGTATTGGATGTCAACGCAAATGAGTAGCACTACTGTGGAAGACACACATGTGTCGTGTGAAGTCGTATGGACGCAGTGCTCAGGTGGGTGGGTGCGACGGGTAGATGCGCACATGCCAAGTTGGAGCACGCCGTGTTGGGAGGGGTCATGAACAGTACACCACCGCTTCCCTGGGCATTGTGAGAGGACACCTGTCGGGGGGAGTGAACACGTGTGTGCACAGCAGCCGGGCACACGTACAAAGCGGTACCAGGCGCACCTCAGCCCACCCTCTGTGGACAAGCTGGATCCTGTTGTGCGCCCGCCATGCCCCTTGACAAGGCACACACAGCCCCAGTCGACCAGGTGTAACCCCAACATAGTCAATCCGCACAGGCGATACAGGGCACGGGATGGCAGTGGAGCATGGTGTGTGAGAGGTCTCCTCGCGCTCCTCCTGGTCATATCACGCAGGCAATAGAACCTCAACGTCTAGCATGGCACAAGTCAAATGGAAGTGTAGGGGGACGCACCACAGCACGAGCAGCACTGACGTCACGGGAGGTGGCTCGCACCATCCCATCCATTGCCCATCATACCAACCACGACACATGCCATTGCGACTAAGTGCAAGCGCGTGCGCCACCACCCCCGAGCCCTCCCCAGAGAGGCCAAAGAGTGAATGTGTGGGCCAACAGCCACAGACGGACGCGGCCTGGCCGCAAGGGCAGCCACAGCCACTGGGTGTCGCAGGTGGCGGATCCGGAAGGCGAAGACTGTGATGCATAGTCCATGCAGGCCGGGTCTCCATTTGGGGCACCACGCAGGTGGACGGCGTCCCGCCACACATCATACCCTGAGACAGCCCACTCGTGCAACTGGACCCACACATACACTCCTTGCCCTCTCTGGTGCGAGCTTGGGGCTGCCTGTGCAAGCGCTAGCCTCGCAGGTGAGCATGCATATTGGGGGGCGAGGGGAGGACATGAGGGCTGGGGCGAAGATGACTGTATCACTGTCAGTTAGTACAAGGGATGACCCAGATGTGGAAAGGAAGAGACGTGTCCCGTGTGTACTGCAACTAGTCGCCAATCCAACTACCCCCCATGTCCGGAATGTAAGCCCGCACCTAGGCCCGCCCATCCGCCACATCGAACATACCACCAGCACGACAACCTTCCCATTCGAAACACTGACTGGGGGTGGCGACCAGTGTACAATCATGTGTAGCCTACCCACGCGTACATGTGGGCCCTCCATGATCCATGTCACCTGCGGCAAAGTCATGACATGCGCAATGAGGGAAGTGAGGAGAGCTGTCCGCCCCACGCGCAGAAGGTGCATCAGCTCCACAGACCCAGCAGCGAGTCCAGCAGGGGTCACATGTGCAGGGGCAGCTGTGCCTGGTGTGAAGGCACATGCATATAGACAGCACATCGACCAATGTGTAGTCTGCCCACATCCACAGTCCATCATCATGCGGACATAGGAATTGAACACAGGGCAACACATCTTAGTTGGTGCACCCACCGTGACCAACAATGCGCAATCATCGACATACCCGCCCTGTGCATGGCCCCCACCCAACGGAGGCACATCCAGTGCCACCATCCCACACACACAAGCCTTCCACGGAACATGCTGTGTCCAATGGTCAGTACAGAGTCAGCGCCCATCTGGTGGATCCTGAACAGGAGACACATGCACACACATGCCAGCTCCCACTATGTACGTCTGCCACCTGGCACGTGCAATGTAACCTCTCACCTGTGACGTGTGACTGCAAGCACACAGCCGTCTTGGCATGGGGCTGTCAATGTGGACACCAGTCAATGTTTCGGGAGCTGTGATCCGTACAGTGCTGTACATAGGGTGCAGTGCTGACACCTACTACTGTCTCATATCCCCTCGTGCCACAGGTCCCACTTGTATTGGCCGCTCAGCCCGTGCCCACATCGTCGTCAGTCGTGTGCCATACTCATCCAGCCTCGGAAGCAGTTCCATGCTCAGCAGACACTCATGTTGCCGTGGCGTTGCCGCTTGACGAATATGCAGTCAGTCCCCATCAGCACGCCCCGCAAGTCATTGGGGCCTAGATCCCCATGTGCATGCACATGGCAGTGGTATGTCTCACTTGCCATTGCCATTGTTGGGAGACCTGTGTAAGTGTATTGTGGCCGTGCCGTCCCAGCTTGACAGCTGGGCTGTGGCTCATGTGCTTGCTCAGTCATGTCAGTGATGTGTATGCGAAATTGCTATGTGCCGTGTTGCTTTGACATGTGTCCTCTGCCATTTAACCCAGGCGGAGACCGAACATTGACCGCCCATACCAATTGCTGGCGGACATGGACGATACAGAGGTAATCAGGAAGTTTCGGCTGGACAGGCCAACTCTGCATCGACTGTGTGCCATGTTAGAGCCCCATCTCCGTCCCCGCAGGGTGTATCCGACTGCTGTCACCCCCACGGCTAAGGTGATGGCCGCCATGCATTTCTTCGCCACTGGGTCATTCCAGCACACAGTGGGCAGTGGAGGAGGGATGTCCCAGCCCATGTTCAGCAAGGTGCTGAGGGATGTACTGGCAGCCATGATGCTGTACCGGAACAGGTACATCCGCTTCCCCAGGGCTCGTGAATTGGCGGCAGTGAAGGGTGCATTCTATGCCCTTGGCAGAATCCCACACGTCGTGGGAGCCATTGACTGCACTCATGTTGGCCTTGTTCCACCACAGGCCACTGAGCACCTGTACCGCAACAGGAAGCACACGCACTCCCTGAATGTGCAAGTGGTGTGCCTTGCGGACATGGTGATCACCCACGTGTGTGCCAAGTTTCCAGGCTCGGCCCATGACGCACACATAATGCGCAACAGCATCTTGCCACGACTGATGGCCAATCTGCAACAGGATCGTGCCTGTATTGTCGGTGAGTATGTGGAGTGGTGTAGCGTGCTGGTTGTGCGATGCTGTCCCCTGTCCAGTTGGAATTGCAACGGTTCTCTGTGTCCCTCACACCCAGGTGACTCTGCGTATCCGAATGGGGCATGGCTGCTCAGTCCATTGAGGAATCCTCGCACCCCAGCAGACGATCGATACAATGAGGCACATGGGAGGACCAGACGTGTGGTCGAGCGTACCTTTGGCCTCCTCAAGTCCAGGTTCAGGTGCCTGGACCGCACCGAGGGTGCACTGGCGTACTCCCCACAGAAGGTGTGCCAGATAGTGGTGGCGTGCTGCATGCTGCACAATCTGGCCATTCGGAAGCAGATCCCCCTCATTGTGGATGACGGAGATCAACCAGGGCCCCAGCCCGCAGACCAGGACAGCTCGAGTGAGGTGGACAGCGGAGAGGAGGAAGCTGGGAATGTGCGCCAGCAGCTCATCGCCCGCTACTTCACTTGACGGTGAGTGTCCATGTACGACGGATGATGTGTCTGTATCTGTGCAGGTGTGTGTGTGCTGTGTCAGGGTGGCCGTATGTTCACTGCGTGCAGTGTGTCAACGCTCCATGGCCAGGGTAGTATGCCACTGTTGGTGACTGTGGCATTGTGCCCTATTGCTCTGTGCGATGTGTGTACATTGCTTGTAGTTGTTGACATGTACTGTGTGATGGGTGTGTGACACACTCATTGAATGTGCTCCTGTTCTGTCTCCCACCCCTAGGTCCCTACAGGCCCTCCGGATTCCATTGCCATGCCACGCATCAGGTGCCTTTCCGCCCAAGGTGGCCGTTGTATTCCGTACAAATAAAACACAGGGCACAAACAGCAGTTAGTGAAAAAGGTGCATTTATTACAAACTGTGACATGTGATTGTGTGTAAGGTGATGACAAAAGTGGTGCGTGCAGTGACAATGAGCTGTCGGTCATGGCTGCGTGATGATCAGGGTGTACCCACTGGTTCTATGTCCATAGTCCAACACACACATGCCATCCAGCTGGCTGTGTGGAGTGGGATCGTAGAGCAAGTCAATGCAGTGGCTGGTCAAGGAAGGCTGGCGGAAGGCTGGCTGGCTGCCTCACTTGCGACTGGAGCGTGCGAAGTCCTCCCGGGAGATCAGTTTCCTCTTCGGACGGTCCCTTCCACGTTTGGGAGGGGGTGTGTGGTGGCGACCTGCTGGTGGTGGGTGAGGTGTGCTCACTGGCTGTGGACGCAGGGGAAGTGGACACTGCTGCCCGAGCCTGCGCCCTAGCAGGTGGTGGCGGAGGTGGTGTTGCTGGCCTTGCCTGTGACCCCACCGCCACCACCAGCTGGCCCATGAGGTCCACGAGTTGGTCCATACGGGACACGAATTGGCCCATATGGGCGTCCATGGACCTCAGCACCCCCAGCACCTCCCGCGTGTCAGTAGCAGACCTGGCCCATTGTCCTTGGGCCTCTTCATAGGCCCCAAGGACTCTGGCCATTTGAGGCAGGGCATGGCTCCCAGGGGAGGCTGGCGTTTCCCTGACCCTGCTCCTCCTACCAGTCCTGCTGCCACCGGCCTGCCCACTAGCCACATTGCACACCACGGTCCTCGCTGTGGCTCCCAGGGTGGATCCAGTCGGCCGGGCCACCACCTGCGCTGGGGCTGGTGCCAGCGAAGACGTGGTGGTGGTGGAGGCGGTGGTGGTCGGTTCGGCGATGGTGGCGGTTGCGGCAGTGGTAGTGGCCGCAATGACCGTGGGTGTGGCCGCAACGACAGTGGCAGCAGGGGACTGGGACTGTTCAGCATCCCTGGATGATGGGTTGGTGGGTAGGAGGGGTCCTGGGGAGCGGCTGGGCCCTGCCACGCCAGATGGGCCAGCTTGGTGGTCCGTGTCCGAAGAGGAGGACAGATCCTCCAGATCCGTGTGTCCTCGTTGGGGGCTTGTGGGCTGGCTGTGCTGGCTGCTGTCTCCATCCCCAGCATCCAGCAGTTCGTCACCTGTGGAGAGAATGAGATTTGTTATTGTGTTGCACCTGGCGAAGTATGTATTAGTCGTCTGACATTGGCAGTTCGTGCAATCTCGTACATGGGTTTCCCGGAGGCGAGTGTGTGGCTGTGGCATCTGTAGTTGTGTGTGCTAGGCAATGGGACTGTGTGCTGTGCACATGTGGCATGGGACGGATTGGCCATGCCGATGGGTGTGTTGCTGTGCCCCTACTCATTGTGACTCTGGTGTATGCGGGCTCCTGGCCCATCCTGGGTCTGGTTTGTACTTTGCTTTTGGGGTTCATATGGAACAGCTTAGGCACCCATATGGCAACATGGGGGCCATGCCCCAGATTCGCATTTGGGAGGGGATATGCTTTTGGGGTTCAAATGGAACGCTTAGGAACGCATATGGCAACATGGGGGCCATGCCCCAGATTCGCATTTGGGAGGGGATATGCTTTTGGGGTTCAAATGGAACGCTTAGGAACGCATATGGCAACATGGGGGCCATGCCCCAGATTCGCATTTGGGAGGGGATATGCTTTTGGGGTTCAAATGGAACGCTTAGGAACGCATATGGCAACATGGGGGCCATGCCCCAGATTCGCATTTGGGAGGGGATATGCTTTTGGGGTTCAAATGGAACGCTTAGGAACGCATATGGCAACATGGGGGCCATGCCCCAGATTCGCATTTGGGAGGGGATATGCTTTTGGGGTTCAAATGGAACGCTTAGGAACGCATATGGCAACATGGGGGCCATGCCCCAGATTCGCGTTTGGGAGGGGATATGCTTTTGGGGTACATGCTGTGAGCCATGGGTGCCGAACGTGACATGTGTTGTGGCAGCATGACAGTGCATGGTCTGAGGTGTGTGCATGCCTGACATGCCCTGCATATTTGCTGTCTGTTGTGGTTACTGGACATGGCATTGGACGCATCGTTATGAGTGAGTGATAGTTGTGTGCCAGCCAACGTATTGCAGTTGTCCCATCTCCTTGGTGTGCGTGCTGCCCTGTGCCATGTGCATCACTGCAGTGCTCGGGGGGTGGCCCATGTTGTGTGTTGTTGCTCACAGTGTGTCGTGCGCTTAATTGACTTCTGGCACATGGTTGGTCATGGGCATGTGTCTTAGCGTGACTGCTGTATGTGTGGCAGCTGTGCGGATGACATGCCTTTCATGAGACTGGGGCTGACGGATGGGATGGATGGTATGTTGTATGTGCATGGTGTGTCTGTGAGTTTGATGGGTTCAGTGGTGTTCGTGTGCATTTCTGTTGTTCCGCTCTGTTGCGTCTAGTGTTGTTTGTCTTACATAGGCGTAGTTGTGGGGTGTGGGGTTGACAGGCAGTGTGGGCTACATGGACAGGACTTCAATGGTGTTTCGGTTGTGTGTGATGAGTTGCACAGTGGCTGCCGTGTGGGACTATATTCAGTGTGGCTTGTGCATGCAGACGTGGCTCCTTGGGTGTTGCTATGTCTGTGATGGGTCATGTGGGGTGTGAGTCTGTTGTTCATGTCCGTGTGCACATTGTTCACTTGTTCGTGACGGTGGGCGGTGCTGCGTGTTCGTCTGCTACGTGACATGTCCCATGTGTTGGTGGTGTTATGGTCCTCATGCCTCCAGTAATCCAGCCCTGTCCAGTTTCCCACCTGCAAGTTGTTCGTGCGTGCACTGTACTGGATGCCACATGGCTCTAAGCGGGGGTGCTCCATGTTGCAGGTCTGTGGGGGTGGGGGGTGTAGTGGGTCGTGGGGGTGGCTGTACACCCACTGACACCGATTGCTGTGGACCGTGATGTCTGCCTTTCGGCTGTCGTTGTGCACTGCGGTGGCTGACACGTGGCTGTGGGGTGTGGGGGATGCTCCTCCTTGCTGTGCTGTGGGACTGGGGCCTGGTGTGTGTTGTACTTGGGCTGTCCACCGTCCCACCCACTGCACTTTGTGTTCCTGCCACTTACCTGTTACTTGTCGGTTAGTGCAGCTGTGGCGGACACATGGGTGTGGTGGGTGCTCGTTGTGGCGCTTCTGGCATATTTGGGGACCTGTTGGTGGTTACGTGGCTGGCTTAGTGTACACATGTCCCCACGCATCTTACAGTTGTTCGGTTTGGGCTGTGTGTGGTAGTGTCTGTTGCATGTGTGTGTGATGTGTTGTGTATTGTGTGCTGGACATGGGGGTGTTTGTCCCTGGGAGCTGTGGCATGGTAGTTGCGCATGTGAGTACATAGCGGTGTGCTGGTATACATTAGTTTGTACTTACCAGCCTCCACTCCCCTGCTAATCCGGCGAGGATCTCCGGATGGATTACGACTCGCACCTTCTCCTCCCACGCTTTGAAGGTCTTAAAGAGCGCGGGATTCCCTCCGCCAGTGACGGCAGCCAGCTCTCTGTTTTTGCCCTCCTTCTTCTTGACCAGGCTCTTTACGTCATTCCAACGTTTGTTTATCTCGACTCTGTTCCTGGGCAGGGTCCCGACTGCATTGACCTGGTCTACGATCCGGTTCCACATTCTGTTTCTGGTGGCTAGTGGTGTGTGCTGGACCATGTTCCCATAGATTTGTGGGTACACCTTGATGATCTCGTCGACCATGACCGTCAGCTCCATGGGCGTGAACTTGGGCATCCTTTGTGGTGCCATGGTGTTTGTGGTGCTGGTGCGGTGTGTGTTGTGTAATGTGCAGGGGGTTTGTGGTGCCGGTGTTTGGTGGTGGTGGTGGTGGTTGTGATGTGTGCGTTTCTGTGGTGTGCTGCTGTCCTTGCTGTGTCACTGTGTCCTCTCCTCTCCTCTCTGGTTTGCAATGTAGCAAGGGGTTGTGGTCTGTGGGAGTGCTGCTTTTGTACTCACCTATGTGGGTGTGTCCTCATGGTCTGTTGTTTTCAGGTGTGTTGTGTCTGGGGTTCTGGCCTTTGTATTTTTGTTTGTCCGGGGGTGTTTTCGGGATGTGTACTGTGCTTGTGTATTTGTGTGTGCCTTGCTGTGTGGACTTGTTGGCCATGTTGTGTGCTATTGGTTTTGTGTGCGGATGGTTTCTGTGCAGGTACGTTGGCGCCATGGCTTCTGCCGTGTCGATTCTCATCGGCGTTGTTTGCGCTGGCGGGCGGTATATTTGTTGTTTTTCCGCGCTCATGGCGGTGCGATCGTAATTTCACGTGCGGTGTGTCGGTCGTGTGGGCGGGCGGTTTTGTGTTGTCGTGCGTGTTTCCGTCCGTGGCGGGCGGTTTGACTCCGACTCAGACGATGGCGGGCGGTATTTTGTGTGATTTTTCCGCCAATGGCGGTTTTCGGTTTGTGTACTCATAATGGCGTGGTCGGTGTTCAGGCGGTGTGTGCGGGCGGATTTTTGCCGCTTCCATGCCTGGCGGATTTATTTACGCCGGGTATCGTAATGGGCCCCCTAGTCTGCCTTTCACTAATGCACTTTTCATAGTGCAGGCATGAGTTCTCTCCTGCACTCTGAACAGTGCATCAATTGTAATAGGGCATAATGTCCCAGTCTCCTCCCAGTGCACCCAGATCAAGGTCACCCCATGTTCACAATGTGAAACTCTCGGGGGCAGATTTACAAGAAAGTGACGCGTCTGTAAAGATGCGTCACTTTACCTGCGAAACCCTTGCACCACCATGGATGCACCGTATTTGCAATACGGCGCACCATGGCGCAAGGATTGACAGATGCGTCAGAAATTCTGACGCATCTGTTGGCGTAAAAGTCACGTATTGCTGGAGTCGTGTCGCAAGCACGACGCAACTCCAGCAATACATGGGTAAGCCTATCCTCATTGTGCTGCGTCACTCCTTACGCCTGCTCCAAGCAGGCGTAAGGTTTTGACGCAGTGGCGTCCTAGAAGTGGCGCAGTGAAATCTTGTAGTTTTCACTGCGTCACTTCTCTGAGCTTTTTGCGTGGGAACGCCCACCCTGCATACATTATACCTGACGCAGGTATAATGTGACGCTAGAGCTTTACAACATGACGCATCTCCCTAGATGCGTCACGTTGTAAATAGGCCGCATTTTTACACCGCCGCTACGTCACAAAAAGTGACGCAACAGCGGCGCAAAAATGACGCAAGGGGCTTGTAAATCTGCCCCACGATAAGTAGGGACAGCTTGTGTAAAGGCGCAGGCCAGCTCTATTGAGAGCTTGGTGCGGGTGAGATGCAGGGATTGACCAGGACAAACATTCCATGTTCAGACTCTGAAACATTGTTGCAGCTCCAGAGTGTCTAGTTGTTTGAAGTTGAAGGCTTATTCAGGAGAGAGTTTTTAGACTTGAAACACCTCCAAGAGACATGAGGCAGTGTTAATATTCTGCAAGACCGTGTATTGATTGGAAGAACGCTACAGCATTCTGTTAGCTGCCATGTACCCATTATCATGAGGTCTATGTTCCCATGGTAGTGGGTTCATTCAGACTGAGGGCCTGAGACTTGAATCACCAAAGCAGATGAGCTTCTTCACAGATTATGTCTTGTTTTCTAAAAACTTGACCCTTGCATCATAGCCAAATGATCACCTAAATCTAAATCTGTAACACATCTAGATCTGCGTCATCATGTTCTTCAGTGCATGTGCTTGAGCCTATTGATCATCTGAATCAGTTGTATCCTCAGAAATGGCGGTATCATTGTGAAACTATGGCCGGTGTTTCATTTGATATTCAGTTGCAGCTACTCTCTGAGAAAGGCCCCATTTTTATAAATGTTTATATTGAGTCGACGACAGCACTGCAAAATAAGTATGTAATACGCACTGCTAAATGATAGAACTGTATTTTTGTGACCTTGCCAATCTTATCAATGTTTGTCTCCAAATGTTAGCACATTTTCCATGCTCAAAATGCTAGTAACAAATTCGAAGAGCTGAAGTTCCTTCAGAGGCAACAGAAAAAGTATTTAGATATTCCATTTGTTCCTTAGTTGTGAGAAATTATACACCATGCATATATACAATGGATGCAGGGTATGCAAAGCGTTGAAGTGGACAGTATAATCTACACAATGCAGCAAGTAGTGTGTGTCTAACCAATGTCAGATCAAGGAAACTGGAAAGATCCAATTAATTTTCTCATATCAGAAAAGCAACAAGCATTGACAAAGCCAATATGTCTGGTGTTCACTGCTAGCCTTTTGGCTTTACCAATCCGTCTTGTGTTTTGTCATGTTTTTTGTAAACCATTATTGTTGGGGATCTGCAGTCCAGCACCAATATAAAGCAAGAATTAGCAAAGCCAATAGGTTTGAGCTATGTACTGTGGATGTTTTGTGTGATTTGTGTTGATTTAGTGCTGAATACGTAAAAAAATAAACATTTGGAACCCACAAACTGTGTGAGGGTGGGAGTAGTGGCAGACAACAGTAGAGCTTTGAAGGGATGAAGTCGGATGAGCAGAGCTAATGAGAGTTTGTGTCTGGTCTTCCAGTACATGGTATTCATTTTGCAAAGCCTTCCCGAAAGAAATTGACAAGGAAACTATGATCGAAAAGCTTTTCTACCATAGGTAATTGATCAAAAACAGCATTTTAAGGTGGTGGGGCGGGGGAGGGGGGTGAAGGAACATTCTGCAGTTATCTATATGTAACAAGCAAAACTTTGGCCATAAATTATAATATTAAGATAGCTCAGAATCCTGGAGAGATCTGTGTGTAATCTATAGTCACTGCTTTGAGTTATGAAATAACTTAGAGGCGTCATATGTCTATTGGAAAGTAATGCATGTAATGTTTGGTTCACCAACTTGTGTGTCATGCAAGATAGTTTAGTGACTGGCTATGCAAGACAGCTTAGGGACTGTGTTTGTTGCGGAGAGCCCTATGTATCCGCAGGTCACAGATTACAATTGTGGTAATGTAGCTCCGTGAGTTATGCATCTACTGCAAACAAATGAATTTAACCGACAAAGCAACTCAATATTTAATTACTTTTACTGTAAGGCTATTAAAATGGGTTCTCATTGGTGGGATCAACATTCCTTACTAAGTGCTGTTTGTAAGGCAACTACATGTTTCAGTGAGTAGAATACTTGATGCTGCAACATGTAGGTCAGAAGTTTGAGTCTTGAGACTCAATCTTACATCCTTCAGAGGTCAGAAAATCCAGTACCATTAAAGTGGGCAATATCAACACCTTTTACTGAAAACACTTAGAAACAGTGATTGCGATATGAAGCGTTATATAATAACGTTATTATTGTGTGCTATATAAATGATTATTATTAATTTAACAAAATATATCTCACATTTGAACAAATCAGTATGGGAGGAGTTAATACATGGTTTATTTATGAACTAAAACAAAATGTTCGTGTTTGTGCTAATGGCACCTGCTCACGTGCAAAAACTGTGTTTGGTGGTGGAGTGCACCAAAATCAATCCAGCAATCCCTTTGGAGTTCCTATGAAGGTTCAGTGTTCCAGAGATTGTGTTAATATAATTAATGATAAGCGCACCGCTTTTAGTGCAAACACAATATTTTCTGTATAGAAGACACAAGGTTTCAGAGCAAGAACTTTAAGCCAACCATTGTTTTTCTCACAGGCATTACATTTGTAATGTGACACCAAACAGTTAATATTGCTAAAGATTTGAAGAAGTTGGAAATGTTGACAGGATGAAATTTGTGGACCGGATGGGAAGTTGAAAGTGTATAGCACAGCAAGCAAGTTAGGTTCCCCCACACATATTAACTTTTCAAAACCTTGTGTAAAATTGATGTCTGGAGACAGAAAGACATGAAGTGACATCTTCTGTAAGTGTTTGGTGCTGAAACAGAGGGACGCGCTCCAGAGAGAAAGAAGAAATACTGCACACTATTTATTAAAAAAAAGCATCACCTTGTCTGAAGGGAGTACATCTGGTGGCGACAGTAATAATAAAAAAAGCCAGAGGCATGGGATTAAAACAGACACAGCATAGAATAAGATTTTACTGAAGAAGAATGGGCTTCTTTTGAGTTGTACTTAAGATAGCTTCTGGTACACTTGTCTACACAGTCGGAGAAGTGATAAAAAGGACACCACAACACAAGAACTTCCTTTAGGAAGTTTACTTATGAGGACTTGTGGAGGCATTCTCCTGTGAATATGCTTTCCCACTTCAATTCGATTAATTGTTTCCTATATATTCCTATATCCCTTTCTCCTTTAAAAGGCTGGTCTTCATTGGAAACCCCTCAACTGCCTTCATTCGAACATTAACCCTATGAAAGGAAGGCCTTATTACAGACTTAACCTACCATAATTCACACAGCTCAAGTCTTGAAGTAGCTTTGAATCATTGGAACTAACACATGGGCATCCATTGCGCAATGTGAGTCACAGTTGTCGGGGTTGGCCACCGGCACTCATTTTTTGGGACGGGGACTTATTTTCCATAATCAGACCTTGATCCTGAACCATAGAGGGAAATTCAGACTTGGGGAAAGGAGTAGGAGAAAAATAAGGAAATAGTGTAAAAAGGATGAAAAAGATCCTCCGCGAGTGACATGAAGAGACAGGGGTATAGGGTGGTTGAATGAGTCATGAGTGGCATCAAGCCTAGGCAGCCTTGGTATCTGGCACATCCTGGCCGCTCCTAAGAAAACAATCTGAGCCCCTGCACTTTTATGTTTTGCAAATTAAACACTGGGCCTCACATCTTCTACCCAAGCCTGGATTGTGGGGTGATGCATGAGGAGTGTTCATTTTCTGATAAATGTCACCGTAGATGTCTGTCCTATTCTGTGAAATCCGTGCAACATTGAATTTCTTTTGGTATACTTTAAGTGACTTTCCATAACCATTTTCTAATTGAAGGTTTTCCTTCCGATGTTGTTCTAGTTTGTAATTATGCTTAATCCTATGGAGACTTGTGTACTAATGGTTTTGCATATTTGTCTGGGTGAGGTAATCGGATTCGCTATAAAATTTATTGAGGTGATTGTTTATACATTACTGAGCATGTATCAATGTCTCGTATCTGCCTTTAGAGGGACGAATTAATAAGAGAGCTTAGCAGGGTGATGTCAATTAAATAAAGATGTATTAGAAACTTGGAGCCACACAGCTTCGGCGCGGTCATAAACAAGCCTTCCTCGGATGCAGAAAAAATTCCATTGTTGTGCACGGGCGCCGGAGGAGGTAGGAGGAATACCTGATACTTCTGAAACTTCTGTGACATCACAGTAGCTTGGTATGTTCAGCAATGTGCCCTCCAGCTGGTGTTGGAGACTCCTGGACCAGCCCTCCGTGACTCTGAGCGAGAAGCAGGTGGGCGGAGAACCAGCTTCCAGCATCCTCAGCATGAGGTGCAATGAGTCTCAAGGGTTTCGGTTGGGTGGTTGAGAAGAGAGAAGTGGGTTCTTGGGGATATGGAGGAGGGTTGAAGAGATGAACCTTTTTTTTACTTCAATGGGAGAGCGATGAGGATGATAAGGGAGGCGAGGGAGGATTGGCACAATATGGGTAGGATATGAATATGGGCATGTTGGTGGAGATTGTGGAACGCTGAAATAAGTGTTTTGTTTCTCAATTTGAGGTAGTGGAGGTGGTGATTGTAAGAGATTAGGATGTCGTGATAATAGTGACATTTTAAGTTATGTAAGGGCTCCATGAGTCACCTCATCTGCCTTCTCCACTGAGCTGATGCAACAGTCCAGAGGGAAAGGAGTGCAAGGAGGACGCATAAAAAACATACAATTGGGAAAGGATCGTTATCAGCAGGTACATATTTTCCACATTGCGGTTTATCTTTATCAACATCGAGATTTTTCACATCGTGGTTCATTCAGAATGTGACGGATACAGCTCGGCCTGGGCTCTCATTTTCATGTCTATGTTACTCTTGGAACTCATTGGTGAAAAATGTACCAGTAGTAAACGATGAAACAAGCTCAGTTGTGTATGCGATTACCAGGACCTTGCTCTAAGCCACAGCCATCCCTTACCTCTCTTTTCTCTCATTCTACGTCCTTCCATTGTGATACGAACTCTGGAAATAAACCAAGAACAATGGCTATACCGCATCCTTTATTGATAAATACCCATCTCTCGACCGATATAGTAACCCCCATCAAACAGACACACTCATCTTCATCCTCGGTAAACAGACATAATATCGAATTTTTAATATCGAATTGCCAAAATATCGAGTTTTTAATATAGAATGGACAGAATATCGAATTGCCAAAATATAGTGGTTAAGAATATCGAAATTCAGGTAAGAAATATCGATTGTCAAAATATCGACAGTCATAATATAGTTGTTAAAAATATCGAATTTTTTTATAGTGTTTTAAGTGTTAGTATATGTGTTAAAAGTATGTATTATTTTTGTAATGTATGTTTTAATTTTTTTAAAGTAATGAATTTTATGTTATTTAATTTTTACGTAATTTAATTCTGTAGCGGGTTGTGGGTTTATAGGGAATAGGGTGGGAAGTAATTTAATTATAGTAAATTAAATATTAATTTTTAGGAATTATTAATTATATTTAATTTAATTTTGCATTTTAGTTCTGTAGCGGGTTGTGGGTTTATAGGGGAATAGGGTGGGAAGTAATTTAAATGTAATTAAGTAATTATTTAATTTTATTTATTGGTATTGATAAATAATTCATTGTTAATTAATTATTAATTGGTAATTAATTTTTATTAATTGGTAATTAATTTTTATTAATTGGTAATTAATTTTTATTAATTTTTTTATTGATAATTATATTAATTGTATTAATTTATTATTCAGAGCGGGTTGTGGGTTTATAGGGAATAGGGTGGGAAGTAATTTAATTGTAATTCAGTAATTATTTATTTTTATTTATTGGTATTGATTATTAATTTATTGTTAATTAATTCTTATTTGGTAATTAATTTTTATTAATTGGTAATTAATTTTTATTAATTGGTAATTAATTTTTATTAATTTATTAATTGATAATTATGTTAATTGTATTAATTTATTCTTTGTAGCGGGTTGTGGGTTTATAGGGGAATAGGGTGGGAAGTAATTTAATTGTAATTAATTAATTATTGAAAATATTTTGGTGTATTGATAATTTACTGTAAATTAATTATTACTTGGTATTTTTTATTATTTATTATTTTTGGTATTGAAAATTAATTCTTTGTTAATTAATTAATAGGTAATTAATTTTAAGAAATAATATTTATTGGTATTTAGAATTAATTATTAAATATTTTGTAATTGGTAAGTAATTTTAATTAATTTTTTATTGGTATTGATAATTATTTTATTTTTATTAAAATATTAAATTATTATTTTCCCTACAGTTGCACTCTCTGGAGTGGGAATAGTAATTTTTACCCCTACGCTATCCAACGCTTTCCCTACTGTTGCACTCACTGGAGTGGGAATAGTAATTTTTACCCCTACGCTATCCAACTCTTTCCCTACTGTTGCACTCTCTGGAGTGGGAATAGTAATTTATACCACTACGCTATCCAACGCTTTCCCTACTGTTGCACTCTCTGGAGTAGGAATAGTAATTTTTACCCCTACGCTATCCAACGCTTTCCCTACTGTTGCACTCTCTGGAGTGGGAATAGTAATTTTTACCCTCCCGCTATCCAACGCTTTCCCTACTGTTGCACTCACTGGAGTGGGAATAGTAATTTTTACCCTCCCGCTATCCAACGCTTTCCCTACTGTTGCACTCTCTGGAGTGGGAATAGTAATTTTTACCCTCCTGCTATCCAACGCTTTCCCTACTGTTGCACTCTCTGGAGTGGGAATATTAATTTTTACCCCTACGCTATCCAACGTTTTCCCTACTGTTGCACTCTCTGGAGTGGGAATAGTAATTTTTACCCTCCCGCTATCCAATGCTTTCCCTACTGTTGCACTCACTGGAGTGGTAATAGTAAATTTTACCCTCCACGCTATCCTACGCTAAAAATATGGAATATTTTTTATAAATATTACGTTAATATATATATGTATTAAAAAATAAAAATGTATGTTTATTTTTTTAACTTACATTAATTATTTATTAATTTTAAAGTTATTTAAGTATTTTTAAGTATGTTTTAGTTAATTATATATAGTATTTCATTAATTTTACATTACTTTTAAGATATTTAAAAAATTCGATATTTTGACTAACTATATTTTTACAACTATATTTTGGATTCGATATTTTTGTACTTACCTGTTTGTAGATAGGGATTCGATATTTTGGCATTCTATATTTTTACCTCGATATTTTTGTAGGTCGATATTCTTCTCATCGATATTCTGTCAGTGATCCTTCATCCTCATCTGTCCACAGTCATTTCTTTTTTAATTCTCATTGCCCAGCATACATTTGCTCCGTTTGACCCACATAAACTACCTGACCTTTTTGTCTTCCTGCACATTTTATTCTGTCATATCTTTCCATGAAATCAACAAGTATCCTTATCACAATAACTATCTTTCCTGGCCATCTACCAAGTTCTAACATCTATTTACAATTTAACACCCATTCGTAACTTTATAACTATTATTATGTGTTTGGATGTGGACCTGCCCACATGAAATCAGCCGCTGTGAGAATGAATGCACAATCCCTTTAACATTTCTCATCCACTTCCGGCTGGCTGTCTTGACACAACACCAGACAGTTACAGTTCCAAGCACTCATAGATAGAGTGACATCATTTTATAGGAGTTAATTGATAAAGAGAGTTGCTCATTATTACAAATGTTGAAAGCAGAATTCAAAGCAAGGACTCAGAACTGAATGAAGGTACCCCAGGCACTATACAATGAAGCCTCAGATCCTGTTTAGTGCCACCTGTACCAGAGATGGTCTCACACCATGGACCATTGGTAGGAAATGTGCTATTTCTGCAGGGTCACTGCTGGCTGTAGAACTCTTTGCCCTTTACCCCTGCTAACCAGTGCTAACATGCCTTCGCTCCCCCTATTGACGTGGTGAAATTGTCATACCCCTGGGTTGGCATATTGCCTGTAAGTCCTTAGTACATGGTACATGGGTTACCTAGGGCCTGTATGTTAAATATCACTAGTGGATGGCAGCACCCATTGTGCCATCCTGTATAGTGACAGTGCAAACATGAATGCAAGCCTACCATTTGCCACGTGGCTGTTGCAGATTTAAACTGTAAATTCGATCTGTCAAAATAGCTGTTTGACAGGTCAAAACCTTCCTTTTAAATATTTATAAATCTCTCCTGTTTTTGGCTTTATTGCTCATGAGGTATTTAAAAGTAAGACATGAAGAAATTTAATATTAAACATTTAGTTTCAGTGAAAATGCCCAAAAAGCTATTTCCCCTGAAGCAAAGCTGGCTGAGCCATATGAGAACACTGTATTCCATTATTCCGCCAATGGCTGAAGAGTGCTGACCCTCGGCTCTGTGTTTCTGCTCTAAGCAAAATGCTCATGACAGTTGAACAGATCAATAGTCGAAGAGGGCTGATCCAGAGCTTCTCCATGAATATACGTATGTTTTTTATTTACTTAAATTCTTATTATATTTATTTTGTTATGTATCTTATTATTCGCGATTTTTTTAAATTGCATAAGGGTGATGTTTCTGAATTATACCTAAGCAAGGAAATGCTATCACAGGGTGTGTTTGGCAGCAACAGAACAGATGGTTAAGAGCCACAGCAACTGACAAGCTAAGCTACACATTGAATACATTGCAATTATTGGAAAGAACACAAGACTCATATAGACCATCTACGTAAGTAAAATATCTTTGATTTCATACACTGAATGCATGGTTTATACCATAGTTATGCAACAACATACAAGATTGTCACAAAACTCTCATTAACCTTTCCCTCTATTATTAAGTGTTGCCACTTTTTCTATCATCTATTTGAAAGTGTTATTTATATATTATTTTTGGCTTACTTATGGAGAACCCTCACATCCAAGAGTTCTGATTTGCAGATTCATTTCACCATTGTGCGTCGAAATTGACAGAGCATTAATGTCCACCAAGCAGTTCGGTGACTGGTTGCCTTCATAAAGTCACATACCGGCAGTGTGACGGGCAGTGTCCTTTTAAAGCACATTTGGCCATATTTTAGTTTTTACAACACATGGCTGTGTGCATGCAACTGAAAAAATACCTGATTCCCTTTGATGTGTTGTGCTTCCCTTTACTGCATGTTATCTCCCTTCTCATGTTTTCCCTCTTTTTACTTACCTGCAGTCTTTCGGTCTGGTCTTAGCCAAGACCTTTTGATTTTACTAAAAGAAAATGTATAATATACTTGCTTAAAAGGGATTTGAGCCACCTCTCTTCACCAATTGGCCTGTTGTTATGTCATTTCTATTTTGCTTCCTCTTATTACAGCAACAACATGGGCCAATTGGTCAGATTACTTAAGCCTCTGGTTATCGTCCTTGTTTTGCCTCCATTCCTTATTCTTTCCTCTCCTTTTTGCATCTTTATTTCTTACCTTCTCTCCTGTGGCATATGGTTAGGATTGTTGGCATAGAGACCTGTAAAAGGAGGCGTTGGCGCACTCTCAGCTAGACATTGTGAGCGAAGTCAGACCAGTTGCGCCCGTGAAGTTTAAAACTGTCTTGCATGGTGCTTGGTATGAGGCGACCTGGTGGCCGAGGAGACGACATTTATACAGAGGGTACTCTGAAGTTATTGAATTTATCCACTGTTTCTGCGCACACTGAAAGTCAGTTTGGTCATTCTAACATGGGTAAAACCGACACCAAACAATCAAAGCTCACTTTGATAAAGATCACGCGTCAAACAGATCCAGCCCGGACACACCAATGGACGAGCCACCAGGTGGCACTACGCCTGCAGAGGATCGAGGAGGTGAGGACTTCGCACCTCATGCTAGAACTAACGCTCAGCCTCACCAACATTGATTCTCAACTAGACACCTGACTGCGTAGTTAGACTCGGTCAAAACTCCAAGTGTCGGTACATGAGAAACTCGCCTAGACGTTCTGGAGAACCGCCAGGCAATTCACAATTTCAGAGTGGAGGCTAAGGAACAGCTGCTGCATGTGGACAAACTCCTTGGGAGTTATCTGCCCTTCAAAACGATGATTTGGAGCGCGGTCACGGAGAAGTAACATCGCATTACTGGTATTCAGGGAACCACCATTTCCAAAGATGGAAACCTTTGTGGCTGACCTATTGCATGAACTGTTTGACCCTCATCTGTCTCTGTTTTTCGTGGTAGAAGGCACACAGGACCCTTGGTCAAAGCCTCCGGTGGGGGCACCACCTCGACCGATCTTGGCCAAATTGTTGAATTATCAGGACCGGGACAATATATTGCGAATGGCGAGGAAAAGGGCCAAATATCTCACAAGAGGGCAATAACATATCCTAGTTCTACCCGGACTTTACTCCAGCGGTACAGGCGGCAAGGCGCAAATTTTTTGCAAGCCAGCATACTCCTGCAGGCGCAGGTCCCTTACTCCTTGCTCTGCCAGCCAAGCTGAAGGTCTCCTATGATGGCACCGCCCATTACTTCCACGGATCACGAAATCCGCTTCAAGTTCACCAAACACGTTGGTGGTAGAAAGCAAAGGAATCCGAGTAGCTGAAGCTTCGGCGGCCATAAGTGAAAATGACTAATCCTGTACTCTGATGCATTTTGAGCTGGCTGCCGGTTGTTCAACGTCAGTCATGTAGTAGCAAATGTACATTGGATTGTGAGGTCATGGACCATATTTTGGTTGAATATTTACTTTATTTAAGCGGTGTCGGGGGCAGCAACGAGCACTGCAGAAGTCCAGCCACCCTGTTAATTCAGGGGTGATTGCTAACGCCACTACGCCCTCACCCTTAAATCACATTATCCAGCTGGCATGGGCAGAGGCCAGGTCAGGGCTTGTAGACCCACTGCTACTCCCGTTACGTCAGGTCTGGTATCTGATATGCAGCTCTATGCGCTGCGCCCAGAAGCAGTTCTTGCATTTCTGGACGCATCCGACCCCATTTCAGCCGCATGTGGCGGTCGGAAACTGATGCGATGGCTCCAATCCACTAAAGTTGCATTATACCAAAAGAGTCGCCGCCTATAGGTAGGGACATAGGCTCTGCCAGGAACACTGTGTTCATGGGAGGAATTGCGCAAAGAAACAGCCGTAACTT